>PVJI01000345.1:64201-150613 GCA_004026765.1 Micronycteris hirsuta | reverse complement strand
TTTTTCTCTTGCTGCTTCTAGGATCCTTTCCTTATTTTTGATCTTGGGTAGTGTCATTATGATATGCCTTGGTGTGTTCCTCTTTGGGTCCAACTTCTTTGGGACTCTCTGAGCTTCCTGGACTTCCCGAAAGTCTATTTCCTTCACCAGCTTCGGGAAATTCTCCATCATTATGTGTTCAAATAAGTTTTCAATTCCTTGGATTTCTTCCTCTCCTTCTGGCAGCCCTATGATCCGTATGTTGGGACATTTACAGATGTCCTGGAGGTTTCTGAGTCCCTCCTCCATTTTTTGAATTCTTGTTTCTTCATTCTTTTCTGGTTGGATGTTTTTTTCTTTCTGCTGGTCCACTCTGTTGATTTGAGTCCCAGTTTCCTTCTTATCCCTATTGGTTCCCTGCAGATCTCTCCTCATTTGTTCAAGCAATTTCGATAATTTTTCGTCGAATTCTGTGAGCATCTTGATTACTAGGGTTTTAAACTGTGCATCTGATAGGTTGGCTATCTCTTGGTCGGTTAGTTCTGGAGCTTTGATCTGTTCCTTTCTTTGGGCCATTTTTTTTACCTCGGTGAGCCTGTTACTGTAAGGAGGGTAGAGCCTTGGGGTTCACCTGGGCAGGGAAACTCACGGTCACTGTGTTGTGACGTAGCTTGTGGGGGCAGGACCTGAGAGCACAATGGCGCCTGCTCCGCTCTCTGCACCCACACCGCCTCCTGCAAGCAATTCGAGCCCCCTGCACTGGCTCCAGGGGTCGCTCCAGGGTCGGTGGATGGGCTGCATAGCTCCAGTCCCCCGTGGGTCTCCCCAATGAACTCTCCTGTGAGGCTGGTAGTTCCTCCCGCCTCGAACTCCACCCCCACAGGTGCTCTCAATCTGCGCCGATGGGTTGTGCCCTGCTTTCTCTCCCAGTCCGTCTGCCCATGAATGTGGACCTGCCCGGTTCACCAGTCTCGGCCCCGCTGGGTCCAGATGAACCGGGCGCTGGCCGCGCTTAGGTCAGGCACTCCCGTCTTGGTGTGCTGCAGCCTCGCGGAAACCGCCCCTCCAACCGCGGTCCTGCCGTCTGCTCACCAGCTCGCTGCAGTCTTGCTGTCTGCTCACCAGCTTGCAGAGGGGTGGCCGAGTGCTCTCCCTCCGTCCTGCTCCTCCCAGCTCACCAGACTCGATGAATGTATCTTCTTTAATTCCTTGGTTGTCGGACTTCCTCTCAATTCGATTTTCTGTCAGATATGGCTGTTTTTGGTTGGGTAAATTTCTGTTTTTTTCCTTGTTTGGTTGTGTGAGGAGGCACGGCGCATTCACCTATGCCGCCATCTTGCCGGAAGTCTCCCAACCTACCGTTTCTGACTGCCCATAGCTGTTGTAGAGCATAAGGCCTGTCTCTTGTCTCCACTTCTCTTGCTCCTTGGGCAGCAGGATCTCCCCGCCAGAAGCACAGTGCTCCAGGGTGGGGAACTTGAGGCTTACGGGGAGACAAGGTGTCAACAGAGCTTCCAACCAGGGCCTGGATGCTCTGACTCAGGCCCAGGAGTTAAGAGATCACAGCATTGTCATCTGGATCATTCATCCTTCCACTTCCTCATTTTCTTACTTGCATCCCAGGTAGAAGTCAATTCATTTCCTGTCAGTCCCTATTAACTCTTCTTCAGGCTGGGGGTGGGGAGGTGATGAGGCTAATGGGTTCAGTCAGGGACCAAATTAAATGTAGACATTGATGTAACAAAAGGGTAAAGACATGTTTATTAGACCTCATCTGAGGGAAGCAATTTCTTATGTGGTAAGATAGATATCTTTATAAACTATAAAGGGGTGAAGGATAGGACTCCAAGGACATGCCGGGATGGTAATCGAACTGTGCTTCCTGCCTTCTATAGAGAGCGGGGTTGTGTGAACTGAGTGGAGAATGCAAGTTAGGGGTTGGAAATAAATTACTCAGGACATCAAGGGAGATTGGGCTGAGTGTTGGAGAAGAGAATAGGGGTCACAGGTAACATCCCTGAGAGAAGGAATTTTGGAGGTAACAGAAAAGTCTGCTGTGAATGTGCACTGTAGTAGGTGTATTGTATGCTAGGTACATTGTGTGTTGTGGATCTCCTCCATTTTCCCCATGAAAAATTCCCATAAATAATATGAAGACAATCTCAAAATCATGGTGGATTCCTTGAAGGAAATGGGGAGAAATGACTGAGGTCTGAGTACCAAGGGACACAGAGCTGAGCTGGGTCAGCTCTTGGGAATGAGGGAGGTGGCAGACTCATCCCCAAGAGGGACCCGGCTCACCTTTCTACCCTGTCACCTCTCCTGGTACACATAGAGTTGGGAGTGATGGACAGGGGCTGGTTTGTAGAAGGTGTGTTCCTCATTCATCTGGAGCTTTCTCCAAAGTAAATAAAGTGAGCAGAGTCTCCAGTGGAGTCATTAGTTATGCCTTGGCTAGATTTTTACTGGCTAGGTTTGGACAAAATTCATCATCTGTGGAGGCTGCAAAAAGTGGCTTTAATATGAGCTTTGAAATATAGAGACAGAATCCAGCCAGGTAGGGGCTTCATGAATAAAATCAAGTTGTATTTCAGAGTTAGCTTTGTAAGGATAGTTATTGAACTCCTTGATATTTTAACTCTATGTCTAAAACTTATTCTGATTTTTGAAGCAGCCATTTTCATTTTAGAGTCTCTAAAATATACACAAATGCACATTAGGTTCAAAGAGAAGATTGCAGTTTCACTAAAAATTAATCTACAAACACGGAGAAATGCAAAAATAAAACTATAGTACAACAACCCTATGCATCCATCAGATCAGCAAAAATTAAAAACTGTTCTGTATGTATTGTTTCCACTATCTGGGAAAGAAAGCCTTTGAAACTTGTATTCATCCCAAGGTATAGAAGGAGGAAGGGGAGGGGGCCCACGATGCCCAAAAAAGAAGCCCATAAAATAATTTTGGTTAATTGTATGCCTCTGGTCACTACCTGTTTTACAGAGGATTCCTAGTGCTTACAGAAAGAGCCCATAAGTAACTTGGGGTAACTGTCTCAACTTAAATTAACTGCCTCCTCTCACATATCTGTTTTACAACAAAATGACCAAATGTGATCTGGAGCAAGATAAGAATTCAAGGAAAAGGACCCTCACACATACCTACATTTATGTAGTCACAGCACCCACCCCCACCAGGGGAAGCTGGCATCACCTTTACCTATGAATCAATATGTAACTCCCTCACCCCATCCTGCCAACTATATAAGTGTTCAAGACAAAAGACCTGATGCTTTTGCTGTCCTTTCCTTGTCTTGCCTTTTACCTATGCTGTCCCACCCCCTATTCTCTTCCATGAGAACTTATGAGGAATAAACTTGCTTGCACACTAATAGACTTGCTGATCTGTAATTCTTTACTGTGTCGGCAAGTAGAACTGAGGTTTCCCCAGAACACCTCACTCTCTCTCTCTCAAAATAAAAAATATATAAATAATTAACTGTCAGCTGATTTTTTGAAAGAAACTTTGCAGGCTAGAAGTGATTGGCAAGAAATATTCAAAGTCATAAAAAGCAGGTATTTATAGCCAAGATATCATTTAGATACCATGCTCTACCCAGCAAAGGGCAGATAAAGACCTTCCCAGACCCCCCCCCCCACCAAAAAAAACGAACCTAAAGGAGTTCATCATTACCAAACCATTATTATATGAAATATTAAAGGGACTTATTTAAGAAAAAGAAGATCAAAACTATGAACAATAAAATGGCAATAAACACATATCTATCAACAATTGAATCTAAAAATCAAACTAGGAGGTTCTAGCCAAGATGGAGGCGTAGGTAGAAATACTTCACTTCCTCACACAATCAAAAGAAGGATAACAACCAATCTGAAAACACAAACAACCAGAAGTTCCAGAAAATCAAACTTCATGGAACTCTGACAGCCAAGCAGTTAAAGAAACATTCACCCAGACCAGTAGGAGAAGGCAGAGACAGGCAGCCCAGCTGAGAG
This sequence comes from Micronycteris hirsuta, assembly GCA_004026765.1. Taxonomy (NCBI): domain Eukaryota; kingdom Metazoa; phylum Chordata; class Mammalia; order Chiroptera; family Phyllostomidae; genus Micronycteris; species Micronycteris hirsuta. The sequence continues at coordinate 146,618 of PVJI01000345.1, read as the reverse complement.
TACACTCACCAAGGCAGTGGACTGAGTGGGCAAGGCAGGGCTGGCTGAACGGGAAACTAAAGACTCAAAGATAGGTGTAAACTACTGCAGGGGTTGCCACAGGGGTAGAAACTCCCAGTCTCACATGAGAGTTCGTTGGAAAGTGGGGCTAGAGTGGAGCAAACAAGCCACATTGTTCCCTCTCTGGCCCCTCCCCCACAGACAGTGCCACAATGCAACAAAGAGGGTTGCCTCGCCCAGGTGAATATGTAAGACCCTGCTCCCTTACAACATAACAGGTGCAACAAGACAAAGAAATATGGCCCAAATGAAAGAACAGATCAGAACTCCATAAATAGAGCTAAGTGATGAGGAAATAGCCAACCTATCTGATGTAGAGTTCAAAACAATGGAAATCAGGATGCTCACAGAACTGATTGAGCTCGGTCGCAAAATGAAGAAACAAATGAAGGCTACCCAAAGTGAAATAAAGCAAAACATACAGGGAATCAACAGTGAAGGGAAGGAAACCAGGACTCAAATCAACGATTTGGAACAGAAGGAAGAAATAAACATTCAACTGAAACAGAATGAAGAAACAGGAATTCAAAAAAATGAGGAGAGGCTTAGGAACATCTGAGACAACTTTAAATGTTCCAATATCTGAATCATAGGGGTGCCAGGAGGAGAAGAGAAAGAGCAAGAAATTGAAAACTTATTTGAACAAATAGTGAAGGAAAACTTCTCCAATCTGGTGAAGGAAATCGACTTCCAGGAAGTCCGGGAAGCCCAGAATCCCAAAGAAATTGGACCCAAAGAGGAACACACCAAGGCACAGCATCATTAAGTTACCCAAGATTAAAGATAAGGAGAGGATCTTAAAAGTGGCAAGAGGAAAGGAAAGACTTACCTGCAAAGGAGTTCCCATAAGACTGTCAGATGATTTCTCAAAAGAAACCTTGCAGGCAAGAAGGGGATGGAAAGAAGTATTTGAAGTCATGAGGGACAAGGACCTACACCCAAGATTACTCTATCCAGTAAAGCTATCATTTAGAATGGAAGGGCAGATGAAGTGCTTCCCAGATAAAGTCAAGTTAAAGGATTCCATCATTACCAAGACCTTATTATATGAAATGTTAAAGGGACTTATCTAAGGAATAGAAGAAAATCAAAAACTATGAACATTAAAATTACAACAAGCTCACAACTATCAACAACTGAACCTAAAAAAACAAAAACAAAAACTAAGCAAACGAACAGGAACAAAATCAGAGAAATGGACATCACGTGGAGGGTTTTCAGTGGGAAGAGGGAGGGGAAGAATGGGAAGGGAAAGGTACAGGGAATAAGAAGCATAATTGGTAGACATAAAATAGATGGGGAGAGGTTAAGAATAGTATAGGAAACAGAGAAATCAAGGAACTTATATGTACAACCCATGGACGTGAACTAAGCGGGGGGAATGCTGGAGGGTTGGAGGGTGCAGGGCGGGGGGGGAATAGAGGGGGAAAATTGGGGAAACTAATAGCATAATCAATGATAAATCCTTAAAAACTAAAAATAATAAAAAATAAAAATCAAACTAAGCAAACAAGAAGAACAGAGACAGAACCATAGATATGGAGAGCATTTTGATGGTTTGCCAGATGGGAGGGGGCATGGGGGAATGGATGACTAGATGAGGGAATTAAGAAGTATAAATAGGCAGTCACAGAATAGCCACAGGGATGTAAAGTACAGTATAGGAAATGGAGAAGCCAAAGAGCTTATATGCATGACCCAGGGACATGAACAGTGGTGAGGGGACTGCCTGAGGGAGTGGGGGTGCTGGGTGGAAGGGGGCAAAAGGGGAAAAATCAGGACAACTGTAATAGTATAGTCAATAAAATATAATTAAAATAAATAAATAAATAAAATCTTTTTTAGAAAACAAAATAAAAACGGAAACTACCCAAATGTCCATTAATGGTAGAACTGATTTCAAAAAGTGGACTTTTTATAAAAAGGGATATTAAACAACAATGAAAATTAGCTACAGCAATATGTTGCAACACATCTTAGAAATATAACTTTGGAAAAAGACGTCAGATATTACAGGATAGTAAGTGATTTCAAAGCTCAGAAGCAAGTAAAATAGAATGATTTCTTTCAGGATATTTCCTTGTGAGGTAAATATAAGGAAAAATAAAGAAATAAAAAAAGAAATGAACACCATAAAGTCAAGAGACTGGGTTTCTTTAGGGAAATGGACAGGTATGAGGGGTCACTGAGGCGCTAGCACTGTTTTCTTTTTGTGACTTGAATGAGCGGTTACAAAGATGTTTTATTTTCGATAATTTCGTAATCTGTAAATGTACGTCTTACGTATTTTTCCACATTTGTTATTTCATAATAAAAATGTTTAAAAAAGGAAAAACTCACAATGATGCAAGGCTCACTGAGTGTTTCATTTGGATCTCTGAGTCCTGCTTAATAAGCTGATCAAACTGGCTGATAATTATTACAACAGTTCACACACACAGACATACTAACCTCAAAGAACCAAAGTTAAAACAGTCAGACCACAGTGCATCAACTCCTTAAAATCCTGCCCAAAGATTGTCGTTGTAACAAGCCACTTCTAGCATACCTGGTGAAGTTCTGCTGCAGAATCATTCGATATACGGTGGGCGCAGTATAGTATTGGGTGATGGGGTATTTGAAGAGTGTCTACAAAGTGAGGAGAGAAAAAATTTTATTTTTGTAATTAAGATGAAAAATATTGACCAACTATTAGAATTTTAATTCTGATCTCCTCTCTAGGAGAGCCCATTTATTAATTGGTTCATTACTCCAGTCTACATATATTGAACGTGGATGTGTTTTGGACTGAGAGAGTAGAGTGGATGAAAAGTGAGAGACTGATAGTACAGAAGGAAAGATGTATTGGATCACAGATGAGTAGAGAGGGGCTCCAATAGAAGAGCCCGGGGAAGAACAGGACCCACAGCCGTGAGGAGGGGCTTGAACTTGAAGAAGTGGAGAGGCAGGTCTGCTGAAGCGAAGCAAGGTGTGGAGAGTGGAGATGCAAACAAGTGTTTTCACATGCAGGGAAGTAACTGGAAGGGTTTTATGCAGGTAACTTCAATTGTCACCGTGACATAGGCACCATAACAGCAACTGCTACCAGTTACTGAGTGTTTTTCAGTGCAGACCTCAGGGCTAAGCACTTTACACACTTTGCCTGTATCATCTCAATATTCCCAACAGTTTTATGAGGTAGTAACTATTAAAACTCCCATCTTACAGAGGAGGAGATTAAGGCTCAGAGCAGTAATTAGACCACTAATAAATGTCAAATGTGTGAGAAGAAACTAGAACCATCGTATTCCAAGGGCACTGTTTTCACCAGCTACCTGGCTCTGGAGAAGCCAGGAGACCTGAGCTTGTTCTGGTTGCTTTAATTTTTCAAAGTGTATATTCCAGGTGATTCTGATACAACGACTGATTCAGCGCCTCACAATTTGAGAAACCCATAACCTGGGTTAGATTAACTAATGGGCTTCTTTGGTATATAAACTACTTCTCAGCAGGATCTAGCTTTTGAGCTTGAAACATGAGTTTCTTCTGGGAGTTTCTTGATACTGAAATATTAGTCTTCTTGCCTGTACAACGACCTTACGGTTGAACGGGACAGATGATGGATGAAGGCTGTAGACCCGGCTGCCCATGCTTCAGACAGACACCCAAAGGCAGCTAAAATCCAGCCTGGATCTGACAGGCACCAGAAGACATCACACGTCTTCAGCTGCATTAAGTTCCTGCTAACTCCAAAATACAGTAGTCTCAGCTTTGTAACCACAGGAGGACGTGATCAGGGGTTGGGGAACCTGGGTTTCAGACAGTGCCCCCCTCCCTCTCCATTCCCTCTGTGGTTTGTGTGGGGTTCCAGACTCACTCCCACCCCAGGTCCTGAAGGTATGCCAAGTCGTATGTCCTGGTCACATGCAACTTCGACCAGTTCAATCATAATAATACTTAAAGCTAGGAATACTGGATTAAATCTGTTGCTCTTTTTCTGGATTTGAATCTGTTACTGGTATAGTCTCGGGCAATGTCGGCAGCCATTTGGGGGTAATAAAGGATGAGCCTTTCTGAGAACAGCATCAAAACATAACAGAAACATCTGGCAGGTGGAGAGAAGAAAAATCAAACCCAGAGGCCACTCAGGTATGTCTGAAGCATTTCTCTACCCTACTGTTACTGCTTCTGAGGGACCTCTGCGTGCATAGGTCCTTGAGAAAAACACAACTCAACTCAACTCTCCCATTAGTAGGCGATGGCTTTGAGGAGCCTTTCTACTAGTAGGGAGGGGCCTGGAGGGCCATTCACGCTCCCTCATTCCATCTCTCTGAGGGATGTGGCACACCCTCAGGAAGTTACTAGCTAGGGGGACCTCTATTCTGAGCTTCGGACCCAACTGTCCACTGAACATCTGATTTGAAATGTCTCTCAGGCACCTCAAACCCAGAGAATCCTAATCTCCCCTGCCTCCCTGGACTGATTTTTCACCAGTGTTTTCTGTATTTCAGTGAATATAATCACTGTCCAGACCTGAAACCTGGAAGTCCACCTTGAGTCCCCTGCTCCTTTCTCCCACATCCAGCTGGCACACGCTGCCTGTTCTGTCTCCTAAAATCTGAAATGTGTTAACTTCCTTCATGTCCCCAGCACCTTGTCCAAGCCACCCACTTCTGGCACCTAAATTATTCTAAGACCCTGTAACTGGTCTTTCTAAATCTGTTTTTTTCCAACCCATTCTCCATCTCCTCCTTTGAAAAGATCCAGTGATTTTTTTCAAAATACAAATATGATCAGGTCCTTTCGTTCTAAAAACTTTTCAATACCTCCCCATTGTTTTCCCAATAAACTCCAATCTCTACACCAAAGCCCACACAAGCCTGTATCATCTGGCCCCGCTCACTTCCTCAGCTCTGCCTGTTTGTCCCTCACCTGACACTCTGAGCGGCCGCTCTTCTCAAATCTCTGCAGTTCTGTGAATGCGAATTCTATGTCTTCGTGCCTTAGCTTGTATTATTCTGACTGTGCAGAAAGCCCTCCCTTTCCACCCCCCATTCCTCCAGGGTTTTCCTGTTCAAGTGCCATCATTAGCACAGATACCCAGTGTCCACAAGACAGCTCCTCTGTCCCCTGGTCTGGTTAATAAGATAGAAAATATACAGAATTTGGTCTTGTCTGAATATTACTAATTAGCGGAAGAGGAGGAAGGAAGGAGAAGAGGTTTGGTTTAAAATCGATTAAATGATTAACCCAAGGCTGTAGCTTCAGCCTCTACAATTACTTATTTTAGGTTAAAGGCAGTGGCTTGATTCCAGGTATTACTTCTCCTAACAGCTCATGTTTGGGAAACTCCGAGTCTGATTGGCTTATAATGCGAAAGAAAAGAGGTTCTGTCACCTCTGCTCACATTGATAGAACATTCTGTCTTCTCCCCACCAAATCCTGGAACCAGTGTAAAAGACACAATGTCTTGCCGTCTGTGTGTGTGGCTTGCAGAATGCTCGCTGCCTCCACCCACATTTCCTCCACACCTTCTATGAAGGCGCTCAGGCACGTCCTTTGCCATTTGGAAGCCTCTGTGAACAAACACTAAGAGTCCAGGCCTTCCTCTCTTAGACCCTCAGTGATCTGAACCGAAGAGAACAGGAGGGAGAAGCAGGATGGACCTAGTTCTACTTAGAACACCTTTCCCAACACACACACACACACCTTGCCCCACATTGTGACCCAGTCTCCAAGCTGGTGCTCTCTTTCCTACCTGAAGGTAAGGAGGATCGTAAGGCAAGTCCATGGTTGTGTTTTGCCATCTTGGGGAAGCCTGTAGTCCCACTGGTGAAGAAGATGGCCGTTGGGTCTGCGGTCTTCGACTTAACACAGGTGTGATCTGGAGATGCTGATCTGCAAAGGGATTCCGTAGAAAAGGAGAGAAGTCACGTCTCCCGGATCCCAACCTCAAGGTAAATAAAAGAAGCAACATGAGGCTCAAGATCAGAAAACTGGGGTCTTGGGTTTTTTTAATTTGTTTTTGTTTTTAATTTTAGAGAGAGAGGAAGGGAGAGAGAAGAGAGAAACATCCATTTGTTGCTCCACTTATTTATGCATTCACTGGTTGATTCTAGTACATATTCTGACCAGGGACCAAACCCACAACTTTGATGTGTCCAGATGATGCTCTACCCAACTGAGTACCCGGCCAGGGCAGGAAATGGGTTTTGTGACACTGAAGGGAAAACCGGTTCTCCAAGTCTGAGGCATCAAACGGAGTTTATGGTGACTTAGATATGAGGGCTGACATTTTTTTCATTTAAAAAATGGGGAAAACGCAGCAGATTATTTTTTAATTTAACAAAGATTGAAACAGAACTTACTTTGTTTCAGAAAATGCTCTAAATCAGGCATCCCCAACCCCCCAGTCATGGACTGCTATCGGTCCTTGGCCTGGTAGCAACGGCGCTGCACAGCAGGAGGTGAGCAGCAGGCCAGTAAGCCAAGCTTGATCTGTGTTTACAGCCGCTCCCCTTCGCTCACGATACCGCCTGAGCCCCGCCTCTGGCCAGATCAGCAGCAGCATTAGATTCTCAAAGGAGTGCAAACCCTACTGTGAACTGTGCATGCGAGGGATCTAGGTTGCACAGACCTTCTTATGAGAATCTAGTGCCTGGTGATCTGAGGCGGAGCTGAGACGGTGATGCTGCCTGGGGAGCGCTCCAACTACAGGTTATCACTAGCAGAGAGGTGTGACTGCACAGAGACCATAATAAATCAACTGCCTGCAGACTCATACCAAAACCCTATCAGCAAGTGATAATTAAGCTACATCTGCTGGCAGGATATAAAGCCACCCCCCACCCCTCTTCTGTGGAAAAATTGTCTTCCAGGAAACGAGTCCCTGGTGCCCAAAAGGTTGGGGACCGCTATTCTAAATGATAGACAAATAAGAACTCATTCAATCTTCAGAGCAATCCTAAGAGGTGAGTATGCCCACTTGTCATGCCCACTTTGCAAATGAGGAACCTGGGGCTCAGATTGGTTAAGCGACTTGCCTGCATACATACAGTCAGCAAGTGGCAGAGACAGGGTTCAAACCCAGTCTGATCCATAGACCGTGCTCTTAATCACACTGCTGAGCTTCTTTTTCACACAAACTAACTTTACAGAGATTTAACGCCATAACCTTGGTGATGAAAGGTGAGAAAAGAAAGCGAAGGAGAGTGAGAAATATGCGTGTGCATCTGCCCTGGTGTACACTTGAGACCACAGATGAAATCTGCAGTTCCCTCAGTCAGCCTTGATCCCTCAGTCAGCTTGGGAGCTTCTGCACTTCAGGGTCTCCTGGGCCTGCGATGATTGACAGTGCCAGCTTCCTGTGGTGTTCAGACAAACTGCCTGCGGATAAACCCAAGGCTGGAGGAAACACTGGCTCTTGCTGAGAAATGCTACCATCCTGACTCTGGGCAATTTAAGGGATTTTTAAACAGTATTATTTATTTAAGCTTTTTAAATTTAATTATCCAACTTTTTAAAAAAGTATTTTTCAAGTTATAAGAGAAGTTTGTGTAGAAAGTTACAGAGTAGAAGTGAGCCGGCTAGCTGTGCGTAGGCTCAGGAAACAAGTTACAGGGGCAGAAGAAGGGCCCTTGGAGCTTAGGAGAGAGAAAGGTGAAGGTGGTACGCCTGGGGGGCAAGGGGAGGGCGACAGAAAGACGCAGGTGTGCTCCCGAGAGGGGCTGTGCTCACTCTCCGACTTCAGAATCTAGCAAAAGATGTGACTTTGTTGCAGTGTTTGCCCTTTGGAGTTGAAGTAACTTTTTACTTTTTTTTTTTTTTTTTAGGATTTTATTTATTTATTGTTAGACAAAAGGGAGGGGAGGGAGAAAGAGAGGGAGGGAAACATCAATGTGTGGTTGCCTCTCACATGGCCCCCACTGGGGACCTGGCCTGTAACCCAGGCATGTGCCCTGACTGGGAATTGAACCGGCCACCCTTTGGTTCACAGCCCGTACTCAATCCACTGAGCTACGCCAGCCAGGGCGTAACTTTTTACTTTAAAAATGGAAGGGTTACTTTAAGAAGACAAACCCAGTGAAAATTCTATAATGTTATAATAGAATATTCAATGTTACCTCAATAAAATAAAAGAGAGAGAGAGAAAAAATAAACACAGCATGGTTTGTGTTGCAGATGGATAAAAGAATTTCTGTGGAACTAACCTCACCAGGTGATCTTGTCATAAATTCCTGACTGGGCAGGTCACGGTGAATATACACTTCCCAGGGAGCATAGTCATGACCTGGCATATCACTTCTTCAGTAAAAGGCTTTAAGCCAGCCCTGTCCATTATTCTTGTGCATCTAGGTTAACACACCCTTGAAATACAGAAAGTAATACCCCTTGAAGGGGGTATCAACCCTCAAGACAGTATATAATCTTACCTACCCTGTAATCAGATCCCCACCTTGCTTGCTCCCACCTTCCTGTACTCTTTAAGTCCCCTGCTTAATTTCAAATACATAAAAGAAGTTGCAAAACTGATATTCTCTGGAGCATTTGAGATCTTGCTCCCTGGTATATGGGGTCAATTTGGCTCAAATAAACTCTAATAAAACTTCTCGACAGGTTTGGGCATTTCTTACACACTGTGTGTGTGATACAAAAATGTCCGAAGGCTTACAGAATGAGAATTTTGGAGGTAGAAGGGGTCTTTCTTACCCCCAACATTTCCCTAACTTTTCTTGCAAGGTGTCCCTAATGGTACCATCAAGAGGTTTGCTCCCAAAACTTTCTGCCAGCCACAACCTCAATTTTTCTTTCAAGTTTCACCTTAAAGTTTCATTTTTAATCTCTCGTTCAACTTATTCATATATATGTTTATATGAGAACAATATTTTGCCCTGGCCGGTGTGGTTCAATGGATTGAGTGCTGGTCTGTGAACCAAAGGGTCTCCAGTTCAATTCCCAGGCAGGGCACATGCCTGGGTTGTGGGCCAGTTTCCCCAGTAGGGGGCGTATAAGAGGCAACCACACATTGATGTTTCTCTCGCTCTTTTTTTCTCTCTCTCCCTCCCCTTCCCTCTAAAAAAATAAAAGTAATATTTTGGATTCTCCACCTATAAGAAGGTTGAAACACAGCAATCCTCTGACTCTACACATTTCCTTTGCTCAGTCCCAGGGGTGATCATACTTTAGTGAGAGAAGCATAGAAGTGTAATGTCCTTATATTACATATAAAGCAACCTTTGCTAAGAGAGGGGAAGTAACTAGCCCAGGGTCGCTCAGCAAGTCAGTGGCATAGCTGGGAAGAGTTTTCTGAAATCAGACCTGATGAGTTTCCTAACACCAGCTGCTTGTCTACCAGTGGATGGCCTTTTCCCACCATTCCTTAGAGAGCACATTTATCAGCCTGGAAACTCACTTAATCAGAGATCAGAAGTCCAGCCACCCTTTACGGCTACGGTCAGACACCAGGAGCTTGGTTCTCAGAGCAGGACACTTAGAAGCCACAGAGTCCACCTCTGGGGCAAAGGCATCTGTGGTCATGATGCTCTTGGTTTCAGACGCCGTTAGTCCATAGAGAATGTCATTGGCCTTCATCTGGGTTGTCCCTGGAATGAAGATAACCCCTGGGGATGAGAAAGAAAGAAAGTATTGGTTCCATTTTCTCTTTCACAGACATGGGCTTCAGGCCTGGCTTATCCGCATAGAAATCCCCTAACCTCTCACTATCAACCAGCAGCATCAGCACCACCTAGGATATGAAGTCCCAGCCCCACCCCAAACCTACAGAATCCAAATCTGTATTTTAACAAGATCTCTAAGTGATTACCAAGCACATTAAAATTTGAAAAGCTTGCCCTAAACTTTTCTACTTGAGATGGATGCAGCCAGTAGACAGGTGGACCCTACTTTGCACAAGTTTACGTGGGATCTGGGAATATAGACGTAAGCAGTACAGTGTCTCTGACATCAAGAATACCTGCATTCCAGACTGGTGTAGCCACTGTGGAAAACAGTATGGAATTTCCTCAGAAAAATGAAAACGGAAATGTCTTTTGACCCAGCAATTCCACTACTGGGATTGTACCCTAAGAGTCCTGAAACACCAATTCAAAGGAACCTGTGCACTCCAATGTTCATAGCAGCACAATTCACAATAGCCAAGTGCTGAAAACAACCTAAGTGCCCATCTACAAATGAGTGGATCAAGAAACTATGGTACATTTACACAATGGAATTCTACGCAGCAGAGAGGAAGAAGGAGCTTATACCCTTTGCAACAGCATGGATGGAACTGGAGAGCATTACGCTAAGTGAAGTAAGCCAGGCGGTGAGGGACAAATACCATATGATCTCACCTTTAACTGGAACATAATCAACAAAATAAAAAAGCAAGAAAAACATAACCAGAGACATTGAAATTAACAACAGTCTGACAGTGGCCAGAGGGGAGGGGGGAGGGGACAATGGGGAAAAGGGTCTTCAGGAACCACAATAGAGGACACAGGGACAGAAGCAAGGGGGAGGAGGGAGGCAGGGAAGCGAGGTGGGGTTGGAGGGGGTGGGAGGAGGGGAGGGGAGAGGATGAAGACAACTGTAATTGAAAAACAATAAAGTAATTAATTAAAAAAAAAACTACCTGCGTTCCTGACCCCACTTTTCTCCTCCCACTTCCTCCTCTGTCAGTCCCTATGTCATTGTGAATCCCCTCCCTTTACTTCATTCCTCTATCCAAATGTAAACACATTGTCCCTTGAACTTTCTTATCTTCCCTTCCATCTTCTATCATCAACAATCAGTTCCAGCCTTTGGGTGCACCTATTGGATTCTAATCTCTCCACCAGATGTCTTGCCCTGAATCTTCCATATTATCCCCTGCTTAAGTTCCGCAGAGCATTGACTTGCCCCCTTCACATTTCTTGTCTTCCCTAACACCTGTGCCCTCTCTCCAGGAAAATACCACGGTACCCATTCTGACACTGAAGATGGTGCCCACTCTGCACCTTTCTCCCCCACAACTCTATTCTCTATTTCAAGATGGCCTTTCTTCACATAGGCTACTCCTGACTCTAAAACTTTGCATGTGCTGTGCCCGTTCTTGGTATTCCCTTCCTTTGCTTCTACTCCTGTTTAACTGTGTTTATCCCAGAAGGCTGAGCTCATGTCTTAGATTTCTCATGGACCATCTCTTAGCTCTTCAGATGACATGGATTCTTTATATTCCCTTGCTGTTGTTGTTAACTTTTTTAAAGACTTTATTTACTTATTTTTAGAGAGGGAGAGAGAGAGAGAAAGAGAAGGAGAGAAACATTAATGGAGAGAAACATCAACGGGTTGCCTCCTGCATCCCCGCAACCGGGGAACTGGCCCACAACCCAGGCATGTGCCCTGACCAGGAATCGAACCAGTGACCCTTAGGTTCATAGGTCGATGCTCAGTCCACTGAGTCACACCAACCAGAGCTGTTGCTGTTCATTTTTTATTCCAAATGACCTTGATGGGTTGATCAACTATTTTATTTGTGGGAGAGAGAGTATAAAACCGAGAGCATGGACAGATTGCTGCATGACCCTGCGACAACATGAGCTTCAACTGAAGTGATTCCAGAAAGAATCCGTGAGTCTCATACTGATTCTAAATTAGATAGATAGGTCTCTACAGAAGAGTGCTAACTAATAAATGTAGAGGGGGTGATATAAACAAAAATCCTCATGTACAACCACCATAGTAAGATTCAATTCAGACAAGAATCATCAGTGGATACTCAAACCATAAGATAGTTTGAAAGATAGTCAGAGAACAGGATAGTCACTCAGTCCCGTAAGTATTACACCACAGATTACTACTTACTAATTACGAAGGGGAAAGATGACTCTATGGAGATGAATACTACCTTTCTAACGAGAGAAGAGAGTATCACTGACGAAAGGACAAAATAACTTCATATGCCCCCAATGTGATGCACTGAAAAAGACACAACAGTGTCCTCCCAGTGCTGCTGCTAAAAATGTTTACGGTGAATATAATCATAAAGCAAGAGTCAGAAATACAAATTTGGATGGATCTCCTACAAAGCAACTGGCTTAGACACTTCAAAAATGTGATTGTCATGAAGAAAAGGCTACGGAGACAGACTGAGGAGACATGACAACTAAGTGCAATGCATGACCCTCAGTTGAATTTTGGACCTAAAGAAATGGCTCTCAAGTACATTATTAAGACAACTGAGGAATTTTGACGGTAGGTATCGGGTAACTATATTGTATCAATGTCAGGCTTCTTGTGTGAGGAGTCACTTGTGGTTATGTGAAGGAAGTGTCTGGGGTCCAGTGTTTATGGGTTTTTATATGGCATTTATGGGTGTCACGATGCCCACAACTGATTCTTAAATAACTCAGTTGGGGGATGGGAGACTCGAATATGGCTCATGGTTAACAATTGATGAATCTTTAAAAAGCAGTAACACCCGAGACTGTGCAAGAGAAATTTGTGTGTGTGTGTGAATGAAAGAGAACTATGACATTGCGTTTGGGCGTATGTGAGTGTGAGAAGGAGTAAAAATCATTTGAAGGAGTCTGAGAAAAAGACTGTGAAGAAGAAAGAATGGGGAAGAGAAAGCACCTAATATCCCAAGAACAATTGGCCCTGGGACATTCCTGAGGTCTCTCTGAGTGACTGACCTGTTCGGATGCAGCCCACGGCCGCCAGCCACCATGAAGGCACTCGAGGCAGAATCAAGGCTAGCCGGTCGCCCTGCTGGAGGCCACAGGCCTGTGTGAAGACGTTGGCTGCCCGGCAGGTTAAATCGGTCACCTCTCTGAAACTCCACTTCACTTCGTCTCCTTGCTCATTCACCCACCACAGGGCTGGGTTTGGGCCTCTTTTGCCTTCCTACTCAAGGTCATTCACCATGTGTTACTTCCTGCTTCAAAGGAAAGGGGCACTTTTTTCCCGAACCCACTGGGGGAAGTCACATTCCAGTGTGAACATAGCTCAGGGACTGAGACCCCAGTTTAAATCACTTAAATGGCCAAGAGAAGCTAGGGGTGGGGTGTGATCCAGCCAACTTCTGGTCTGCTATAGCCACCTTCTCTCAAATCACATAAAACCATCAATAGCCTTCATGTCACCAACTGAAGACTTAAAGCTCCATTCCCCCGTGTGTCAGCCTTAGTTCCCTATAGACAGGGGGTTCCTCTTTGTACTTCAGTTTCCTCATCTACGAGGTGGGAACAGTAATATTACACAGAAGGTAGTAAAGTCTAAGTGAGTTATTTAAATGAGTAAAGTGTATATAACAGTGCATGGCACAAGTAGGTGCTCAATAAATATTACTATTATTATAATTGCTATACCATAATAGAGGCTGATTTAGGTTCTGAATATTTGGGAGAATTTATTTTTAAAATTAAGTTACCTCTAAAGGTGAAATTCACAAGAAGCAGACTGGGAAGCTCTAGCCCCCCCCACCACCCCCTCGTTCCTTCAGAGAAACATCATGGAAAAACAGACTAAAATAGCTCTGCGGGAACTCTTGAAACAGTCAAGGATCTGCAGCAACCAACAAATGCCAAAATAATTAAGGCCATACTCAGGATGGTAGGACATTTTGTGATGTTTTTGCTCATTTTTGCACCACACCTTCTCTGACCGTGGTGCTGCATGGTTGGGAGAAAGTCACCTAACTGCCACTCCCTCCTTTGGACAGAAGAAAAAGAGTGAAACTTGTTTGCAACTTCCAATGGGGGTGAGATGTCCCTAGAAAGGAATGAGGTTTTCCTATGCAATTGAAGTTACACTGTTATTAGGTTAAAGTAGATTTTGTTTTGTTTTGTTTTTATATTTTTATGCCCTTACTTTTATTTATTTTTTTAATATATTTTATTGATTATGCTATTACAGTTGTCCCATTTCCCCCTTTTCTTCCCCTCCACCCCGCATCCCGCCATTCCCTGCCCTTTAGTTTTTGTCCATGGGTCATACACATAAGTTCTTCGTTTTCTACATTTCCTATACTATTCTTAACCTCCTCCTGTCTGTTTTCTACCTACCATTTATGCTACTTATTCTCTGCACCTTTTCTCCCTCTCTCCCCCTACCACTCCCTATTGATTTCCCTCCATGCCTTATATAAATCCCTTTAACATTTCATATCATAAAGGCTGGGTGATGATAAACTCCTTGAACTTGACCTTATCTGAGAAGCACTTTATCTGCCCTTCCATTCTAAATGATAGCTTTGCTGGATAGAGTATTCTTGGATGTAGGTCCTTGCCTTTCATGACTTGGAATACTTCTCTCCAGCCCCTTCTTGCCTGCAAGGTCTCTTTTGAGAAATCAGCTGACAGTCATGGGAATTCCTTTGTAGGTAACTGTCTCCTTTTCTCTTGTTGCTTCTAAGATTCCCTCCTTATTTTTAATCTTGGGTAATGTCATTATGATGTGTCTTGGTGTGTTCCTCTTTGGGCCCAACTTCTTTGGGACTCTCTGAGCTTCCTGGACTTCCTGGAAGTCTATTTCCTTCACCAGCTTGGGGAAGTTCTCCTTCATTATTTGTTCAAATAAGTTTTCAATCCCTTGGTCTTCCTCTTCTCCTTCTGGCACCCCTATGACTCGGATGTTGGGACATTTAAAGATGTCCTGGAGGTTCCTAAGCCTCTCCTCATTTTTTTGAATTCTTGTTTCTTCATTCTTTTCTGGTTGGATGTTTTTTTCTTCCTTCTGGTCCACTCCGTTGATTTGAGTCCCAGTTTCCTTCTCATCCCTATTGGTTCCCTGCACATTTCCCCTCATTTCCTTTAGCATATCCTTCATTTGTTCAACTAATTGCAACCAACTTCCAACCAATTCTGTGAGCTTCCTGATTACCAGTGTTTTGAACTGTGCATCTGATAGGTTGGCTATCTCTTCATCACTTAGTTGTATTTTTTCTGGAGCTTTGATCTGTTCTTTCATTTGGGCCATTTTTTTTTCTTGGTGCTCCTGTTACTTTAAGGGGCAGAGCCTTTGGTGTTAGCCAGGGTGGGGTAACCCACCTCGCTGTGTTGTGATGCTGCCTATGGGTCCGGGTTCTGAGAGAACAATGGCGCTTGCTCTACTCTCCACACTTCCCCTGCTACCCACAAGCAAGTTGGGCCCTTCTTTGCTGGCTCCAGGGTGGGTGGGCAGGCTTGCGCAGCTCCAAGTCCCTGTTGGTCTCCCTAACGAACTCTCCTGTGAGGCTGGGAGTTCCTCCCACTGTGGCCTCAACCCCCACAGGTATTTTCAGTTGGTGGTTTGAGGTTTTTTTTTCCCTGCGATGGTGGTTGCACGGTCTGCTCTGCCTCCCAGTTTTTCCTCCAGGTTTATCAGCACGTGAATGAGGGATTGCCCGGTCCACCAGTCTTGGCCCTGCTGAGTCCGGGTCAGCCAGCCGCGGGCTTCTCCAGGTGCACCAGCTGCTTTTTGGCCAGGCACGACTGCTGCAGGCCTCTCGAGGCAGCTGCAGTGTTGCAGGTACCGCTCCACAAACCGCCGTCTCACTCTGCGCTCTCTGCCCAGCTCCGCCCCACTTACCGGTCCAGATGAACATGTCTTCTTTAACTCCTTGGTTGTCGAACTTCCATAGAGTTCGATTTTCTGTCAGTTCTGGCTGTTTTGTTTTTTAAATTGCTGTTTTTCCTCTTTTGGTTGTGCAAGGAGGCACAATGTGTCTATTGACGCCTCCATCTTGGCCAGAAGTAGAGCATGTTTTTTTTTAAACACACTTTTTTACTCCCAAAACAAAACATATTCAGAGTACAGATTGAGGCAATGCAGAATGCAGAAACGTATGAGCAGGAAAAGTTCTTATAAACAAAAACATTTCTTCAAATTTCTCATCACACTTTTACTCCCTGACATTAGCACTAAAAATGGTTTAGTGTATATTTTCCCAGCAATTGTTTTCCCACAGGTGCACAAACATGATCCCACTACATTTGACTCAGATGACTGGAACAAAAGAGTGTGTCTCATCTGAGATAAGATTAATGTATGTGCATATACATATGTGTGTCTTTATATCTATAATTAATCAGTGCTGTGAAAAAACTTCTTGCCAGCTGATTAAAGAATAATAACAAGTATTTATGACAGGTAATGTACTGCTTATATAAGGAGAGCATAGTATGTAATATTTCTGTAGGAGTTTTAAAAATGATGGAAAAGCTGGCATATCAAGGTAGGAAACAATTGTTGCTCAGAATTCAGATGGTGTGTTAGACCCTGATTCTTGTTCCTTGAAGAAGATATCACTTAAGCAGTTATGTATTTTTGTGCTAAGAATTAGTCTGATAAAGTGATATTGACATATAGCTGTTTTCGAGAAGATAAAACACAATCCTTAAGCTGGATTTGAAATTTAAAGTTTTATGAGGTGAGGTGTGAAGCCATCTCATGGTCCAAAAGGTCTTCATCAGATTTCTTGTCTGAGCAGAAATTAAAGTCATTTCATAGTTTAAGGGAAGGGGTGTTTTGGCAATCATCAGACTGTGCACCAGGTTACATCATAGATTTTAGAATTAACCTGGACCCAAACAATTCTGCTCCTTTACTTATTAAGTATGTGACTTTTGTAGATTATTTAAAACCCTTGGAAACTCAGTTTTCTCATCTGGGAAATGGGAATAATAAAAGTGCCTATATAGTCAGACCATTAAAATCAAAGTGTTTGACATAGCTTATAAAGAATGCTCTTCATAACCAAAGGCTTTCTTTTCCTTGGAGTTTTTATGAAAATCCAGAGAAAGGAAAAAGAAAGATACAGAAGAAATCCCCCATGAAAGGCATATAAGTCTTGAATCTTAACACATGAATGCATGTTCATGGGGAAACTGAAAAATTCTGTCCACTCTCCGACTCCATCGCAGGTGAACTCTCTGTACAAAGATAATGTTGGGCAACTTTTCACACTGTGAACATCATCAGCTGGACTTAGTAGCTGGACACCACCCATTGCCTACCCCAACCCCTGGTGGCAACACTGCTCCTTTTTTGGTCTATTGGGGAAAACCAAAAAACAAAAACCAAGCGCTTGGTTTTTTCTGAAGAGACATGTAAACTCTAGAAGCTACAGGGCCTAGTTTCTCTGGATAGGGTCTAATGCCACATCCAAGTTGATAGGGAGGATTCAGCTGGACTTGCTATCCTCATAGGAAGATTGATGACATGACTTAGCTCTATGTGTCAGATGTTCCTGTGTGCAGTCAGGTGGTGTGTCCCCTGAAGTTAGGTCCAAGTTTGATGTGATGAATTCCAGTTAGACTCACAGTCCCATTAGTTGAAGCTCAGAATTCAGACTAGTATCAATTGGCTGACCTTGTGATTAGATCTTTGCATTCGGTCACAATTATTTGTGTACTAGATACTTTTATCTGCTATCTTAGTTCTTAAATGAGATTATCCCCATTTCATAGATAAAACCACTGAGGCTCGAAGAAGTGAAGAAATGGCCATGCGAGAATTGAACCCCCCAATATAAGCTTTTCCCACGACACTGGTAAGCTGAGGCAGAAGCTGTATTTGCTCTGTGGTCCTCAACTTGCTAGGAGCAAGATGAGCCAGGGAGGCAACTCCTGTCCTCCCTCCATCACAGATGCCTCCTCACCTTCTCCATTTTAGTCCAGTAGTCTAGTACATCGCTTGCGAAGTTAAATTCCTCAGGTATATCATGGTTATTCCATCTCGGGCCTCCAGTTGCTGATAAAGACTGGTAGCACAAGGGGCAAGGAGCAGGGTGGAAGCCATGGTAGGATTTGTAGGAACCCCAAAGGACCCAGAACCTCATTGGCCACTGCATGGGGAGCAGTCCTCAGGAAGCAGGTACGGAATTCTCAGGTCGTCACCTGCCTTGGGAAGAAATGGCTAGTAGGTCACAGAGCAGGAGTTTTCTCCACGAGATGAAGGCACATTTCTGGTTAATGGCTAGAGCTTTGCTCCAGTTGACCAGTCTTATGAACTTAAGACTTAGGATTTCTCTTCCCAGCTCAGGAACCACAAGTTAGAGAATCATGGGGAGGGATTATAGCTACTAGCTGAGGTTTGTGCACGTTACTGAGGTGCACATTACATTCTTCTCTCTCACCCCTTGGGATTTAAGCTCAGGTGGGCAGCCACGTGGCCAGCCCCTTTGTGGTAGAAACCCACCCTTTGAAAGTCCTGTACTCCATGCTAGCCTTGCTCTGGAGACCTCTCTTCCTGCCAAGCCTAACTGCGTAGTTCTCATGAAAACTATTATATTTTTAGATGATTACAGCCCCTGCCCAAAGTGGATTGGTCTAAGGTTGAGCAGTCACGCCTTACGATATTTTAAGCCAGATTGGGCTACTCACAGTTCCCCTCCCAAATTTGCACATGTGTGTGCTTGCTCCTGAAGAGTGTAAAGGCAGTTTCTGGTGGGAGGCATGAAGTGCACACCTGAGGGACTGTCGTGTGCAGATGACTGCTGTGCATGAGAGAGGAAAACTGATGGGCAGAGATGTGGAACTGAGGGGCAGAGGGTATCTCAGAGGCATTCGAAGTGTTGGTTCATATTGTTCCTGAGGCCCATTTGCATCTCTGCTTCTTTTGTTAATATCTTGTCCTGCATTCTGTGAGCCAACAATTTTTCCTGCCTCTGATTAGTTTCAGTCACTTGAGACTATAAGGATACTGGCAAATATAAACCACCATACTCAGGATAGACGAGGCTAATATCATAGCACACTCCCTACTGGACTGGGGTCTAGCCTCAGGGTCTTCCCCAGGACAGCGTTCCGGGCAGCTACTACTAATCCATCAGACTTGACCCATGAAACCTCTTTGCCATTTAAAGAAGATCCCAACAAATGCCCATAAAATGGGAGCAAAATCCTCATTTATTAGGGCCCCTCTTGAAGTTTGAATGTAAAAATTGGCTTAAGCTAGAATTAATCTTTCCACGAGAATATTGACTGAGGGGAAGCTGCCTCACAAACACCTTTGAGACTCAAGCACTTTATCGCCACAAACAGTGAAGCCTCCTCTGCCTCAGTCTCAGCAGTCAGATAATACTATTTGACAAGAGACCCATAGAATAGATCGATAAAACTTGACTTAATTTGTTTTCAGGCCATTTCGACCCATAATAACCCAACCTCAATTCATCTTGGTGCTGTCCTCAGGACCCTGCTTCACACTCCCAGTAGGAAAGCCACAGCCGAATGCGTACTTGGGTTACTGTCTGCAGAAACAAGCACAGAACTCTGAAAAGTTCACCCCTTGAGTTTGCCTGTCAGCATGGGTCTTTGGGCCACATAAACTACAATATGTCCCTTCCTTTTTAGCGCCTGTCAATCAACAGTACCATCTTTTGCTTGGCCAGAGCACCATTAGGAAAGAAAGGTCCTGAGATATCAGCTGGTCCAGACCTGGTCTTTAGATGTATTTCCTTTGTCCCTTAGTCTTTGGAGGAAAAATTGTCTGCTTCATTTAAGTGGGCTGTTCCCCAACTTTTCAGGGTTCCCACCACTCCTTATTTTGCCACACCTTCCCTGCTTCTCCACTTACTGCACCTGTTCAGCTTCTGTGGACATTTAAGCTTAAAACCCTGATCTAGGCCAACACCCCAGGTGGGACACAAATTTCTCCAAAGTTGCAAGGCAAGTTTAGTAGCAGAGGTGGCTCTAGAAGCCTCCCCTCCCTGCTTTTATTTCCTCCACAGGCAAGAACTGATTTAGAGCAAGAATACCAGACTCTCCATGGCCAGGTGGTTCAGTTGTTTGGAGTATCATCCTATATCCTAAAAGGTTGTGGTTTCAATTTCTGGTCAGGGCATATACCTAGGTCCTGGGTTTGATCCCCGATCAGAGAGTGTACAGAAGGCAACTGATCAATGTTTCTGTCTCTTCTCTCTCTCTCTCTCTCTCCCCACCTTCACCCCCCACCACCCCATCAAATCATTAGACATATCCTTGGGTAAAAAAAAAAAAAAAAAAGAATACCAGACTCAGTTGCTATTTTTAGGCCCAGGTATGTAAATAACCCAGAAGCTTCCTTAAAAAGGACAGTTCAAACAACCCCTCAATAAGTGACTGAAGACCAAAACCAAAGGGAGAGGAATAACAAGGAGATGAATTAATTCTTTATTATGGGCTAAATTGCATCCTCTCAAAATCTATTTGTTCAAGTCCTAACCCCCAGTACTTCAGAATGAGACTGTATTTGGAGGAAGAATCTTTAAAGAGGTAATCTTTAAAGAGGTAATGAAGAATCTTTAAAGAGGTAATCTTTAAAGAGGTAATGACCTCTAATCCTGAGGTCATTAGATGGACTCCAATCCCGTATGACTGATGTCCTTGTAAGAAGAGATTAGGGCACAGACACACACTGAGGGAGAATGCTCTGTGAACACGAAGACGCCCATCTTCAAGCCAAGGAGATGAACCTTGGGAGACACCAGCCCTGCTGACACCTCGATCTCAGACTTCTTGCCTCCAGAACTGTGAGAGTATAAATTTCTGATGCTTAAGTCCCCCAGTCTGTGGCCTTTTGTTCTGGCAGGCCAAGAAGACTAATATACCTCCTTTAATCAAATTAAAAAAAATTACTTCGGCGTTACCTTATTAATGTGTATGAAATTCTAATTTAATCTTCATCATATGAGTGGGCCAAACACCACAGGCACCCAGCTTGTGTAGCTGAGAGCACGCCCTTAGGAGCCAAACAGCAAGGTTCAAATTGCGGCCTCTCTACTCGCCTATGCAGCTGTAGGCAAATTTCCTTCTTCCTCCCTTCCTTCGTTCGTTCCTTCCTTCCTTCCTTATCCTCCAAGGGTATATTTGTTGATTTTAGAGAGAGGATGGGGGCCGGAGGGGGAAGAAAGAGAAAGGAACATCGATGTGAGATAGAAACATCAATTGGTTGCCTCCGGTGCCCACCCCAGCCAGGGATGAAACCTGAGACCTTCTGGTGTACAGGACAACGCTTCAACCAACTGAGCAACCTGGCAAGGGCCTAGGCAGATTTCTTAACCTCTCTCTAAACTATGGAAATATTAGCAACACCTGTTTCCTCAAGTTGTGGTGGTAAATAAATGACAGACGTCCTGTATAAAGTACGAAAGCACAGACTTGGCACAGATGAGTGCTCCGGATCTGGGGCCACTTTAATAAACACTCTCTCTGGGGAAGCTCTCACTGAATAATTAGGCTTCAGAAACAGAAATGGCTGCTTGATCTTTGGAATTAGAGCCTAATGAAAAGGAACAGGGATAAATTCCTGAACACGGGCACCTGCAATGTCCACCTTCTGC
Organism: Micronycteris hirsuta; assembly: GCA_004026765.1. Taxonomy (NCBI): domain Eukaryota; kingdom Metazoa; phylum Chordata; class Mammalia; order Chiroptera; family Phyllostomidae; genus Micronycteris; species Micronycteris hirsuta. The sequence goes on along the minus strand of PVJI01000345.1, from coordinate 125,296 downwards.
ATTAGTAAGTTAAGAACCTAATCTCACAGTGTGGTAGGAAGACTAGAAGTCAAAGATGCCTGTACTTACATGTCTATCTCTACATGTGTGTTTGTCTTTGTAAGTATAATTTCTACAGCTATAATTATGCCAATATCTACTGTCATTATCTGTATCTATAACTATATCTGTATCTGTATCCATAATTATTTGTATATGTATATCAACACCTATTCCTCACAATCACTGACACATTTGGACTCAACAAAATGTTACATTTTCCCTTTTTGTCATAATTCAGAAAACGAAAAGATGGAAATTGGGAAGAGAAAATTCAGTGTGCCTACAGAATGTCTGAATTACAGATAAATATATTTTTCATTCATCAAATACTTACTATGCCACATATGGTTTCAGATACCATCAGAGATTAATTAGGTTGCAATAGTGCCTACCCTCTTGGAGTTTACAGTCTAAGGCAGTGATTTTCAACCGGAGTGCCTGCTGCAAGAGGCACACCCATGTGTCACAAGAATTTTTAGAACATGCAATAGCTCTGGCCAGGTAGCTCAGTTGGTTAGAGCATGGTCTTGATACACCAAGGTTGGGGGTTCAATCCCCAGTCAGGGCACATACAAGAATCAACCAATAAAAGCTTCAATAAGTGTAACAACAAACTGATGTTTTTCTCTCTCTCTTTCTCTGTTTCTATTTCTCTCTCTCTAAATATCAATAAATAAACTTTTAAAAAAATTTTATATATTTATTTTCAGAGAGAGGGGCAGGGAGGGAGAAAGAGAGGGAGAGAAACATCAGCATGTGGTTGCCTCTCATGCGCCCCCACTAGGGACCTGGCCCACAATCCAGGCATGTGCCCTGACTGGGAATCGAACCAGCGACTCTTTGGTTCACAGGTCGGCACTCAATCCACTGAGCCACACTAGCCAGGGCAATAAATAAGTATTTTTTAAAAACATGCAGTAGCTGACTATTGAGTCAGGAACACTGGCCTCTTTTCCCTTAGATTGTCAAATAAAAAAATGACAACAGCCTCCCTGGTCAGTGTGGCTCAGTTGGTCAGAGTGTTGTCCCATAATCAAAAGGTTGTGGGATATATTCCTGGTCTGGGCACATATGGGAGGCAGCCAATCAATGCTTCTCTCTTACATCGATGTTTTTCTCCCTTTCTCTCTCCCTTCCTCTCTCTCTAAAAGCAATGAAAAAAAAGTCCTTGAGTCAGGATTTTTTTAAATGTAAAAAATAGCCATGGCTGATGTGGCTCAATGGATTGAATATTGGCCAGCAAACTGAAGGGTCACTGGTTTGATTCCCAGTCAGGGCATACGCCTGGGTTGTGAGCCGGGTCCCCAGTAGATGGCAATCAAGAGGCAAACACACCTTGATGTTTCTCTCCCTCTCTTTCTCCCTCCTTTCCCGTCTCTCTAAAAATAAATAAATAAATAAATAAATAAATAAATAAATAAATAAGTAAAATCTTTTTAAAACATGTAAAAAATAATGACAACAGCCAACACAACAGTAGCCATCTAGAGTGAATGAATGAAAGTTATACTTATTTTTTTTTGTCAGATTGGCAAAAATACATTTTTTGGTGTGCTGCAGAATTTCAGTAATTAATTTATGAGTGCTGTGAGATGAAAGAGATTAAAAATGGCAGTTCTAAGGGTATTCTACAAAACAGTTTTAAAGAACAATCTTTTGAAATGCTGTAAAGTGTATTTTGAAGTCAGTTTGGAATTCTGTCTTTGAGAGGTGCACAGTGCCTTGAAGAGTTCCTGAAACAGAGCTCTGATTTCACAAGACTTTGGCTTGAAAAAAGCTATTTATTTTATAAAATAACAGACTTGGTGAGGCACAGGAGATCAATTTTGCCTCTGTTGCATATCAGGTGGGTGATTTGGGCCACTATTTGTGATTCTGAACTTGAGGCCACAGTAATAAAACCTACCGCCCAGCTTCCCACAAGGTTTAGTAAGATAATCTACAAAAATCACTTTGTCGGCACTGTGTCTAATAAGGGTAAGGACTCAATCAATGTGGAAGTGCCCTGTATCACTCAGCAAATTCTAAAGCCAATGCCCGCCCCCCCCAGTTAGATATTAAAATGTTTTTAAAAAGTAAAAGCCATGCCTTTTACGTGATGTGAACCCACTACTGTGTAGTGCAGTCTCCTTCCAAATATTTACCTTCTGCATCCTGTTTTAGTCCCCGCTGCACCCCCTACCCATGCAGAGCTGTCTAACATTAAATTGATCACCTGCTATGTGCCAGCCACTGTGCTAGGCATATCATGTACATTTTCCCATTTATCCCCCGACTGAATATCACCACCTTCACTTTGCAGTTAAGGGTATGAAGTAGCAGAGAGGTTAACAGACTTGCTAAAGGTCAGCTAACCTATAAGCAGCAATGCCAGAACTTGAAATTGGGCTTTCAGATTTTAAGTCCAGGGCTCTGTACATGCTTCCTGCCCCCAGACACACACATGTGCACACACACAAAGAAGCAGCCGTTCACTTCTCATTTGCCTCTGTCTTACCTGGGACTGGGGTCTGTTGCGAATACTGGCCAGCAGAATGCATATGCCATGGCAGGCATGCAAATAAATTCACACAGAATATGTTGGACTAGAAAAACTGGGACGACGCAACCACCCTCTGATCCACAGAGAGAGGCCTTGAGCTAACCCCCATCGGCTTTTATTGTCGTTCTTGGGCACATTACATCAGAATGGTCTTCATTAACTATGCATAGATTGTAGATTTACATTAGGTGATAGACGCCCAGGAAGGAGCATCAAAAGGAGAGATATGCAAATGAAAAGACAACAGGTTCAGGCAGAACTCCAATACGGGTCTAAGGAAGCTAGGCATGCATTAGCATAAGTTCTTTTGATCCAGGGAGAGAGAGGTTTTAGCATGAACAAGCTTTAATTCTAAGAAATATACTATCCTGATTCCCCACAGGAAATCCCGCTGTCCCACATGTGGGGCCTGCTTGCAGTCCTACATTCCACTAGAGCTTTCTCTTAGACGTGAAACATTAGAGCTACATTTCCCACAGTGAGAGGCATGGACTTTCCTTTAGGGGTCTGTCTTGGAAACAGCTGGGCCAGGTCTTGAATGGGTATGAAAAAGGGAACTTTGCAAGTTTAGTTCTCTCTGATCAACAGTTTCTAATAATGTGTACATAACTGAACTTACCTCTTGCCAGACAGAATGGAGAACTTGGCAGGAATGAAATGATGCAGGAGGAAGAAGATACTCAGGTGGGATGGGCCAGAGAGCAATCACCGGCCTTCATGGAGAGACAACCAGTTAGAAAAATAAACTATGCAAAGTCACTCCAACCCCTGTGGGATGACTTGCAGTGTTGAGTGAACAAATAAAGTCAAATGGACCACTTTCATTGTTCTTTGTGGCTAAATTGCTCCCCTTGCCCAGCCCTGTACCTCCAATGTTTTCATTTAAACAAAGGCCAAATGGTAGTGTGCCTACTAAGCAGCTAAAACTAGTGCTCTGGAGGCAGAAATATGTGATTCTAAGCCCCAGATCTGCCATTTACCATTTCTTTGACCTTCGCTGCCCTCCCTGCTCTGTGCTTCAGTTTCCTTATTTGTAAAATGGGGACGGCAATACTGACACCTGTCTCCTGTGGTTGTGCTGTTGTTGTTTGGCTGAGAGGAAATACTTTGTGAAAGCACATAGCGCAGTGCTGGGCATCATCAACGTTGGCTATTTTTATTAATTTAGGATTCTAAGTGAAAGTTTGGTGTACTAGCAAAATGAGGGATCTTTGGAATCCCGAAGACTTGAGCTTAAATTCTGGTTCAGCCATTTATAAGATGGCCCAAGTGCAAGCCATTGCGTATTCTAACCTTGGTCTTCTCATCTGAAAAATGGAGGGGTGGAGGTGGTTAATAAATTTGTGCCATGGGATCTCTGAAAGGACCGCATACTGTAATGCCTATAAAGTGCCTGGCCAGGCATGTGGACGCTAGGGTGATATTGAGGTTGCATTGAATGAACCTGACTTGTCACAGGTAGTAACTTGAACTGTCAGTTTTCTACTAGAGCCATTGTGGGTATGTTGTTGAGTGATACAGGAGTCTCCAGGTTTCTGACCCAACTTTCCTAGTACATTTTGCCTCCCAACCTCAGTTGAACCAGGGGGAGAAATTCTACCCTCAAAGTCACCACCAAGGGTTACTGGAAACACTGAGAGCGTCCCTACCATGGCTGAGGGGGAATCCTAGGTTCTAAGAGGTGAGTCTTGCTCTTCCTGATGGATTCATTCATGATGAACTTTCAGCTCAGGACAGGCTTTTATTTTATGGAGAGGAGTAAGTGAGAAGGCAGGCCTAGCTGACTGGCCACAGTAAGCTAACGATTCAACACTGAAAGTATCAAAGTACAAAACTCTGTTTTTTAAATATTTATTGAATATATATAAATACATTACATTAGACATTAAAGATCAAGAAATATTCGTTACTGGTTACAAGTCAGACTGTAATACTGAGGGAACCACAGACTTCAAACACCTACTCACAACACAGTGACAATTCCATTCCCATACTGGACACAGTAATGATTACTCACAAGACAACAAAACTCATCAAAAAAGACCATCACTTTAACCAACCTATAATACCACAATAGAAAATGATTTTGAGTCATAACATGAACAGTCCCAGTAAGCTCATGTACCTTATCAATTTATCAGGTCAGTTTGAGATTGTGGAGTTATACTATCATAAAATCTAAAGAGTCCCATTTCCTTGGTTTCATTTCAAATTATTAGTAACAAATGAAATCATATATACCTACTAATACTTTTATGTAAGTTAGTCTTTCATGAGAGAAAAGTAATAAAAATTTAGTACAAAGAAAGCATTCCCCCAAACGTTGAGTCTCTTAATGGGGGGAGGGGGGAGAGCAATGTAATGAACTTTTCCTTTAAAGAAAGGAAAGAAACCTTAATCTGTTATGGAAAATTTGGAAAGATAAATATTTCCTAGTCCCAGAACAAGTATTTATTTTATACCATGTACTTGAATGATGCAAGTCTATGAAGCAAGGATCTGTGGCCATCCGAATTCATCCACCAGGACTCTATCCTTATTCTTTGTGTCAGTGGGAACACCTTCTGGAATTGCAGCAGCAGATGCTGCTTCATCCAAGTAACAACTGTCTTCATCAGCCAAAAGCTCATCACCCAGTACATCCAACTCTGCTTCCAGGTCATCTTCATCTAACTCTGGGGTTCCATAACTCAGTGCTTCTTGGATTTCTTTTGCATCTTCCATCATATCCTCTAGCTGGTCTTGTAAGTCCTCAATCTGGTCAATTTTCACTTGCTTGTATGCTTTCTTCATTCCCTTCCTTCCAGTTTCATAGTGTCAGCCGTGGTATTGGTGTCCTTCAGTGACTGGATGGTGTAATTGGCTTGTTCCATGTTAAGTGACTGTTGGGCAAGATTATCCTGCTGCCGCTCGTACATCCACTTTTGCTTTAATACCCACAAGGCTTTCTGCTTAACCATATTCTTTGCAGGACCCTCTCTCATCTTCTTGATCTGATCCTTATACTTCACTAGTTCAGCATCTTTCAGCAAGTCAAGAAAACTTGTCAATGCATTCTGCTCTGCTGTCCACCGTGCCAATGCAATAAAGGCTGGGCGGTGGAGCCTCAGGTTTCCCTTTCCCGGAGATTCGGTTCATCTTGACCGGCCCCAAAACTCTGTTATTCCAGGAGGAAAAGCAGTCACTTTTGGGAAGGGAATGGGGACAGGAAGAAAAGCCCATGGGATACTCTATGGATGTCAGTGGATCTGCTGAATGGAATTGTAACATCAGTGTTGGGGTCAAGAAGACAGGCTTTGGGGCCAGGAAGCCTGGGTTTCAGTCTAGCTTTTGCCAGTTGCCAGTTTTGTGACAGGGAGAAAAAAGTTTCTAATCCCTCTGTGCCTCAGTTTTCTCACCTCTAATGATGGGTATGTGGTAGAGATAGTAGAACTGTTTGAAAATTTTATGCACACTTTTCTTTCATTGCCAGGCCTCTCTTATAGTTAGAATGAAGCCACTGAATTCCAGTTCTGGTCAGTGAACCTTGGTTGAAAGTGACACGTGTCACTCCTGGTCTAGGGCATTTCAGGGCAGGTATGAGTTCTCTATACTGTCTTTCCCTGACTCAGTAGTCCTTGAAACCATGTGTGGAAATGGTAGTATCAAAATACGACAGAGACTCTGTCAGCCTAGTTGTCAGTGTGACTGTGTTGACAAGTCTCCTGTCAACCTGAATATTTTACACCCAATACCCTCCTTAACTTTATAGCAAACCTACAGAGCATTCATTCATTCAGTAGATGTCTAATGGGCACCCTCTAGGCATGGATATTGCTTTGAATGTGTCAGACAAGGTTACTGCTCTCAAGGAGTTTATAGTCCCATGATAGGAAGGCAGAAGAGTACAAGCAAAAAATCAATTAAACGGACAAGAGAATTTCAAACGGTAACAGGTATCCAGAAGAAAATAAAACAAGGTAATATAACAGTGTGACGGGGTGTGGGGGTGGTGACTAAGGATATCCTCTCTTAGGAAGTGATATTTTGAGACCTGAAGGAGGAGAAGGAGCCAGCCATGCAAAGACCACGGGTAAAGTATTCCAGGCAGGAGGTGCATCAAGTACAAAGGCTGGAGGCTGAACATTTCAAGGACTAGATCAAGGCTGGTGCGGCAGATTACTGAGTGAGGGACGATGAGGCTGGGGTCAGACGCAGGTGGGAGACAGACCATGAAGGAGAATCATTTTGGCCATAAGGAGTTTGGATTCTGTTTGAAGAGCAATGGGGAGTCCTGAGAGGATTTTAAGAGAAAAGAGACATGATTTAGGATTAAATAAGTAACTAATTTCCTTGGTTACTTAACTTTGAAATAAAATAGTATGGGAAAATAGACAATTCAGGAACAAAATGATCAGATTTGTATTTAGGAGAGCTTGCTGGCAGTTTTGTGGAGGAGCATGGCTGAAGGTCACAAGGTTCCGTGGGCCTCCAGTGAGGAGGCCGCTGAGATGGCCTGAGCATTAACGGTGACCTGGGCAGGCTTGACACAGGAAGACAGGAGAAGTGGGCAGACGTGGGATGGCACTTTGAAATACTATTTGGAGGACTTACTGATGGTTTTGATAGAGGAAATGAAGGAACAGAGGAATTAAGGATGACTTTCAGGCCTTTGGGCTCTGCAATGACAACATAGTATGTCATGTTTTATCTCTGTAGAAGCCTACTGAAGAGATTTTTTAAACATGTTCAAGGTCACAAAGGCTATAGAAGGCAGGAAAAGTACTTGAGACCTGGTTTTTTTCTAAGGTGATCTGCTCTGCTCAAGTATCCCAATAATATTCTACATCTATCCTACCTGCCACACTTGATCTCTGATTTCTGGCTTTTTCCACCAAAGGAACAGATAGGGGTTGTTCAACTGAGAAATTGGGTACTGGATGGAAGGGACTCCCACTCTCTTTACATTACCTTGTCAACCCTATCTGCCGTGGGAGGAAAATAAGTCTTTGGCTCTGGAATTTATGACACTACAAAATCTCAGTGTGGTTTTATCTTTGGCCAAGGCATAAGAATTTGTTGACGCCTTCCCAAATCATTTCAGATCCAACTTGTGTTCTGATTGCATGGACTTGTGTTCTGTCGAGAAAAGCCATTTGAAATAATGTTTGAAGACACTCAATATGGCCTGGCATATGGAATGTGTGGAAAGTGCTTTCCAAATGGCAGCTATTATTGTGGTTTTCTTTTTAATTGATTGATTGGAGAGAGACAGAGTGAGAGAGAAATACCGATTTGCCGTTACAAGAAGTATTCATCGGTTGCTTCTTGTATGTGCCCTGAATGGAGACTGAACCTGTAACATTGGCATATTGGGACAACATTCTGGCCAACTGAGCTACCCAGCCAGGACCAATAGTTATTGTTTTTAAATCAGAGACTCCAGTGCCAAATGGGCAGAACTGAAATCCTTGTTCACCACTTACTAGGTCACACAGATCCTGGGAAAGTTATTGCAATGCTGTGTTTCAGTTTCCTTACTTGAAAATAAGAATAATAGTACCTACCTCATGGGATTGATATGAAAATTAAAGAAGATAATACATGTAGACTGCTTAGAACAGTGCCAGGCACATCGTAAGAATGTTATTATTATAATAATTATTGTTATTAGAAGGAAAGAGCAATGGACAGAAAGAAATAATAATTCTTAAGGACCTCTTGCCCGAAGAAATTCATAAACATAGCCTCATTTATACATATATTATTGCCTCAAGGTAGATATTTTTCTTTTCATTATAGAGATGAATTAACTGATACTCAGAGGTTTTCCATGACTAAAAAATATTGACTCAAATTTATTGAACATTGATTATGTTCTAGGCACTGTGACAAGCCATTTACATGTATTAGCACATATAATATAAATACTATGTGGAAGGTACTGATGGGAGACTCAAGAGTTGGAAAATTTTAGTTTAGGTAATAACTAAAGTATAGTAAGCATAGTAACAGTATAGTAATCAATGCATGTAAAATGCTATTGTTCCAGGAACTGAAGGTATGACCCACCCTGACTCCAGGAGACCATAAGCAGTTCCACATCTGTGCCCTAGGGGGACTGCAAGCCATCAAGGTGGTCTCTGAGCCATCGTGCTCCAGGGTGTGATGCCCACCACCCAGGACACGGCTAAAGACCACCCCCCAGGACACAGATAAAAGAATGCTGCAGCTTTTATCTGATCAACTTTGTGACGGGGGACTCAAATGTTGGAAAAATCTTAGTTTCAGGTAATAGCTAATAAGCTTAGTAGTCAATGTGCGTTAAAAGCTATTGTTTCAGGAACTGAAGGTATGACCCACCTTGACTCCAGGAGACCATACGCAGCCCAACCTCTGTGACTCAGGAGGACTGCAAGCCATCAAGGTGGTCTCTGAGCCATCGTGCTCCAGAGTGTGATGCCCACCACCCAGGACACGGCTAAAGACCACCGCCCAGGACACAGATAAAAGAATGCTGAAGCTTTTATCTGATCAACTTTTCCCTGAATTCCAAATGCCTTACCTACCCCTCTCTTCTCTTTTTAAAAAGGGTTAGTTTAAAATGGAATTTAAGACGGTCTGCTAGGGTACATAACCCACCATTTCCTCAGATCACTGGCCATCTGAATAAAGCGCCCTCAAAGACTCAATCCCTGTCTCTGCTTATTGGTTCTGGCAGTGACAGGCAGCACAAATGCCATCTTCCCTGGTTTCAGTGCTGTCATTACCACATTTCACTAAGGAGAAGATTGACATCCAGAGGATCTAAGCTACTTGCCCAATGTCACACCACCAGGATGTGGCAGAAACAGAACTTGACTCCAGATCCACTTGACTCTGAATTGATAGTCATCATGTTTATTCACCAGTTCAGGTTGGTCCTGAGGATAATTTCCAGCTGAAATAGACCACAGTTCTTTGATAATAATCCTTTGTTTTTATTTTTAGAGTCAACCTGTTCTTAACCCAAGCACAAGCACTCTGAAACAGAACAAAGTTAGCTTGAAGCTTATATATGGATTATAATCCAAAATGCTTCCCTACACCATCCTAAGAACTCCTAATACATATTATCATAAAATAGCATGTGGAAGAAAAGAGTCCACATATTAATCTGATAAGCTCAGGGGAGTGCTGTACAAATTCAGAGACCTAAAGTAACCACAAACGATGGCCTGAAATTAAAACATATTCACTAAAAACAGTTCATGTGGTTAGTCATGTCCTAGGCTGGTATTTTTCTCAAAGAAAGGTCAGTCTTTACCTTAACCGAACCTGTCTATTGTCTTTTTGCGCCTATGACAACATACCTTTGTAATTTCAAGGTAACTTCCCGTTTCTGAACCTCTTGGGTACAACCACCACACCAGAACTGGGACCACAAATCCCCTCATTATTGTTATCGCGTTAATTGTTGACCAATAACTATCCTTTACCCACCCATGTTAAAGAAGTATGTGTCCATCATTTTACCTTTTATCCAGTCCCAGAGGTTTCCCTCCCCTTTGCTTTCTCCCACTTCCCTAATCTATCTCCAGTGGATTTCATGTAACCTCCTTAAGCCTCTTCCTTTGATTGTAATGTATAAAATAAGGTGTTAAACTGCCATTCTCTGGAGCATTTCTCAATCCGTTGAGATTTTACTTCCCAGCAATTATCATCAATTTGACTCAAACTCACCAAAAATTCTCTACGAGTTTGAATGTTCCTTATGTTGATGAGCATTTGGGGGGAAATGTTTTTAACTGAATTCAAGTGTACACACTCACAATGTCAGATGGCAGAGATTAATCAAGGAATTCACAACTAGGAATGTAATGATAGAACTTTCACTTTAAGTAATGGAGTAGTATCTTCCACAGGACCAACTTTCTGACACATACCAACTATAAACTCTAGGGGAAATATTTTAAAAAACAAACAAACCAATACCAGAATGTGCTATAGAGTAACCAAAAGTGGTCAGGAAATGGATGGTGTCTATCCTTGAAGGAAATGAATGGTATTGGTTGAGTATCCCACTTTTTTAATGGGGAAAATTCAAGAATGAGAAAGCCAGAGAAGAGGATCCCCAAATTCTGTGTATACGCTTTGCACAAATTTATGGCTTATCCCTCAACTATACAGAATCCTTTCTGCCTCAGTCTACAGGAACTGAAGAGAGGCTCAGTTTCTGAAAACTGTAGAGGGGCCAGAGTGTAGAGTTTGAGTATGGCTACATTAACTTCCTGCTAAAACAAACAAACAAACAAAATAACTACCCTTCAGAAGAATAGAACAAAGTCTAGAATCTGTGCAGCATATTATAGACATTGTTCAGCATAAAAGCCAAAATTACTAGACATACAAAGAAACAGGAAAGCATGACTCATTTTCTCTTCTTTTTGATATTTTTTAAATTATATTTTATCGACTATGCTATTACAGTTGTCCTGATTTTCCCCCTTTGCCTCCCTCCACCCAGAACCCCCCACTCCCTCAGGCAATCCCCACACCATTGTTCATGTCCATGGATTATACTTATAAGTCCTTTGGCTGCTCCATTTCCTATGCTGTACTGTACATCCCCACGGCTATTCTGTAACTACCTATCTGTACTTCTTAATCCCCTCACCTCTTCACCCATTCCCCCACACCTCTACCATCTGGCAACCATCAAAATGCTCTCCATATCCATGATTCTGTCCCTGTTCTTCTTGTTTGCTTAGTTTGTTTTTTAGATTCAATTATTGATACATTTGTATTTTTTGTCATTTTATTGTTCATAGTTTTGATCTTCTTTTTCCTAAATAAGTCCCTTTAACATTTCATATAATAATGGTTTGGTGATGATGAACTCCTTTAGTTTCTTCTTGTCTGGGAAGCACTATTTTTAGAAATATTTTATTTATTTACTTTTAGAGAGAGGGGGAGGGAGGAAGAAAGAGAGGAAGAGAAACATCTATGTGCGAGAGATAATTGATCGGTTCCCTCTCACATGCCCCCAACTGGGGACACAGCCTGTAGCCCAGGCATGTGCCCTGACTTGGAATTAAACTAGCAACCTTTTGGTTCATAAGCCCACATTCAATCCTCTTAGCCACACCAGCTAGAGAATTGTCTGGGGAGCTCTTTATCTGCTCTTCCATTCTGAATGATATCTTTGCTGTAGGCCCCTGCTTTTCATGATTTTGAATATTTCTTGCCAATCCCTTCTAGCCTACAGTATTTATTTTGAGAAATCGGCTGACAGTCTTATGGGAACTCCTTTGTTGGTAATTATCTGCTTTCTCTTGCTGCTTTTAAGATTCTCTCTTTATCTTTATACTCTGGCATTTTAATCATGATGTGTCTTGAAGTGGGCCTCTTTGCACCCATCTTGTTAAGGGCTTTCTGTGTTTCCTGGACTTGCATATCTATTTCCTTCATCAAATTAGGGAAGTTTTATTTCATTATTTTTTTCAAATAGATTTCCAATTTCTTGCTCTTTTTCTTCTTCTGGCACCCCTATGATACAAATGTTGGATTACTTGAAGTTGTCCCAGAGGCTGCTTATACTGTTCTCATTTTTTTTTTTGTTTATTTTTTCTTCTTGTTGTTTTGTGTGGTTGTTTTTTTGTTTCCTAATGTTCCAAATCATTGATTTGATTCTCAGCTTCATCCACTCTACTGTTGTTTCCCTGTAATTTGTTTTTTATTTCAATTAGCATATCCTTCATTTCTGACTAGATCTTTCTTATGCTGTTGAGGTCCTCATTAAATGGCTTGAGCATCCTTATAACTAGTGTTTTGAACTCTGCATATGATCGATTGCTTATCTCCATTTTGTTTAGCTCTTTTTCTGGAGTTTTGATCTGTTCTTTCATTTTGGGCCATGGTTCTTTGTTTCCTCATTTTGGCAGCCTCCCTGTGTTTGTTTCTATGTATTAGGTAGAGCCGCTTTGACTCCGTGTCTGGGTAGTGTGGCCTAATGTAGTAGGTGTCCTGTAGGGTCCAGTGGCACAGTCTCTCCTAGTACCCAAGCTGAGTACTTGAGGTGCACCCTTCATATGCGCTGAATACACCCTCCTCTTGTAGTTGAGCCTTGGTTGTTGTTGGCAGGTCAATGGAAGGGATTTACCTAGGCCCATCAGCTGCGAAGATTGGCTGTGACCATTTATGACCACCTTCCACCCTCCATGGAAGATCAGCTGTTCAGGAGCAGGGTGGTGTTTCAACATGGCTGTCCACTGGGTGCACTGGCCCTGGGGTTCCCAGGTGGTACAGGCCAAGGTCAGCCCCTACTTGTGTTTTGCCCAGGGCCACCCTGCCTGAACTACAAAGCAATCTCAGATGACTGCTACTTGTGCTGGACTTAGAGATTCCCAGGCAAAGCCAAGCTGTGGGTCTAGGCTGGATGCTGCTAGTGCCAGGCCTGGACTCACTGAGGCCCAGTGTTCCTTGTTTGATAGGATTTAGGATGTTGTGAAGCAGAGCCAAGACCAGCCATTCATACAGAAAAGCAGCTTGGATGGGCCCATAAGCTAGGTGGCGTGGAGTCTCTGAGGATCTCCAAAGTGGGTCAAATAGTGTTAGCCAGGTTGATGGAGACTCAGATATAGTACCAGCTTGCCAGCTCTGTCAGGGGAGGGCTCAGCAAAGGGACAATGGCCTCTGCTCGCCTTGATGCCAGACACTTCAGTTTCTCCCTGTATACCACCAGTGTCTTTCAAGCTGCTATCCCGGTGCTGGAGCTCAGAGTCTGAGTAGGTGAGTCTGTGTGTGGGTTCTTTAAGAGGAACTGCTTGGGCCTCCAACAGTTTCTTCCATCAACCCAATCCCTGCTAGTTTTTTCAGGCAGAAGTTTTGGGGACTTATCTTCCTGGCACTGGAACCCTGGGCTAGGGGCCTAGTGTGAGGCTGGGACTACTTTCTCCCAAGGTATCCCTCCTGAATTTTTATCTACCACATGTCAATGAGGAACCAGCTTGTTCCATGTCTGCACCTCTCCTACCAGTCTGGATGGATGTGGTTTCTTTAATTCCGCAGTTGTCAGACTTCCATTTAACTCAATTTCTGACAGTTTTGAGTGATGGTTGTCCTACATTTCAGTTGTAATTTTGATGTGATTGTGTGAAGAGGTGAGCCATGTCTGCGTATGCTGCCATCTTGACCAGAAGATCCACAATCCATTTTCAAGAGAAAAAGATATTAATTAAGAAAATTGATGACACATATATCAGAATTAGTAGACAAGGATTTTAATAACTATGGTATAGCTTTAATAACTGGTATAGCTTTTAATAACTATGTTCAAGGACTAAAATAAAATATGCTCATAGTGAAAAAATAAAAACATTGAGCAAAGAAATGGAAATAATTTTTTTTTAATTGAGAATCTTTAGCCCTGGCCCAGTGACTCAGTTGATTGGAATATCATCTTGTACACCAAAAAGTTGCAGGTTTGACCCCTGATCAGAGTACATACCTAGGTTGTAGGTTCAATCCCCAGTTGGGATGCATACAGGAGACAATCAATGTTTCCCTTGCTCATTCAGCTCTCTCTCTCTTTCAAATCAATAAGCATATCCTCAGGTGAGGATTAAAAAAATTGAGAATCTTGAACTGAAAAACCTATTACTTTAAGTCAAAAATTCACTTTAAATCAGTTTGGAGATGACCTGAAAAAAGTGCCCCCCTGCCAGAGGATGCACTTCTGCTGGGCATAACCTGTACAACCCTGGGTTACAGCCTCAATGAGAACAACTGGGTAGACCCAAAAATGAGAAAACAAACAGGGGAAGGTTAAGAATAGTATAGGAAATGTAGAAGCCAAAGAACTTATGTGTATGACCCATGGGCAAAAACTAAAGGACGGGGAATGGGGGGGTGGAGGGGAATAAAGGGGGGGAAATGGAACAACTATAATAGCATAATCAATAAAATATATTAAAAAAATAATAAAAAATAGAAAATGTTGCAATCACTTTGATTCTCATCTACTGAATTTTCTTTTTTTTTTTAATTATTTTATTGTTGTTCAATTACAGTTGTCCGCATTTACCCTCCCCCCACCCCACCCCAGGCAAACCCACCTCCCACCCTTGCTTCCTCCCTCCCCCTTGGTTTTGTCCATGTGTCCCTTATAGCAGTTCCTGAATACCCTTGTCCCCCTTGTCCCCTTCCCCCTCCCCTCTGGTTACTGCCAGAATGTTCTAAACTTCAATGTCTCTGGTTCTATTTTGGTTCTCTGGTTGTATTTTGCTTGCTTACCTCACAAGCGTCTTGGCTGTGACTGATCTGAATTCCACGGTAGCTGATCTGGCCTCGGTGCCTTCGCTCCTGAGTCCTCATACGAAACTTTTTAACATTTCATATAGTAGAGGCTGCATGATAATGTACTCCTTGAACTTGACCTTATCTGAGAAGCACTTTATCTGCCCTTCCATTCTAAATGACAGTTTTGCTGGATAGATTATTCTTGGTTGAAGGCCCTTGCTTTTCATGATTTGAAATATCTCTCTCCAGCCCCTTCTTGCTTGGAAGGTCTCTTTTGAGAAATCCGCTGACAGTCTTATGGGGATTCCTTTGTAGGTAACTGTCTCTTTTTCTCTTGCTGCTTGTAAGATTCTTTCCTTATTCTCGACCTTGGGTAATGTAATTATGATGTGCCTTGGTGTGTTCCTCTTTAGGTCCCACTTCTTTGGGGTTCTCTGAGCTTCTTGGATTTCCAGGAAGTCTATTTCCTTTGCCAGGTCTGGGAAGTTTTCCTTCATTATCTGTTCAAAAATACGTTCAATTTCTTGGTGTTCCTCTTGTCCTTCTGGCAGCCCTATGATCCGGATATTGGGTCGTTTATAAATGTCTCTGAGGTTCCTGAGACCCTCCTCATTTTTTTGAATTCTTGTTTCTTCCTTCTGGTCCACCCCATTGGTTTGCGATCCAACTTCCTTTTTTTCCCTGTTGGTTCCCTGTAAATCTTCCTCCATTATCCTTATTGTATTCTTCATCTGTTCAATTATTTGCGTCCATCTATCTTCCAGTTTTGTTAGCATTTTGATTACAAGCCTTTTAAACTGCGCATCTGGTAGGTTGACTATGTCATCATCCGTTAGTTGTAATTTGCTCTGATCTTTCATTTTGGCCATTTTCATTCTTTTTATCTCGGTGCACTAGTCGGCTGGCAGGTGCCTGCAACCTGGGTCGCTTTTTGGATGACGTTGCCTCTGGGGGCGGGGCCTGGGAGGAAGCAATGGGGACCTCCGATCACCGCGGGCTCCCGTCACTCCTCCGCTCCCCACTTCCCCACCGCCTTTTCTGCCAGACTCGGTTCTGCTGGCTCAGCCCTGGCCTCTCTCCGGCAGCGTCGCTGGCTTGTGGGATTCACCCGTTGTTCGGGGCCACGCCCTGTTCAGGCACTGGCAGTGTGAGTCCCTTCGTGAGAGCTGCCTCTCACTCCATTCTTCCTCCCAGTTCTGCCCCGCTTACCGGCCTGGATGTTCGTCTTCTCCTACCTCCTGGGTATCGGACTTCCCTTCAGTTCGATTCTGTCCATTCTGGTTGTTTAATTTTTCGCTACTGTGTTCATTGTTTAGACACTCTGGATGTGCGGGCGGCGAGTGCATCCACCTACGCTGCCATCTTGGTGAAAGTCCTTATCATCGACTGAATTTTCTCCATACTATGTACCACAACCTACTTTAGTCTATGTTTTGATTATCTTAATTATTGGCTGCTTCTCTCTTTCCCCTTCCACAACAAACTAGAATGTAAGTTCCAGGAGGGAGGGAGCTTTCTTTGCTATGGCTGTATTCTCCCTGGGTGGGACAATACCAGTCCTAGGAATCACTTAACAGCTAGTTGTTGAATAAATGAATGCAAAGCTTTGGTGCCCCGTGGCAGAGAGACCAGCTACTCTCCACATGCAGTTGAGCTTTGCGTGTTTTCCCTCGGCATCACTTTGGTTCCCTGTGCCTGGGAATCTTGGGGGAGGAGGGAGATAAGATCCAGGAAACACCCTCATCCTGACAACTTAGCCTTATTACATCGCTTATCAGGTGTTGCTGGGCCCAAGAAGCTCAATCTTCGGCAGGTGCCATCTCTAGAAGGAAATGGAGAACTTGGAAATCAGATAGTCTGATGCAAATAAGAAGCCCTATAGTGACAGGGAACTAACTACCTCCTAAGCAGCCCAGAACGTTGGGGGAAAGATGTCATTTTCAGAAAATTCTGAGATTGTTCAAGTTGAGATCAACCTTCACGCCATGTATCTTCACTATTCCTAGATCCGTCCTGGAGCCATGCGGAACCAGTTGGTGTCCGATTCCTTGGGTGTCCCATCCTGGGCTCCTTGGCAAGTGAATGTCCCTGGGCTTTTGCCCTCCCAAGTGACCATGACCAGCAGGAGGACCAACTGCTGAACACCAGGATGGTATCCGGCTTCTAGGGTAATGTTGACTGAAATCCTGGCCCACAAGCACAGTCAGGACCACAGTGGTGGGGCTTCCTGAGGCTGTTGGGGTTCCACCACACCGCTGGGGAGACACAGGAAGAACCCAAGGGACAGTGAGTTATTTTATGGGGGTAGCCGTAGGGACCTGCAATGGGGTGCGAATTTTAACACAACCTGAGTAAGGAGGGAGAAAATCAACTAAGCTCTCTCCATCTGGCTTTCTTCAAGTACCCCCCAGATATCTTTGAAAGGATTCACCAAAAAAATTGGCATTATTTACCTCTAGAGAAAAGAACTGTGATGGTAGTGGGGATGGTTTTTAGTAAATACCCATGAACAGTTTTCAGAATACCTTTGGTATTATCCATTTGCAAAGCTAAATAACATTTACATGATAAAAGGAAACAGCAAAGGTTCTTTCAGGATGGTGCTGTGTGTACAGCTGAAAGCAGGTCCGGCTGCCTGCCAGTTATGAAAGCCAGTACATGTCAGTTTCCAAGAGGCAGGTTCTGTTGTAAAGGAAAGTGGTTTATTTTTAGGTCCCGGCCTCCTGGAATATGAGGAACTGGAGTCCCACAGCCCATCTTCTGGGAAGTTGGAGGATTCACATCTCAAAGCCCATTTTGTGGAAAATGGGGAATTCGTGTCACAAAGCCCATCTCCGCCTCTCAGTGGAGACAGAGGTTTTTTATAAAGAGGGAGAGGGAAACAGAACAAAGAGATCAATGGAAGGGGCTGAAAAGTTCTCTACATATGGATGAGCATAGTCCATTCCGATGAGTCAGGTGACTGTCTGGTGTGAGTCTTCCTGGCCTCACATCATCCTGTCTCCACAGTTGAAGGTCAGCAAATCTCCCGGAGCTGGGATGCCTGATTTGAAGTTAGTTCCTAGGATTCTTATACAAACATACTGTTTATCTAGAACACAGGTGGCAAACACAAGGCGGGTGGGCCAAATCCAGCCCTCCACCTTGTTTTATCTGGCCTGGCACCTTGTTTCTATCCGGAGGCAGCACCGAGCTCCTTGCCCCTAGTAAAGGAGTAGTTACATTTATCCAGTCCTAACATCACATTCAGCCCTTTGAAGGCAACTGCGAGGCTGATGTGGCCCCCGGTGAAAATGAGTTTGACATCCCTGATCTAGAAGCTGCATATCAGTCAGAGTCGGCACTTACAGAAACAATGTCAAAAAAACAGTGGGATGGGTTACAATTCCCCACTGTTACAATTTTCCACTGTTACATCTGTTGGGCCCTTTCTACTTTATAGCTTTCAGATACCACATTCTTTAATATCATCTACGAGGCTTGTTGGGGAATCTGAACCTCCCAAACCAATTGCAGGGCATGGACTCTTTATTCAGCTCACAGCCCCAAGGGCTCTTATCCTAGAACCCTCTGCTTTTTAGAGTACCGAGACCCTGGACGGATGTGGGAGACGGAATGGTACTCATCAGTGGGTAGAAAAGAATGACCAAAAAAGTCACGACTCTGTAACCACAGAACCAGCTTAGCCTGGCCCTATCCTATTTCTTAAACGATACTGAATTATTTTTCAAAGACAACAGAACAAAACTGCAAGTCATGTAGGAGAGGAAAACATGTTGTCAATAATACCTGGAATAAAAGTCCACCCCCTGCCCCCCGCCCAACACACACACAGAACCAAAGGATGAGGACATGACCAGAACCTGAAAGCTGGAGCCCTTTCAGGGTCCATCGTCCAGGAAGATCCAGTGCTGACCTCTTAAATCATGCCCCAAAGCCTGGATCAGGGAGACTGAACCCCAGATTGTCTCCTGCTCTTTGCCGGTCGAGTTCACAATAAAGCTTTTTTCTTTTCTCAAAGGCTGGTGCCATGGCATTGGCTTTCACGAGCATTGGGCAGCCAGCCCTTGCTTGGTAACAACCGGATGTTTCTGCAAACGCCCCTGCTCTTCTGAGTAATTGCTCCTTCTCTGCTCGCTCCTCCCTTCTATCTCTCCTTCTGTGGGCAGACTGGCTCTCTGGGTGGACTAAAGTTTCAGTAAACGTGCTGAAAATTACATCAGTGGTTATTTCTGCTCAGAGTGCACGCACCACTTTGCTGGGCCCGCCTGAATGCACCTCTGATCGTGGAGGCAGCGTTTACTCTTTTGTTCCCATCTTTGGCCCTCACACTGGTGCTTCTCAAACGTTAATTTCTTCCTAATTGTCTACCTGAACCCTGAGAGCTGCTTGCACAGGCATAATCTCTATGAATCACTACAACGTCCTGTGATAATGGCATTCTCATTTGCCAGATGAGGAAACCGAGGCACAGAGTGAGCCAGGCACGCCCCTGGAGTAACAGAACTTGCACTCAAATTCATAGCCTTCGACTCCAGAGGTTAGCGGCTACTTTTCTCCTCGATCCTTGGCTACTCCTTCTTAGTTGAAATGACACTACTCATCTTTTCTTTCAGATTCTCATTTTGGTCCCAACCCTTTCCTTCTCTTCTGTAATTTTGCCCCATTCTTCTCTGGTGTTTCTCAAACTCCAGCCATGCATGTTTCACCTTCGTTTTCTTTCTTTCTTGTTTTTTTTTTTTTTTTTTTGCTATAACCAACTGTTACCTGTAATCTTATTTACTCAATATTTTTCTTGACTTTGATTCCCTGAAAAATTAAATAAAAACAAAAAATTTAATCATCCAAATGAAACTGTACCACTACTATAATTTAAAAATTAATTTTAACAGCTACAATGAAAAAACAAAAAATGAATACAATGAAAGCACAAGTTGTTATTGTGTTTAAATCCCATTAGGATATGGTTGCCTGACAATTATTTGAGACTGGTCTTGGTCTTGTTTTGTTAAAAAGGGGAACTAAGCTTTTGTCAGTTCCTTTTTGCTATAATGATGTTGCATAACAAACAGCCCTCTTGTCTCAGTGGCTCATACCAACACACATTTCATTCTCTCTACACATCTGCACATTGTCTGGGCTCAGCTTCAGGCTGTGGGTTGGGGTTATGTCTGCTTCATGGGCCTTTTATTTGGGGACCAGCTGTTCTCCAGACCATGTTCTTCTCATGATGAATGGCAAAAGCACCAAAGAGCAAGTCAAACCATATGAGCACATTTAAAACCTCTGTTTGCATCATTCTTGTTAATGTTCTATTGGCCAAAGCAAATTAAAGGACCAAGCTCAACTTCATGGAGTGAAGAACTATATTCCTGCCTTGAGCAGGAGTAGGGAGCAGGCAGGTGAGCAGAGAGTGAATATTTGCTGAATAAGAAATATACTCTAGCCCTGGCTGGTGTAGCTCAGTGGATTGAGCGTGGGCTGGGAACCAGACGGTCCCGGTTCGATTCCCTGTCAGGGCACATGCCTGGGCTGCAGGCCGGGTCCCCAGTGAGGGCCATGTGAGAGGCAACCATACATTGCTGTTTCTCTCCCTCTCTGTCTCCCTCCCTCCCCCTCTTTCTAAAATAAATAAATAAATAATCTTTTAAAAAAAAAGAAAGAAATATACTCTAGCCCTGGATGGTGTAGCTCAGTGGACTGAGCGCGGGCTGGGAACCAGAGGGTCCCGGTTTGATTCCCAGTCAGGGCACATGCCTGGGTTGCAGGCCAGGTCCCCAGTGAGGGCCATGTGAGAGGCAACAATACATTGCTGTTTCTCTCCCTCTCTGTCTCCCTCCCTTCCCCTCTCTCTAAAAAAATAAATAAATAAAATCTATTAAAAAAAAGATAAAAAATAAAAGAAATATACTCTAGCCTTGACCAGCGTAGTTAAGTTGGTTTTGTGCTGTCATGCAAAGCCAAAGGTCACCGATTTGATTCCCGGGTCAGCACATATGCGTCAGCTGCAGACTGTTCCCTGGTTAGGCAAACGATTGATGTTGCACATCGATGTTTCGCTCCCTCTCTTTCTCTCTCCCTCCCTCCTCCTCTCTCTAAGATAAGCAAATAAATTTTTTTACTCTACCACGAAGGAATAGAAGATGTAGAAGTAGCAAACTGAAACTTTCTAATTGACTTAAGAGAAATGGAAAAAGATCGGCTTAATCTCATCATGATTCATGTCCTAGTGGTAAGCTCATTCTGATTCTGAACAAAACCAGCGTTCTTTTTTTAGCAAGGAGCAATGTGGTGTGCAGAAGGTGCTGAGGAATAGCCAATGGGTAGGTGTATTTGTCTGCTAGGGCTGCTATAACAACCAATCAATATATCCCTATCACATTGATCTCTCCACCCCCCCCACCCCACCCCCGCCTTATCTCTCTCCCTCTCTCTGTCTCTCTCTTCCCCTTCCTCTCCCTCTAAAATAAACAAACATGTCCTTGGGTGAGGATTAGAAGAAAAGCTAATAGTTCACTGAGTTCTTTACTCTCCAGATAAAGGCGGGACTCTATCATGTGATACAATGACCATTCCTTCTGTCATTTCACAACTTGATTCTGATGTTGAAATAATATTGTGAGTAAGTGAGGAGACTGCCCTTCTCCAGAGTAAGTTCCACCTTCTATCTATGAATAATAGCAGTAATTCTGGGACACCACATGCCGTCAACATATACCCAAGTTAGTCTGGGCCTCCTGGAGTAGATCGTCCAGGGAAGCGATGCACAGGTACTTGGCAAACATTACTTCTTGATTCTGAGGGTTACTAGGGTGTCTAAAGGTTTTTAGTAGACAAGGACAGGGAAAATGACAGGTGATCTGGCTTTATCTCATCCTGAAAAAGACAACAGTTTATGATTTTGTTGTAGTCATAGTAAGGCATTGTTTTTTCAGCCAAAATATATCAGCTGAATATTATGATTGCTTTATATAAGCTGTAAGGAGAAAGGATGGGGTGGAAAGAGGAGGGGCAGAACCTGTACTTTGAGTAGGTCATAGATTTCCCTTAAAGGTGTGGGTTCCCATCATCAATCATTCTTGAGCCTGTATGGAGGTCTTGTTCAAGGGGTGAGATGGGGAGCTGTGGCCATTTATTTCCTTCCTAAAATCCAATTTTCTGCTTGATTTTGTTACTATCTATCTGTCCACCTGTGGGAATAATAATAAGTTTCCCCCTCCTCCCTCTCTCTCATCCTTCCTATCTCCCATCATTTTCCTTAATCAGTTTCTATTTTCATTGATCTCTTTCTTTTCTTCTCCTTTCCTCCTGCCCTCTTTCCTTTCTCCTTCTTTCTCTTTTTTTCTCTCCTCTAATTCTTTCTATCTTCCCCCCTACTTTCATCCCAACTCCCTTTTCTCCCCTTTTTCTTTCTCAATTGCTGCTTTAATCATTCTCATTTTTCTTTCCTTTTTCTCTACTCCCCTCTCCTTTCCTCATCCCCATTCCTGCCCTTCCTTTCTTCCTTCAACATCTAACATGGCAAGATTTTGAGCTAATAGCCAGGGAAAGACAAAAATCAGATGTTGTCACAATATGAGATTTTTCATATCTCCATAGGAAGGCAGATGACCCAAAGGAGAATAAGGGAAGGACCCAAAAGAAAAGCCTCCTGCCTGTCTCACTGGATCCTGGCTGGCCCAGACCTCTTCCACTCCTTATCTTAAAGCTTCTTCCACAAGATTTTCCCTGAGATATCTCTGGGCAGTCCCAAGACAAACTCCATCAGTTGGGACAAATCAGTCCAGGGTTGGCTGCATCCGTGACTTCAATAGGGTTGAGGAATTGCTGTAGGGTGAGGGGAAGCTCTTGAGGCTGGAGGCTCCAGGTGATTGACTGCTGAGCCTGGCGAACTCCCCAGCAGCCCCCTGTGCAATAAGGAGGTTCAGATAGTACTCTGGGACAGGAAAAGAAGAAAGTGACTAGAATAGGGCATAAAAGTCAGTCAGCTGGTCTCTGACACACTCTAGGACAGGGAGAAGCAATGCGGTGTACTGATATGACACAGTAGTCAGACACCTGAGCTTTGACCTCAGACTCTGAGCTCGAGTCTCTTCTTTACCATTTACCTGGCTTTGAACAGGTCACTAGGCTTTTCTGAGACTAAATTTTCCCACTGAATAAACTAGAAAATAACAGCAACTTTGTTGAGTTGTTGTGAGGATAGAATGAGGTTACACAGGCTGAGTTAATGGCATGGTAAACACTCCAAAAATCAGTCATGGTTATAAATCTGGACTAGACACAGTAGACATTTAAGAGTTAGGAAGCCTGGTTTTGAATTTCATCTCCATTATTCCCTGTTGGTGTGTCCTTGGCAGAACTAAAAAACCTCTCCAATTTCACCTTTCTCACCTGTGGGAAGGAATGTTTGATGTTGAGGACACTTCCATCTCTAATATTCCTGAATCCTAAAATATAGGTGACGAAGAGAATTCACTGAGGCTTGTGGTTATGTGGTTCAGCTCGCCAGAGCATTGGTGTAGAAGTTAGGTGGTTTGGAGTTTAAGAAAAGTAATAACAATAGAGACACTGATAAGGAAAAATTATCTTTTTAGCAGCTGACTTGTCATAAGGCAAGACTAATTTTGCTAAGGAAACAGTTTGTTGAAATCACTCTGGGGTAGAGCAGGGAGGCTGGCAAACTATAGCTTGTGGGCAAATCTGGCCCTTCTCCTGTTCTTGTAAATAAAGTTTTATTGAAACAACAGCCATTCCTATTCATTTATAATTGTTGTTGGCTGTTTTCTCACTACAAGGGAAAAATTGAGTAGTTGCTACAAAGGCACTATGACCTAAAATATTTACTATTTGGCCCCAGGGTATAGGTGGAAAATAGAAGGAAACCACAGAGGAGATTCAGGTTTAATGCTAAGAAAAGAGCGACCTTGCATATCCTGAAGAAGGGAGTAGAAAGGTATGGTCACTAGGAGGAGAGAGGGATTGGAGAACCTGCTTCCCAGGACATTCTAGAGGGGAAACTTGTAATAATTATATCTATTGATGATCTATTGAGTAATAATACACTGTTATACTGTGTGATAGGACCTCTCCACTGGATCCTCAGAAATATTCAGTTAAAATTCAAACTTCATAGTATGCTTGGTGTGATTGAATTTCTAGGCTCTTTCTAAAGTAATTATTAAATTATTATTAAGGCACCTATGCCTTATAAATATTATTTGTTCTTTTTAACAACCTGTGAAAGGATAACACCATAATCCCCATTTTACAGATAGGAAAACTGAGGCACAGAGAGATTGCTGAATAAGTGATAGAGGTAAAAGCGACAGTCTCTTTCTAGAGACCTCTAGACTGCCTCACTCTCAGTTTGAGTCTGAAAGTCTGTGTGGTGAACCCTTTGATGTGCTGTTCAGATGCCCCTGCAGGAATGAAAGACTCACTCTCCCAATTCCAGACCCCTTCAGGGCATACAGCAGCTATGGAGAGCTGTCTCTCCCAGGGCCACATCCCATCCCAGGGCAGGCTGCACCCATGCCTGACCTACATGGGCTATAAAGGCCCTTCCCCTTGCTGCTACTCAGGAAACTCTGAAAGGTTGTCCTGGCTTCAAAACTCACCATCAGATTGGCTGAAGCCCCAACTGAACTACATCACAGTGAAACTTTACCTTCTGACCAATGTTGCTTGCTTTCTCTCCATTTCCCTCCCCTTCCTTTTCCCTTCCATCCCAAAGAGCTCCCTAATTTTCCTGAATGTTAATCTCCTTCCCCATCTGCTCCTCAGAAATCCCACCAGTGACAAGCACCCTGTGTTGACAAATTGTCAGTGAGAATCTGTGTTACCTAAGAATCTGAGGAGCTTTAGGCTTAATGTGATTGGTCTCACCTTCTACCTCATACTCAAAAAAGGGGGAGAAAATCTTTCTCTGGGGCAAAATCCTATCTTGCACCCAACTCCAAAAACCAGGTCCCTCTTTGTTGGGAACCACCCTGCCTCATTTCAGAAGCTGTAACCCCCCATGGCTAAGGCTGAGTGAGAGACCTTGGGACCCTAAGCCATTAAGGAGACAAAGCTTATCTCCCTGTCAGGGAGTGCTGCCTCTGCCCACTTTACTTCACCCTGCTTGGCCCTGAGTGGATGACTGGTTAGCCAATGACAGGTAAGATTCCTCAAAGGAGGGACGACCTAAGACAGGCATGGTCACGAAGGGGCCCTCAGGGAAGGACTTGGGGGGCTACAGAAAAAGGGGGTGATGGACTCTTGCCCCTCATTCTGTCTGAAAGAAGTTTCCTAATCTCTTGGCTACCTTACTTCCCCTACCTGACTTAAGCCTGAATCAATGTCAGAGGTGGGTGTGGCCCTGTGCTGGAAAGGGCCATTTCCCCAGGGCAATCAGGCCTGAGAAAGAATGTATAAAATCCTGTGAAACCTGCTTTGCTAACACCCTCAATTTAAATGATAAGGGCCCAAGCATGAAATGAGTTTGTTTCCCCAAAGTTTATGGCCCTTTAGCTATCTGACCCTGACTCAGAATAAGTCCTCATAAGTTCTTTGAATGTTATCTATTGTTTGATCATTACTGCCTGACAATGATTGATGAGCTTTACCTATACCCCCTGTATTCCTATGAAAATGAATCCAATAAAAGCCCATTGAGGAAGAGGCTCCTGGCCCTTCTCCTTTGAGAGATTGGCCACCTTTTTTCCCCAAGCAGATCATGTCTTGGTAGACCTATTCTCATCCTTGGCAGCCGGCAGGGGGGTGGGGCTCTGTGGGCGGAGCCCCACCACACCTCTTTATGTCCACCTCTACACCTCAGTTCCCTGCCCCATGGTGAAAACAGGTGAAAGTGGATATAATAGATTCTATGCTTTTTGCTTTTTCTGGTAGCAGCACTTCTATTTTCCTGTGGGGAGCCACTCAGTCCATGCCCATGGGTGTAGGGCAGCCCTACCAACCACTTCCTTGCATTCTCTCCAGGGGTGATCACATGACCCAGAACTGGCCAATCAAAGTGTTTCATCCCCTGGTTATGAGAGTTGCTTTAACAATGGATGCATGACCTGAACGGGTCCAATGAGAATCAACTTGAAGACTTGCTGGTGCCTCTGGTGAAAAAGATGCTCTTTTCTTTTTCTTTTTTTCTTCCTGTTGTTCCCATTTTCTTAAAACTTCTATTGAATTTTTTGGGTGACATTTGTTAATAAAATTATATAGGATTCACGTGCACAATTCTATAATACATCATCTGTAAATTGTATTCTACATTCACCACCCAAAGTCAAGTCTCCTTCCATCACCATTTGTCCTCCTTTAGCCTCCCTACTCCCCTCACCCCCTTTTCTGCCAGCAACAACTATTGGCTGTGTCTGGGAGTTTGGGGGGGGGTTGGTATTTTGCTTAATCCTTTCAGCTTTTTCACCCAGCCCCCTTCCCCTCTAACAGCTGTCAGTCTGTTCTCTGTATCTATGAGTTTGTTTTTATTTTGTTTATTTGTTAATTTTATTCATTAGATTTCATGTATAAGTGAAATCATAAGGTATTTGTCTTTTTCTGACTGGCTTCTTTCACTTAGCACAATTCTCTTCAGGTCCATCCATGCTGTCACAAAAGGTAAGATTTCCAGTTTGGTGGTATTGGATCTGCTGTCCGGCTGAGGCAGGATGTGGTCGTAAATGAACCGAGCTGCTGAGGAGTTTTACACTCGTCCCCTGCGGGAATTTGATGAAGAAAAGAAAGGAATCTGTAAAGACCCATTTATATATGAGATCTGTTTATATGCCTGGAAAAAGTGCTGGCAAAATATGTGCCAGTAAGTCTAATAACAGTAGCGATTACCCTGGCTAGTGGAATTATAGGCTGATGTCCAAGTGCAGTTGATCAGCAAAGGCCAACCAAATCCTTTGAAAAATATTCTAAATGAAAATGAGGTAGTATTCATCTTGGAAAGAGTGTCTGTAGAAAAGGAAGAAACAAGTCATGTTGAAGAGCTACAATCTGAAGAAACCGTTATTTCTGATTTCTCTGCTGGTGAGAATGGTGGACCACTCGCTTTACTGGTTGGGAGGGCAAGGCAGTTCATTGGACTTTACACCATGGCTCACAATCCTAGCATGACCCATTTGAAGATGAATCGGCCGGTTACTGCCCTTCCTCCCGTTTGGGTAAGGTGCAACAGTTCAGATCCTGAAGGGACCTGTTGGCTGGGAGCTCAGCTTACCACAACAAGTAACAGCATTACAAGAGTTGTCTTGTATGCGGTCAGTTGTAAAGCTGATAAAAATTATTCTATAAACCTTGAAGAGTTAAAAAATTCACATAAGAAAAGACATCACTTGTCTACTGTTACAGCCAGGGGCTTTGCCCAGTATGAGCTCCTGAAGTCCACTGCCTTGGACGATACAGCCCCTGCATCACAAACTATGATCACTTTGGATATTTCCTGGAGTCCTGTGGATGAGATTCTTCAGATCCCTCCCCTCTCTTCAACTGCAACTCTAAATAGTAAAGTGGAATCGGGAGACCCCAGAAGTCCTTTGAGTCATCTTCACAGAGAACTGAAATTTCTCCTTGTGAGTATCCTTCTGGAATTTGTAACTTGCATTAAATCTGATGTTTTCATTAAAAAAAAAAAGGTAAGATTTCCTTATTTTTTACAGCCAAGTAATATTCCATTGTGTAAATGTACCACTGCTTTTTTAAATCCACTCTTCTACTCTTGGGCACTTGGGCTGCTTCCAAATCTAGGGGTGCATATATTCTTTCGAATCAGTGTTTTGGGTTTCTTCAGATGTATTACCAGAAGTGGAATCACTGGGTCATAAAGCAGTTCAATTTTTAATTTTTTGAGAAACTCCATACTGTTTTTCCACAGTAGTTGCACCAATCTGCATTCCTACCAACAGTGCACAAGGGTTCCTTTTTCTTTGCATTTTCACCAATACTTGTTGTTTGTTGATTTATTGACAAGAGCTGTTTTGACATGTGGGAGGTGATATCCCACATCAAAAGCACTTATTGTGCTTTTAATTTGCATTTCTCTGATGATTAATGACATTGAGCATCTTTTCATGTGTCTATTGGCCCTCTATATGTTCTCTTTGGAGAAGTGTTTATTCAGGTATTTGTTCATTTTTTTAAAAAAATATTTTACTTACTTATTTATTTATTTGTTTATTTTAGAGAGCAGGGAAAGGAGGGAGAGAAACATGATGTATGAGAAAAACAGCGATTGGTTGCCTCTGTCACACCCCCAACTAGGGACCCAGCCCACAACCCAGGCATGTGCCCTGACTGGGAATCAAACCAGCAGCTTTTCAGTCCACAGGCTGGTACTCAGTCTACTGAGCCACACCAGCCAGGGCTCTTTTGCCCATTTTTTAAAATTGGATTATTTGTTTTTTGGTGTTAAGTTGTGTAAGTTCTTTATAAATTTTGGATATTAACCCCTTTTTAGACATATCATTGGTGAATATGTTCTCCCGTTCAGTGGCTTGCCTCTTTATTTTAGATGGTTTCCTTTGTTATGCAAATTTTTTAGTTTGGTGTAGTCTCATTTGTTTATTTTTTCTTTTTTTTCTCTTGCCCAAAATGATATATCAGAAAATAATATTGCTACAAGATATCCAAAATTTTACTGTTTATGTTTTCTTCTAGTATTTTTATGGTTTTAAGTCTTACATTTAAGTCTTTAATCCATTTTGAGTTTATTTTTGCATATGGTGTAACAAGGTGTTCTAATTTCATTTTTTTGCATATATTTGTCTAATTTTCCCCTCACCACTTATCTTTACCCCATTGTATGTCCTTGTTTCCTTTGTTGAATATTAATTGACCATTAAAGGTGTGGGTTTATTTCTGGGCACTCTATTCTGTTCCATTGATCCATGTGTCTGTTTTTATGCCTGTACCATGTTATTTTGATTATTATAGCTTTGTAGTATAGTTTGATATCAGGTAGCATGATTCCCCCAAGTTTTTTCTGCCAAGGATATAAAAGACCTGTACTTGAAAAATTATAAGACCCTGAAAAAAGAAATCGAAGAAGATACAAATAAGTAGAAGCATATACGGTGTTCATGGACAGGAAGAATTAACATCATTAAAATGTCCATACTACCCAAAGCAATCTATAGATTCAACACAATTCTTATCAAGATACCAATGGCTTATTTTGCAGAACTAGAACAAATATTCCAAAAATTTATATGGAGTTACAACAAAAAGAGACATCCCTGACCACATCATCTGAATGCCTTTTACCAGGCATGACTAAGGCTTCATTCACCTTGAACTTATCGATTGTGTGAGCAATGAACTGCAAGTTCGATTTCTGTCACTTGCAGCTGAGAAAATCCTGCATATTATAGCAAGACCTTGGTGAAGACAGTGGGAATATAAGCTGGATGTTGGGTAGAACTTGTTCTTGTGGGAGCATCTGATTTGCAAGCCGAGTGAGCTCAATGTTGAGGCCAACTTTCAAGCATCTATAATAGTTGCTGGATTGTATTTTGGGACTTTCTTGGTCATAGACAGGCAGAACTTTGAAATTAGAGTCCTTATCCACAGCTGGAGGAAGGGATACATGAGAGGAGGTCATTTCTGCTTCCTTAAGTTTGAGGAGCCCAGAGTCTCCCCTTCCTCGCATACTTGTACGGGGCTGTCACTGACTTCAGGTGCTGCTGCAGCCCCTGGTGAGCTGGTCTGGGTCATGGGACAGAAACTGTGGTGCCAGGACCACAAATGCCTTCACCACTTACAGTGAGGATGAGGGCCACGAGAAGAGGGATCAAGTGAACTGCCATCTCCTGGGATAATACAAAGGCAGTGCCCGTGGACTTCCACCACTGCCATCACCTTTATATCCTCTCAATTGTACCTCCAGATATTTGGGGCCAAGGAAAGGAGGGAACTGGGGATAATAATAGCCAAGAGTCTAATTCTCTCTCAAATAGTTTATTGAATAGGCAGTTATGACTGTAGATTGAGACATGGCTCACCTCATATCCCAGGGACAATAGAGAGTAATAGGAAGAAACTAGATATAAATGAAGAGAAGAAGAAAAAGATTGAGGACCATAAACCTGAATGATCTGTTTAACCTCTCCAAACCACAGTTTGCACATCTATAAAATGGAGATCCAATTGTGATACTTAATTCATGGGAAGCACAGTGAAATCATTTACGGGCAGGCTTAGCTTTGTGTTTGGCACACAACTAAGACTTTTCTCAGTACAGCATCCTCTTTGGGCCCCATTCCTAGTGGCTACTGTGATTTCTATGGTGATATGTCCCATACCTGCCAGAGATACAATGACATTGTCAACTTGCACCCTGAAGAAATGTACTTGGACATTGACCCACACCTCTGCACCTTAACCATTCTCCACACATACACCAAGTTCCATTACACTCCATTGTTGCAAATTCTGGCCAGCAGAATTTGTATTGCCATGGCAGGTATGTGAATAAATTCACACATAATACACTGGACCAGAAATTCCAGGACCACGTGTCCCCTCCATTATCCTCTTAGAGAGGCCCAGAGCGTGTGTTGACCCGCTTTTTATTGCTGTTTCTCAAGCACTTTACATCTGAATGGTCTTCATTAACTATGCATGGATTGTAGATTTACATTAGGTGGTAGAGGCCAAAGATGGGGCATCAAGAGGATAGATATGCAAATGGAAAGACAATAGGCTTGGGCCAACTCACTGGTCTGAGGAAGCTAGGCATGCATTAGTATAAGTTCTTTTGATTCAGGGAGAGAGAGGTTTTAGCAAGAGCAAGTTTTAAATCTTAAGAAATAGACTATCCTGATCTACCCACATGAAATTCCACAGTCACACACATGGGTCCTGCTTGCCGTCCTTTGTTCCATGGGAGTCCTTGCTCCCTTAGACGTGAAATATTAGAGCTACAATTCCCATGGTGGGATGCATGAATTTCCTTTACTCCATCTGGATTTTTTTTTCTATAGCCCTGGCACTATGAGGGGTCTTTCACCTTCCCTATATTCTCACTGTAAATCCCATGACTCAGGAACTCTATCTCTTGGCTCAAATCCCTCCTCTGCTCTTCTGGTCAGGGATCAGATTCTGATTCAAGTGCCTATAATAGTAGACCTTGTGAGATGCTTGCTATGTGCCAGATCTTATTACAGGCATTTTATAAATATTAACAACACATTTAATCATCACAACAACCCCTCATCTTACAGATGAGAAACTGAGGCTCAGAGAGGTGAGGCAACTTGCCTAAGGTCACACAGCTAGTAAGCAGAAGGTCCAAGATTTTGACCTAGGCTGTCCAGGTATATGCTCTTAACCATCATACTATATGCCCTTGTTTCCCAAATCTGCCCTCCTCCAGGCAGCTGTTCCCATATCACCTCTTCTCAGTTGGAGTCAGGGCCATTTCCACCACAGCAGGGTGCTCCACCAGTGCATTCTCCACCTCTGTGGGTCCAATCCCGTACCTGTAGAAGAACCTGCCCTTCAGATAAGATGATACAACCTCAGGTCAACCCCCAAAGTCTAGAATCAGTCAGGATAAAGATCCAGATTACCCTTCCCATCCCAGAAATCAAGCTCACCCACTGGAGTTAGTGTTATCATCTGCCTGCCCCATGAACTGAAAATATCCATCTTGATCCTAATGGCCTGGTCTTCTCTAAGCCAAAATCCCCTCATATTTTGGCTGCTGTCTTATCAAGATTGTCCTGGTGACCACAGAAAGATAGTTATTGTGCCTGCAAAGCCTAAGTCCTGGTCCAGGGCTGCCACGAACAGATGTGCAGGTTGCGCATTTTACAACTTGAACAGCTATCATGGTGGGCTCGCCCTGAACCTGCCCACCCTGGCCCCCGGGTGGAACTGGGTCTCCCCCCTTTATTTCAGTTATTCCTCCCAGAGTTTCCTCCCTGCTCCCTGGGTCCAGTCTAAGGGATAATATTAATTCATTCGTTCACCCATGCTCTAGGGCGTTTTTCCTGACTGATTCCACCTTCCCTTCAGTGGTCAGCCTAACAACCCCTGCTCCATTCTATGACACCATTTATTGGGACAAAGGCTTATTAGACATTTTTCTTGGCTTCCTTGTTGATTCGAAAGTCCTAGAATATACCAGCAAGCCCCCACGGCCCCGCCAGTGTGCATATTTCTGCAACAGCTGGGCCCCTCCTTTAAGCTGAGGCACTTGTTCTTGAACAGTGAGAAGGTTGGAGGTTCACCCCTTGTTAGTGCATCTCTGTAACTTGTTCAAGTGCAGGAGTGTGGGCTCCCTGATGGATGCTCAGTCACTGGGTTTGAAGGAGGCATAGGGAGTTAATAGGCTAGCTTCGTCATTTGGAAAAAAAGGGTATTGAAGACCAGAGAGATCAAAAGGTGTGTCCAAAGCCAAATAGCCATCACAGATGACAGAGCTGAGACCTGTAGTCAAATCTCTTGACCCTCACGTAGACTCTTTCTCCTGGTCACCATTCAGCCCCTGCTGGCATTAGCTCTGTGGGCCATAAGTCACTCTGTTTCCTGCACTGTCAAATGGGGAGAATCCTATGCCTTAGCTTCCTCACTGGCATGTGAAAATGGAATGGGGCAGCACCCAGGAAATGCCTGCAGAAGTGCATGTGGCTGTGCCCTCATCCCCGGGGGTCGTTTTTTCTCATCTATGTAATGGGAGTGACAATTCAGCTCTCCAGCAACTCTTTTCTCTTACCTACTCTTACATAGCACTGTTCTAAGTGTTTCACAAACACATGTTAATGCCTTTTGATAGCCATGGGAATGCTATGAGATATTATAATACACATTTTATAGGTTAGGAACCTGAGGCATGAGAGATCAGTCACTTGTTCACACAGTAAATAGTGGAGTAGGGTTTTGAACTCAAACAGTTTGTCTCCAAGGGTCCATAAGGTCACTGGAAGAATTAAATGAGTGTAATGTATGCAAAGTGCTTTAGGAATGTGTGTTTCGTGTAGTATGCACACAGCAAATGAAAGCAACTATTATTAATGAATTTATTATTTGATTTAATATTATAGGGTTTCCTCAAATATTTTCAACAGCAGTGGACTTGCATGAGTCTTGCAGTCTCTCATCCTCACCTCTAAAGTGAGGCAGCTGGACTCAAAAAGCATCTATCTCTAACATTCCAAACTTTGAAGATAGGAAGGCCTCCAAGTATATGGTGAAGTCTCAGTGTGATGTGTCTAACATGGCTCTAAAGAAGATCGATGGCATGGAGCTGGGACACGATACTTGGGTGAGGGGCAGGGGGGCCCTTGGGAGAATGCTGCCATATGTAGTTCAAGGGCAATAAGCTCTCTGCCATGAAACATTTCTCATGGGTGGAAAGGTGTATCCAAATGACAATAATTCTTCAGATGAGATCTTAGTGATAGGTTAAGGATGGCAGGGGTAAATTGCCAGTCTTTTCTCTTGGCAAAGCCCATTCTTAGACACTGGATACTCCTTGCCAATACCTCTTGGGAAGTTCATAACTCTGGGACCCCTCCTCACCCTTCTCAGGACCCCATGTTCCCACCAGGGGACAGCGCATACATTCCTTACCACGTAGCCAGAGAAGATGCCTATGGGGCTGATGGGTTTGATCCTGATGCCCAAGTTTCCTTCTGCACCAGGGGGCAGGACATGGCCCTTGCCATCTATGACCTGGAGGAGGAAGCAGGTTGGAAGAATGATCTGGATAACAGGAGGTACCTTGAATAGCAACACGTAAGAGATGAGGTGGTCAAGTGAAGACCCTCTTGCTCTAGTGGTGACTGAAAACAAGAGCCAGACAACAAACAAAGCCAAGAGTTTGAAACCCAGATTGCTAATCCATCTGCTTGGAATGGTGTAAGTGAAGCCCTTATTGAGTCTGTACCAGATGAGCTTGGGAAGCTTCCGTCTTCAGGAGCTCAGGAAATATAGCCGCCTCCTATTGTCTTTGAGGCCCATGGACTTGGACATCAGACAGATCAAACTAAAATTATGACTCTGCTATCTTACTCGTTGTCTGTGAGCTACTTAAGCTCTATGTTTCAGTACCTCTGTGTTTAAAATAGAGATAACATACGCCTATTTCACAGGATTGTTATCAAAATGAAAGAAGATACTAAAAAAAGAGCTCCATAAGTGGTTACCACAGTTGGTTACCACAGTTGGAGCAGGCAATTACATGTAACATTAACTAGAATATAAATTGTTGCATTCTAACTCTGCATACCTCTATACAGAATCACAGATGCATGTACACAAATTCTATTTCTTGGAATATAGCCCAGAGAAATAATAAAGGAAGGGAGCAAAATTTTAGCCACAACATATTCGTTGTGGTGTTGTTTTTACTAATGAAAATTTTCGAAATCATCTCTTGGTTAACAAAAGGAGGAAAGAGCTGTGGAAGCACAGTATCTACTACTATATAGCCACTAAAAATCATGGTATATGTCAGCACTAAGCACTAATTGACCCAGGAAAATGGTCACTCAAGATTTTTCAACAATAAAGGTAAGTAACAAAATATGTCAAAATTTACCCCTATTTTTGTTTTAAAAATGTATATATTTATATGGCTAGCCAGCCAATTTGCTAATATAAAAATTTCCCTTTTCTTCATTCTTCCCCTTCTTTCCTTCCTCCCTCCTTTTTCATATTATTTTCATATCTTTACTTTTCGTTATTTTTTCTCAGTGAAGAATGTATTGAATAAGTTACTGAAAACTTGTGTTTCCCCCCTTTTCCCTCCCTCCTGAGTGCACCAGACAAACCTGCACATCGTAGCGGGGAGCCGCAGTCCCCAGGCAGCCAGGCTTGACTTTCATGGTCTTGGAAACTGCACGTGAGTCCCTGTGGGACGCAGTAGACAGATGGGCAAGCTTCAGGAAGGTTATAAGGTCACAGAAAAAAATCAGCAAAGCAGGTCCTGACAGTCTGAAGATGGCTCCCGTTTGGGGGCTCCTTTCCTCCCCTTTCCTGGGCTCTCTCCCCTGTACTGTCACCCCCATCTGATGTGTTACACTAAGTTGTTTGGAAAGCAATCTGATTGGCTACTCCCCAGGGGAAAGGAACTAACAACCACATTATAATCGTTTTAAGGGGAGCCATACTTTCCTAAGTTACCACAGACACCAAAAGTCCTTTAAATCAATGTGGAATTAGAGTACCTCCCATAAGAGGGCCAGCATGCTTGAATCCTGAAATAAATTCTCCTGCAGAGATGCTGGTGTCCGAAGGAGCACTTTCTAAACAAGGCTCCCTCGGAAAGGCTGGACCCCTACCATGACTGCATTGTCCTCCCCCACACTTGCCACGTCCTCCATGTCACAGCACTGCCATGAGGCCTCTCTGGAGTTCTGCCAGGGGACCAGGACCGTTAGCCATAGGAGGATGTAGGATAAAAGGGTGGCAATGAGGAGGGAGGGAGAAGTACCAAGAACCACAAGTAAGAGGCCTCCAGGTGTGTGTATAATCAGCCACGAGGAACTTTATTTCTTTCTGCTAATGACTACCTTTGTGTTATTCCAAGAGATTGCCAGACACATCTATTACCACCCAGTATGGTCAGCCTGGAGTAAACACAGGGGCTGGAGCAGATCTCAGGAGGGCAACTTATCCTGCAGAATTGGGATAGGGGAAGGGTTGGGGAGAGGATCTGGGCAGACTTCCTGGAGGCTATGAAATTTGAACAAGAATAACAGTGAGAAGGACAGCAAGGCATGCCCAACTCCAGGAGTTAAACCATCCAAGTCAGGAAAGCCTGGATAGCCTGGGTAGCCTGAGGGATGTGCAGAAGTCTTTGGCCCAAAGGTTTAGGAGCTGACCACCTGAAGGCAGGATACCTAATCAAGGCATATTCTTGACTGTAGAACTAGCGGACTCAAGAAGCCTAAATAAATTCTTGTGAAGCAAAGGTGAAGCAAAATGTATCAGTATGACCCCCAGTCCAGAGAAACCCTCAAATGTGGCAGCAGCACTTGCAATTACTCTTGGTGTGATATCATCACCTTGAATATAAACGTAGTCTTTCAGTAGATGCTTTGGTGATACTGATAAGAATGTTCAACGCACATACCCTCTGATATTGTGGTTCCACTTACAGGAAGCTCCTACTGAAATGCTCCCCACCTATTGTAGTATTTGTATTGAGAAAAACAAAACAACCTAAGTGTCTATCAGTAGGTGACTGATGATCAGCATCCTTCTGTCAAATACTCTGTAGCCATTAAAAAGAATAAGCTATGTCTCTAGCTCTGATGAGAAAGTTGTCCATGATACATAGTGGACTTTTTTAAAAGCAGATTGCAAAACATTATGTACACTACAATCCTAATTTTTGCATTAAAATTATTGAATTAATATAGATTGTGAGCTACACATTGTTTTCAGCATAATATAAAGGTCACATAATTTTCTTATTCACTAAAGAAGATAGATGGCCAAATAAAACAATAGTAGAAGAATCTGGAATACTAAATTTTATTACTAGAAGTCTCCCCAGAGATCAGAAAACCCACTCCCATTTAACAGACCAGGAAATAGGAATCACGGAAGCTAACATTTTCCACTCTACAAATGTTTAGGGCACTAACCATAAAGCAGATACTTGCTTGGTGCTGGGATATAAAAGTAAGCAGAACATGGTACATGTGCTCAAGGGCTCATTGACGGGTTAGTGGTGACAGTGCATGTTCAAGTTGCAAAGTGTACCTAATGCAGCTTGTGAGTAATTCCCAGAGAAGGTCATGTGTGAGCTGACCTGAGAAGGATGAGCAGAAGACAAGTAGACCAGAAGGTCACAGAACAGTGTTCCAGGAAGGCCAAAGTTGGGGAAAGCATAGTGCATGTAGTTAATCAAAAGACTTAGAGGATGCCCTGGCTGGTGCAGCTCAGTGGATTGAGTGCCCGCCAGCAGACCGAAGGGTCTCCAGTTCGATTCCCAGTCAGGGCACATGCCTGGGTTGCAGGCCAGGTCCCCAGGAGGGGGTGCACAAAAGGCAACCACACGTTGATGTTTCTCTCCCTCTCTTCCCCTCTCACTAAAAATAAATAAATAAATAAATAAAATCTTTATAAAAAAAGAGTTGGAGAACAATGGAATTCTGGTCCTGGGTTTAATGCAATAGTCTCCTGTCCCCCAGTTCAATGCTATCATTAAAATACTACCTGTCTCTCTAGGTCTATAGACCAGTATGTGATGATTCAGCACATGTATCAATTAAGAGCCTCATCTTCTCAAGTCTTGAATCTGTCTCCAGCTCGCGCCACTGGCGTCTGGATACCTGGTGCTGTCACTGCTGTGTTTACAGGCTCACCAGG
This sequence comes from Micronycteris hirsuta, assembly GCA_004026765.1. Classification (NCBI taxonomy): domain Eukaryota; kingdom Metazoa; phylum Chordata; class Mammalia; order Chiroptera; family Phyllostomidae; genus Micronycteris; species Micronycteris hirsuta. The sequence goes on along the minus strand of PVJI01000345.1, from coordinate 88,128 downwards.
GGCAGTCCTCACTCACCTCCCCTGCTGGGCAGTCCAGCATGTGTTCAGGGGAGTAAACGTGAAGAGGTTGTTGATGTCCTCCTGTATGTCAAAAAAATGGGTGGACAATATCTCACTAATTTTTAAATTTTTTAATTGAGTTTATTGGGGTGACATTATTACCAGATGGTGCCTGGGCCTGGAGTAGGTCAGCCCTGGGCCAGCCAGTAGTTTGTGGGTTCTTAACTCCATGTAGGAAGGATTCCACAACATGAGTCTAGGTGATTTTGAGAGTACATTTATTAAAGCTGGGGACAGTGAAATTAAGGAAGTGCTTAAGGTAGAAGAAGCAACAGGAGAGAGCCTAGGTGGGGCTGCTTTTAGCTCACTGGAAAGTCAGAGAAAAAAGGAGCCTTGGAGACAGGTTCAGGGGTTAGCCAGGGACGAACTGCTGCCACTGCTGCTCCCCTGGTCACAAATCTCATGGGGACCCGTAGAGCTTAGGGGGAAAAAGAGCAGAGATGCAAGGTGTGGGTCTGCTCTAGAAAGAGCACTGTGAGTCCTGTGTCTTGAGGTTTTTTATCTTTCTCCAGCCGCCAGGAATCTTAGGGCAGGTCTCTGGGGAGCGTCTTAACAGAACATTCATTAGCTTTCCAGGTGTGTCCTTCATTGTGTTGATTAATCAGAATGTGGGTATTGAGGGGTCAGGGTTATTTTCCGGTTAGTTTTATTTTTGGAATAAAAATACATGTCATCAAAGGGGGACCAGACAGAGGGCAGTCTGCCAGAGGAGTGTCTGGAATTTGTAAACCATTTGCTCCTAAGTGTCCTTGCTTAGGGAAGATAAAACCTTGTGATTCATTAGCTGGATGTAAATTGCTCAAATTGTTTGGCCTTGTTTGATTATTTTGTCTCCATTTTCCTTATTCCACTTGTCAAGAAAATTCCCTAGCTTCTTATATCCTGCCTCAACATTGGGTGGTAAAATTATAATGTTTCAGGCATACAATTCTATAATACATCCTCTGTATATTGTATTGTGTGGTCACCTGATGCTGACCCCGGCTCGTGGGGTCCTAGTGTTGTGGCTGAGACGAGACAAATTCACACGGACTACCAAATCCTGTGGAGGCAAAGGGACGGCACGGCCACTCTCTCAAGGGGAGAGCACCCCGACTCTTGCCTTAACAGGCTTTTGTTGCTTTTCTGGGCACATTACATTGAGGATGGTCCTCATTTACTATGCACAGGTTCGCTTTAGGTGGTTACGTTTTACAGAAAACAAAGGAGAGGATGTTGGTAATTATATCAAAAAAGAAGGATACTTGCGAATGTAAAGAGAAAAATGGTTGAACTGGTTACACTCGTCCTTGGAAGCTTTAGCATAGATTTTATGAAGTTACTTAAAGATATGCAGGACATTTGCTGCCTCAATTCAGGGTGAGGGAGTTTTAGCAGAAAGCAAGTCTCAAAGCGGCCTAAGTACAATGCAGACCTGATTTCCCATGGGAGAACCTATCCATGGGCGTGGGTCCTGTGTACCGGACCTCGCTTTCCACTGGCCTTTCTGAGTGGGAGCTGGACCACACCACACAGAACGGTCTTCTATAGCCACCACCCCAAGCCAAGCCTCCTTCCATCACCATTTATCCCCACTTTAACTTCTTCTACCTCCCTCCACCCCCTTGCCCTCCGGTAATCACCATACTGATGTCGGTGTCTATGAGGTTTTCTTTTCCTTTTTGCTTCATCCCTTCACATTTTGCTCACTAATTGTTTAATTTATTGATTTTAGAGAGAGAGGAAGGGAGGAGAGAGAGAGAAAGAAACATCGATTTGTTGTTCCACTTATTTATGCATTCATTGGTTCTTGACAGGGGATCAAACCTGCAACCTTGGAGTATCAGGATGATGCTCTAACCAGCTCAGCTATCCAACCGGGACTTTTTTATCACTAATTTTTGATGAAAGTTTCCTGGATAATCTTTGACTGTATAAATGCCAATCCAGGTTTCATATGCTCTAGTTGATTTTCAGTAGACCACACCTGGATGGTGATATGCTCCTGGAACCCCCTATGGAGGACTGGTCTTCAAAGGTGGAACCCTGGGGAATGTCAAGAGGATCATTGGGATCTGTCAGGGTGATCTGTGAGTGCTTCTTCATGGCTTATTCAATCTGAAAATTACTCCATCCTTACAGAGGAAAATCCATTCAAATAATCTCTTGCTAGGGGTGACTAGCTCCTTGCAGGTTGAGTGGGTGGTGGGAGAGTGGGCACAGCTGTGAGGGGAGGGCACTGAGATGTGTACCAAAACTCTCCCTAAACATCTGTGGAGAATTCTGGTTATATCCTAGACTAGGGTTGTAAAGAACTTTTACTTTCTCCATTACAGATGTTAGATCTCTGCAATGTTTGACTTTTTCACAGTGTATACCTATTTTAGAAGTAGGTGGAAAAGGCAATTTTAAGTATATTTTATTGATTATGCTATTTCAATTGTCCCATTTTTCTCTCCTTTATTCCCCTCCACCCTGCATCCTTCCTCCCTCTAGCATCTCCCCCCCACCCTTTAGTTCGTGTCCATAGGTCATACACATAAGTTCTTTGGCTTCTCCATTTCCTATACTATTCTTAATCTCCCCCTGTCTGTTTTCTACCTACCATTTGTGTTACTTATTCTCTGTACCTTTTCCCCCTCTCTCCCCCTCCCCCTCCCTTGTTGATAACCCTCCATGTGATCTCCATTTCTGTGATTCTGTTTCTGTTCTAGTTGTTTGCTTAGTTTGTTTTTAGGTTCAGTTCTTGATAGTTGTGAGTTTGTCATCATTTTATTGTTCATAGTTTTGGTCTTCTTCTTTTTCTTAGATAAGTCCCTTTAACATTTCATGTAATAATGGGATGGCAATGATGAACTCCTTTAACTTTACCTTATCCAGGAAGAACTTGCCCTTCTATTCTAAATGATAGCTTTGCTGGAAAGAATAATCTAGGTTGTAGGTCCTTGCTTTTCATGACTTTGAATACTTCTTTCCAGCCCCTTGTTGCCTGCAAAGTTTCTTTTGAGAAATCAGCTGATAGTATTATGGGAACTCCTTTGTAGGTAACTGTCTCCTTTTCTCTTGCTGCTTTAAAGATTCTCTCATCTTTAATCTTGGGTCATTTAATTGTGTTGTATCTTAGTGTATTTCTCCTGGAATCCAACTTGTTTGGGACTCTCTGGAATCCAACTTGTTTGGGACAAGCTTCCTGGACTTGCATGTATAGTTCCTTCGCAAAATTGTGGAAGTCTTCCTTCATTATTTTTTCAAATAAGTTTTCAATTTCTTGCTCTTCCTCTTCTCCTTCTGGTACCCCTATGATTCAGATATTGGAATATTTAAAGTTTCCCCAGAGGTTCCTAAGCCTCTCTTCATTTTTTTGAATCTTCTTTCTTCATTCTGTTCCAGTTGAATGTTTATTTCTTCCTTCTGTTCCAAATCATTGACCTGAGTCCCAATTTCCTTCCCTTCACTGTTGGTTCCCTGTATATTTTGCTTTATTTCACTTTGCATAACCTTTACTTATTCCTTTATTTTGCAACTAAACCATTTCTGTGAGCATCCTGATTACCTGTGTTTTGAACTCTATATCTAATAGGTTGGCTATCCCCAGGTTGCTTAATTCTTTTTCTGGAGTTTTGATCTGTTCTTTCATTTGGAACATATTTCTTAGTCTTGGTACACCTGTTATGTTGTAAGTGGTGGAGCCTTAGGTATTCACCAGGGTGGGGCAACCCACTTCACTGTGTCGTGGTGCTATATATGGGGGAGGGGTCAAAGAGGGAACAATGCTGCTTGCTTAGCTCTTGCCCCATTTTCAGTCACTTCCCTTGCTTCCCACAAGCAGATTGTGCCCTTTCAGGCACTGATTCCTGGGTGGGTGGCTTTGTGTACATTCTAGGATACTATGGGCCCTTCCAATAGACTCTTCTATGATTGGGAGTTTCTCCCACCACTGCAACCCCCTGAGGTTTTTACAGCCAGAGGTTTTGAGGCTTTAGTTCCCCGCATTAGAACCCTGGGTTACGTGGTCTGTCTTGCTCCCCAGTTGTTCCTCCCAGCTTATTCATACATGAATGTGGGATATTCCAGTGTGCCAGCCACTGCCTTGTCGCGCATCCTCACTGCCCCAGGTTCCCATCTGTGCCCCTCCTATCAGTCTGGATGAATGTTTCTTTAACTCCTTGGTTGTCAGATTTCCATACAGTTTGATTTTTTGGCAGTTCTGGTTGTTTTTTGCTTTAAATTGATTGTTATTCTTCTTTTGGTTGGGCAAGGAAGCAAAGTATATCTGCCAATGCCTCCATCTTGGCTGGAAGCTGCAATTTTTAAGAGTTAATTTATTTCATCCCCTTCCTCCACTGGGTTCCATGCATACTATGAGCACACTTCCAGGCACCTTCTGATATGGCTTCTGTTGTATGTGTTAGGGACAAATACCATTAAATGTAAATAGTTACAATTTCCCCCACCTGCCTTCCATGGGAGGTCAGATCCTAAAAGAGAGCCTTCTTTGTTTTCCTCAAGTGGATGATGGGTGGGCATGAACAGGGACATGCTGAGAGGAGGGCAGCTGACTTTATGTAGACGATGCATGAAGCCACTATGCAAAAAACCAATTCTGAAGAAAGAGAAAACAAAGAGGATGTAGTGACGTGAGCATTACCCTCAGCAGTGGAACTCTGAAGGGAAGGATTTGTAAAGGGATTGTTAGGAAGTTATGTAACTTCCTCCTCATATTCTCAAAAGAACCTCAGTGAAGATCCCTGTGACTTCTCAAGGCTCTTCAGAAAAGCAGTTCAAGTGTGATGGTCTGAAGCAATGAGACTTAGTAGACCAGGAAGTCCCAGATTTCTTTGCCATGCTGTGGCTCTCTCATAGGAAAGGACCATGCTGCCCAGACCAAGAACTTCTGGTCAGCGCTATAGTTCTAACTCTTCCCATAGGACTCAACAGGCTCCTGGTTTATACCTCAGTCTGTAGTGAGCTGCATCAGGAGTTATCCATCCTGAGATGTTGCTGATAAAATGGAATTTCTGGTCCTGTAGAACTGTGGACCAATTCTATAGCAGTCACCCTACCGAGATGCTCTCCCCTCAACAGCCCTTCCTGGGCAAAGATTACATCTGCATTTGCTCTTTCATGTAACAAATATTTCTATTATCTGACAGGCACTAGGATAAGTACTAAAGGTAAAATAGTACCAAAAGATACTAAAGTACTAAGGATACTTCATAAAGTTTATAATGTAATAGATGAGAGGTAGGAAAGACATAAATAAAATTATGTCGCAAATGTAAAATTGTCACAATTGCAGGAAATCTACACTTACTTTGAAGGATTATAACAGAGGGATTTGGCCCAGACAAGGGGATCTGAAGATGAGAAGGAGATATTATGGGAGACCGTTCTGCATGGCGTGGGCCCCGCTCCCACTCAGACAGTGGAGAGCGACACAAGGCCCACACCCACGGATGGGCTCTCCCGTGGGGAATCAGGCCTGCTTTGTACCTAGGCTGCTATGAGACTTGCTTTTGCTAACACTCCCTCACCCTGGATTGAGGTAGCAAACATTTACTGCATATCCCTAAATTAACTTCCTAAAGTCCATGCTAAACCTTCCAAAGATGAGTGCAACCAGTTCAACCACTTTTTCCCTTTACATTTGCAAATATCCTTCTTTCTTGATGTAATTACCAACATCCTTTTCTTTGTTATCTGTAAGAGGTAATCACCTACAGTGATCCTGTGCATAGTCAATGAGGACCTGTGCATAGTCAATGAAAACCACCCTCGATGTAATGTGCCCAGAAAAGCAATAAAAGCCTGTCAAGGCAAAGGTCAGCATACTCTCCTCTTGAGAGAGTGGCCATGCCTTCCCTTTTCCTCCACAGGAATCTGTAGCCTGTGTGAATTTGTATATCAGCCATGACCCTGGGGACACTGCTGGCTGGTGTCCTCATCAAGATATGGAGGAAAAGCACAGGGAAATGTCCTCCAGGCTGCCTTTGCAGAGGCCATGTAGAAGAGGAGGGATGTGGCGGGTAGGAGGGACCTGAAGGAGACTGGGAAGGGGAAGTGAGTTGTAATAGGAGGGTTTGGAACAGGACATGAACATGAACACACTTGCATTTTAAGATTTCCCTAGCCAGGATGGATGAGGGGAGACAATTTAAGAGGCTATTATTCAGTCCTCTTAGTGGATATATTGCAATACATCCCAGAAAAATCTCCACACAGGCCACAAGGGAGCATGCATGGGGTATTCCCTGTCACAAGTCCATCATCACGGTTCTGAATAACGAAAATGTTATGAAATATTGCACAGTTGTTCCAAGTAACAGATAAGTATACACACAGCAACAAGGACAGGTCTTAAAAGCATGGTGCTGGGTGGAGAGAGTAAGAAATAGAGTGAGGTTTATAGCACAATACCACTTAGGTATATTAAAAATACATGCGCACTAAACGACACACACATTTTCCAAAGACACTCCCACGTAGTGCTGGGGAAGCTGGCAGGAGTAGAAAAAAAGAGATAAAAGACCATAAACATATAAACCAAGAGAGAAGCCATTGCAGAACCCAATGATGATAGTGTGCCATAAAGTGAGAAATGACCCCTAGCCAGGTGGCTCAGTTGGTTGGAGCATCGTCCCGTACACCAAAAGGTCGCAGGTTTGATTCCCTACACGGTCAGGGCACATACCTAGGACCTAGGCTGTGGGTTTGATCCCTGGTTCATGAGCATACAGGAGGCAACCAATTGATCTCTCTCTCTCCCCACCCCCTTCTCTTTTTCTCTTTCAAATAAATATTCTTGGGTGAAGTTTTCTTTAAAAATGAGTAATCTGACCTCTGCATCCAGGATTTTAAAAAATAAAAAGATTTTGCACTTCTGCCAAGAGCAAAGGCACCTTGTCCTAGAGTGGATGTGGTGGAGATGAAAAGTGGATCTGCTATGGCATACAAATGAAACATGTAATGCATTTCAGCAGCGCCTGATATGTACATAGTAAGTGCCCAAGAAACTCAAGCTGTTCTTATTTTTATATCGCAGATACTTAGTAATGAATTGAATATGTAAGGGGAGGGAAAGGGTGTTTTCAAGGATTAACTCCCAGGTACTGGATTGGGTCATTGTTGCCGAGTAGGAGGTGAGAAAATGAGAAGTGAGGACCCACAATTCTTTTTGAGAATTTGGATGTGAAGGTGAAGACAGAGCTACCTCTTACATATGGACAATACTCTAAAACACTTCTTAAAAACTAATCAGGTAGTGCTCACTTTGGCAGCACATATGCTAAAATTGGAATGATACAGAGATTAGCATGGCCCCTGCACAAGGATGACATGCAAATTTGTAGAGCGTCCATATTTTTAATAGAACCAGAGGTGTGGAAACAAGGAACAGACTGACAGGGACCAGAGGGGAGGGGGAAAGGAGTAAGGGAGGAAAGAAGGGGAAGGGCCTAGTTAAAGAACAAGTGTAAATGATCCACGGACATGGACAACAGAGTCGGGGAGCAGGGATGGACGGGGTGGGCAAGGCAGGAAAGAGCAACCGGGGAAAATAAATAAATAAATAAATAAATAAATAAATAAATAAATATGAATCAAATAATACAGTTTTATTGTAGCAATAACAGAAATTACAGAAAGATTCAAACAAATTATTTTGAGTGCCAAATATCTCCTGTGGAGCAACTAAGGTCCATATTTAACATTGAGGAGAAATAGCTCCTGAGACCTTTACAAATGCAAACTTTGTGAAATTCCTGGTGGCATAAGTCTCATAAAATGCAGAATATAGAGCTGAGACTAGGTAAATGGTCACCCCATTCATTGAGAGACACCACAGAAGGAAAAGAAAGTTCGATGGGTGAAACTGATGTGTGAAGTTTTGGGCTGAAACAGTTTGTATTGAAGTCTCAGATTCTTCTAATAAATACAAAAATATTGAGGGGATATTATGTGCCGTACACTATACTAGATAATAGGAATACACAGGTGAACAAAACAGATGATCCTAACCTCACTGAGATGGCCAGTGTATCAAATAACAAAACTGATAAATATATAATCATATCTTTGGTAGGGGTTATGTAAGAAACAATAAGATACTATCACACAAACCATTATCGTTAAATGTTTGCTCGTATCCTTAATATGTTCTTGCGGAGGTTTGCTAAGAGCGCGATTTCTGAGTCTACGGATTTGCTTGTTTATTGTTTTTTTTTAATTATTTTAAAAAGTTAATAAATGGACTACTTTTTAGAGCAGTTTTAGGTTCGTAGCAAAGTTGAGGCAGAAAACAGTTTTCATTCACCCACTGCTCCCCCTCAATCAAAAATATTCTTGCTTTTTAGTTTTAAAAAATTATTCTTTTTAGCCAGTGCTACCCCAAGAAATTCAATAACAAGAAAAAGTATTCTTTTACAGAAGCTTTGAGGAATAGGAAAGAATACTGGAAATTTACAAGGACCCTAGTTTGTTAAAATAAGGTTCACCCTTACAGTTGAAAGTGTGTAAAGCAAAAACTACATTTCCCAAGGGGCAGCGCGGCACGTCACGGAGGATGAACGGCGCGCGCGTAGAGGGGTCCTCCGCGCTGCGATTCAGCTCGTAAAAGGGAAAAAGCGCGGTTCTCGACCTACCGCGAATCTTCGAAAGCAAGCGCGTTATTATCCACAGGCTTTGAAAAGCATTTGAGGGGCGCGTCGACGCCCGCCCTCACAATTTCCAGCGCGACGTGCTTGTTCACCGGTGGACCGGTAGGTGGGGATGGGTCGCTTTGCGAGACCCTGTGGGAATGGCGGGAGCGGAGGGTTGGGGTCCTCCCACTGCGACCCCATTCCTCCATTCCCCTAAAGGCAGTGCGCGCGCGCCTGTCTCCCTGAGGAGAGGCGGGGCTCGGGGAAGGAGGGCCCTCGCGGGCCTTTAGGGTCTACGCCTGCGCGGACAGGTTTTGCAAGTTTGGGAAGCAGCCGCCCGCGAAGATTAGTGCGGAGGCCGGCGAAGGTGGGGTACTCGGCGAAGGTGGGGTACTCAGCCCAGGTGCGAGAAGACGAGGGCTGAGGATGGGTTCCAAACTCTTGACAGTTTTTATTATATTCTCAAGATGTGCTCCTCTTAACAAAACAACCTCATTTTCCCTCATTATACCCGCAATTGCCTTTTCTCAGCTCTGCCCCTGTTTGCAGTGAAAGCTTCAGTCTACTCATTGGTACCTTTTCTCCAACGAGTCTCTTTCGGCCCCAGACCAGTCAGTCAAGCCTTGGCCCACACCACTCCACTGAAATAGCTCTTTGTCAAAGCAACCAGTGAACTCCAGGTCGCCAAAGTCACTGTTTGATGCAGCTGAGCACTGCTCCTTGAAACACGTTGTTCATTTGCCGTGGAGAACATTCTCGCCCTTAACCTCAGCTCTCTCTGGCCTCTCGTCTGCTGGTTCTGACCCCTCTTTCTTTAATGGTTGTACTGCCCCCAGGCCTCATCCTAATCGCTTCCCTGCTTTCACTTCCCAGGAGTTATCTATTTCAAGGTTTTAAATATAAATACCATCTGTTTTGATAACTCTCAAGTTCCCGTCTTCAAACCTAGTGGTCTTTCTTTTTTTTTTTTTTTTTTTTTAAGATTTTATTTATTCATTTTTAGAGAGAGGGGAAGGGATGGAGAAAGAGAGGGAGAGAAACAGCAATGTTGGTTGCCTCTCACATGGCCTTCACTGGGGACCTGGCCTGCAACCCAGGCATGTGCCGTGACTGGGAATCGAACCAGTGACCTGTTGGTTTGCAGGCCAGAGTTCAATCCGCAGAGCCACATGAGCCAGGGCTGCTTTGGAAGTTTTGATTGCCCTTGGCATTGGGGCAGGTGAGAGGGGCCTGGGTGGCTGTAAGCAGCTTTGTTCTTTTCCCCAGTGTGCCATACAAATATCATCATATTCTCTGTGTGCCATGGTGTGAAAAAAGTTGGCAAATACTGCTGTAAAAGCGTTAACGTTGCTGCCATTTGATTTCGACCTTGAAAGATGAGTAAATTTGCAAAATCCAAAGAGGAAGAAGAGGAAGGATTAAAGGGCATTTTGGGCATTAGGTTTTTTGTTTGTTTTTAAGATTTTATTTATTTGTTTTTTTTGAGAGAGAGGAAGGGAAAGAGAAGGGGAGAGAAACATCAATGCATGGTTGCCTCTTGCACGATCCCCCCATCCCCCACCCCACTGGGGACCTGGCCTGCAACCCAGGCACATGCCCTGACCAGGAATCGAACCAGTAACCCTTTGATTCACAGGCTAGCATTCAATCCACTGAGCTACACCAGCCAGGGCTCAGTCCATAGGTTTTTTAGTGACCAACTTTCTGGAGCTGGCGGCTGAGACATGTGGTAGTCATGGGTCTTGTTTTTTTTTTTCCTGATTTCCAAATTTGTATACAAAGATTCTTACAAAGGTTTAAAAAGTGCGTCTCATTTAGATTTTTGATAAATCATCTGCATTGGAAAAAAATATTTTATGTCAGTCAGGATTTGTGTTCACCTTATATCCATGGAATGGAAGGTTGTGTGAACATAAACCAAGGGAATTGGGTGTTGATGATAATAAGGGCAGTTTGAGTCCTCGAGACTTAGGTTGTACAATCAGACAAATCTGGATTTGAATCCCATTTCTGCCACTTTTTACTTGCATGACCTTGATAAAGTCATTCATTTCTCCAAGATGCCAGCTTCCATAGTACTAAATTAATAGTACTTACCCTGCAGGATTGTTAGGAGGGTTACATAGGATAATTCACATAAAAGTGCTTAGCTTATGGTAGATACTTAGTAAGGAATAGCTGTCATTATTACCTTTATTTTTCTACCTCTTTTTTTCAGATGCCACAATAAATCACCATCAGTGTAATCTAATAACCTAACAGATAATTGGCAGTTTACTGTAGACAGATGCTTCTATTTCCATGATCTCTTTTGCTATTGAATATGTGAAGTTGTGACAAAACTTGAAATTGGCCCTGGCTGGTGTGGCTCAGTGGATTGAGTGCTGGCCTGCAAACCAGAGAGGGTCTCCAGTTCCATTCCTGGTCAGGGCACATGCCTGGGTCGTGGGCCCCATCAGGTCCCCAGTAGGGGCAACATGAGAGGCAACCACACATTGATGTTTCTCTCCCTCTCTTTCTCCCTCCCTTCCCCTCTTTCTAAAATAAATAAATAAAATCTTAAAAAAAAAAATAAAACAAACAAACTGGAAATTCAAAGGAAGAGTGTAGATTTTAGAGTTTTCAGTCTTGGAATCCCAGCTTAAGTACCAGTATTTACCTAGCATAACTTAACCTATCTGAACTTCCATTTTCCCGGATACAAGAACAGTGTGCGTATGGAATTGCTGTAAGGTTTATTATGTTGATTGATTTGTGAGAGAGAGAGACATTGATTTGTTGTTCCATCCTTTTATTCATTCCTTGGTTGATTCTTCTGTATGCCCTGACTTGGGATCAAACCTGCAACCTTGGCGTATTAGGACCACACTCTAACTGACTGAGCTACCTGGCCAGGGCAGAATTGCTATAAGCTTTACATGGGAATCACCTGTGTAAGCTCCAGTAAGCAGCATGGTAGGTACTAGGGGAAAGAAATGACATTTTCTCCTTTACTTTTTAAAAACCCGAGTGATGAATGTAGATGTTTATTGATGGTGGCTGGATTGAGGGTGTGGGGGTCTGAGTGTAGGGTTTTAGATGCCTTGCATCCCTTTGATTCAGAACAAAGCTTGTGTTGTCTTAAGCCCTGTGGAATTAATTTTATACTGTTAAGTATAGGATATTTGTATTTGTGGGAGACCTAGGCTGCTAGTAGGGACCAGAGTGCTATTTTAGGCTGGGTGTTTAGCAATTAATATGTGCTTTCATTCTGCAACCTTTGTTCCTCTTAGTAGTCAAACTTCTCGGTTGCAGGTATGAAAAAGGTAACCCAAACACCAGCCTAAGCAAAAAGAGGTATTTATTGACTCTAACTGAAGAGTCCTGGGTATACCAGCTTCAGACATGGCTATCTCCAGAAGACTGAACTATGTCCCCAGTATTTTCTGTCTTTCACTTTCCTCCATGTTGGTTTCTCTCTCAGGCAAAAGCCTCTATCAGTTCTAGGCTTTCATGCTACTCTCTTAACGTAAGAGGGTATCTCTTTGAAGATAGCGTGAGCAAAAGATCTGAATTTGATTTTGGCCAGACTTGGGTCACATATTTCTTCCTGAACTAGTCCCGGTGGTCAGGGAGAATGTAATACTTTCATTTGCTTGCTACAAAAAAAAAAAGAAAGAAAGAAATAATAATAGTACTCTTAAGAAGAACATAACAGAATCCAGAGTCTATAGTACATCATTCACAATGTCCAGAATACAGTACAAAATTACTAGTATACCCCTCCTTGGAGCCAAGGTAAGGGACAGTTTCCCAAAAGGAAATTACAGTGCTGTTACCAAATTGGACAAAAGGTGCCAGGCAAGATGCTCAGGGTGCTCCAGTGATGACATCAGGCCAGCTTTCCTGCAAATACTGAATATAAACTCTGCATAAGATATCGGGGGGAAACCCCCCTGTTTGAAGGCACTGGAGAGTAATCAGAACAGGCAGTAACTGAGCAGGACACCCAGAAGAAGGAAGTGACACTGGTGAGTTTCCTGTTTGTGTATTGTTGGTTCTAATGCCTTGTGGGCCATACGACGCAGGTACATTTGGGGGAAAAGATAGCCACAGAGAAGGAGTTCCAAATCTTTGAACAAAAGTAGTTTTGCCCAAATGTCCATCGACGACTGAATGGATAAGCAAAGTGGTGTATATCCATACAATGGAATTTTATTCATCTGTAAAGGAATGAAGTACTGATACATTCCACAGCATGGATGAACCTCGAAAACATTATGCTAAGTGGAAGAAAGTAGTCACAAAAGTCTGCATATTGTATGATTCTGTTATATGAACTGTCTAGAATAGGCAAAACCATAGAGACAGAAAGTAAAATAATGGTTGTCAGTGATTGAGGGGCGGAGGGAATATTGAATGACTGCTGATGGATACAAAGTTTTTTGGGGGGTGATGAAAATATCCTAAGATAGTGGTGATGGTTACACAATCTTGTGAATATACTTAAAACAAAAAACAAAAACCCCTGAATTGAACCCTTTAACGGAGTGAATTAGCCCTGGCCAGGTTGCTCATTTGGTTGGAGCTTCTCCCAATGCACCAAGGTTGCAGGGTCCATCTCCTGGCAGGGCACGTACAAGAATCAGCCACTGAATCCATAGTTGAGTGGAATAACAAGTCAATGTCAGTGTCTGTCTCTCTCTCTCTCTCTTTCTCTCTATCTCTCCCTCACCCCTTCTCTCTCTCCCCCCTTCCTTTCTCTAAAATAATTTTTTTAAAGAAATACCAGTTTCTAAAAAATAAATAAATGAAATAAGACTCTGCTAATCAAAAGACACCACTAAGATGAATAGACAAGGCACAGACTAGGGGAAATAATTTTAAAAATTCACATTTGACAAAAGGCTTATATCCAGAATATATAACTAACTCTTAAAAATCAGTAATAAGCCCGGCTGGTGTAGCTCAGTGGATTGAGTGCGGGCTGGGAACCAGAGGGTCCTGGTTCGAGTCCCAGTCGGGGCACATGCCTGGGTTGCGGGCCAGGTCCCCAGTGAGGGCCATGTGAGAGGCAACCATACATTGCTCTTTCTCCCTCCCTTCTCCTCTCTCTGAAAATAAATAAATCAAATCTTTAAAAAAAAATCAGTAATGAAAAAGACAACCTAATTAAAAAAGAGGCAAAAGACCTGGACAGATATAAAGGAAGCCATAAAGGAAGCCAAACAAGCACTATAGAAGGCCCTCAGTGTCATTAGTCACCAGGGAAGTATACATTAAAACCACAATGAAATACTACTTTGCACTGGCTAGGATTGCTGAAATTGTTTAAACTAAATAAAAATGACAACACTGTATGTTGGCAAAAATATAGAGCAACTGGAAATTCGTACATTGTAGTTAGGAGTGGAAAATAGTACAATTACTTAGTTTCTTATAAAACTAAATATATACCTCAGACCTAAGTATTTTTTTAAAGATTTTATGTATTTCTTTTTAGAGAGAAGGGAAGGGAAGAGAGAAAGAAAGGGAGAGAAGCATCAATGTATGGTTGCCTGTCACGTGCCCCCCTACTAAGCACCTGGCTGGGAATTGAACCAGCCACTTTTTGGTTCCCAGGCACATGCTCAATCCCCTGAGCCATACCAGCCAGGGCCAGATCTAAGTATTTATTCAAGAAAAATGAACATCTGCCTCAAAAACCACTCATATAACTGCTCAGAACCATTTCATTTATAATGGCCCAAAACTGGAAAGAGCCCAGAAACCATTTAAAGAACTGGTTAAACATACTAGTTTGTTCATACAATAGAATTTTCCTTGGCAGTAGAAAGGAACCAATTCCTGATGCATACAACATAGATAAATCTCAAAAACATGTTAAGTGAAAGAATCCAGGCACAAAATAATTGGATGGCATGATTACGTTTATATGAAGTTCTAGAACAGGCATAACTAATCTGTAGTGAAAAATATCACAACAACCCTGGCTGGTGTGGCTCAGTGGATTGAGCACTGGCCTGTGAACCAAAGGGTTGTTGGTTTGATTCCCAGTCAGGGCACATGCCTGGGTTGCAGGCCAGGTCCCCAGTAGGGGGAGCATGAGAGGCAACCACACGTTGCTGTTTCTCTCCCTCTCTCTCTCCTTCCTTTCCCTTCTGTCTGAAAATAAATAAGTAGAAGCTTTAAAAAGAAAACTGTCAGAACAGTGATTTCTTCTCTGGGTAGAAATAGATGGTTTGGCCTTCTAAGTCACTGGGAAGGGAGCGCTAGGAGCCAAAATGTTTAGAGCACTAACCCTTGTCTGAATGCCTGAAACCTTGCAGGAAGTGCCTTGCCTCTCATCGTTTAAGAATAGTGATAAGATCAACCTGGGAACCTTGGAATCTGCTAATAGACAGCTTGGGCTGGACGCTGTCTTGCCATCTGGGAGCTGCTTGGCCTTTCTATTGGGTGGTTCCAGTTCCCGGTACCTCATGCCTACTTGGCACCTCGGTCTGCTTGACTTTCCACCGGTAGACATGGCGTTGTCAGAGTAGAGAGCCTGAGAAACTTTGCCTCTACTTACAGTGTGTTTCTTTTTTTTTATTTTTTTTTTTTTTTTAAGATTTTATTTATTTATTTTTAGAGAGAGGAGAAGGAGGGGAGAAAGAGCAATGTATGGTTGCCTCTCACATGGCCCTCACCGGAGACCTGGCCTGCAACCCAGGCATGTGCCCCGACTGGGAATCGAACCGGGACCCTCTGGTTCCCGGCCCGCGCTCAATTCACTGAGCTACACCAGCCGGGCTACAGTGTGTTTTCTGAGAAAATTAAAGTCATAACCGACTGGATCTGGAAATAGCAGTATTTTAGTAGTTTGTTGTAAAGTCAGAAGATGAAGTGGTTCTCCTGGGCAGGGCACTACCTAGTAGGCCAAGTGATCCTCCAGAATCCTGTAACTCATCTCGGCACTTCAGACCTATTCACCTGGGTTAGAAATGAGGGGACATGAAAGCATGTTAAAAGTCCCAGGTCACCATTTCCATGTGTGGGGAACCTGGTAATTGGTGTAGGGCTGAGTGTTGGAGGCCTAGAAATGTCTTCAGAAATGGGGCCCTCCTCCGTCACTGCTGCCTGCTGGTCGCAGGCTCGGCCCTGCGTGGTATGGTGTGTGATCTGCTCCTCTCCCCCCAGAACATGTGGGTCAGCTTTCTCACTTTGGTTTGCTGAACGTTTCAGCCTCAACCTCCTGTGTCTGTCTGTCTCTGCAGATACCATTGACAAGATTTTTCTTGTATATACATGTGATATCACTGGAGAAATAAATGCCCAAGAAACAATAGCGGTTGCCTCTAGGGGTGGGAGGTACTGTACTTCTTGAATTGTTCAAATATTTTTTTCCCATGTGCATCTGTTATCTACTCAAAGGGTTTTTTCCCCTTAAGAGAAACAGGCTTTGTGTCCACCCAGAATGAGACCGGCCAAGGGATGATATTGCGATAATATGATGAGATTCTAAACTAAGACAGTGGCGGGTGTGGTGGAAGAGAAGGGGCTGCATTTGAGATAAACTTCTGAGCAAAATAAGTAAAATTTAAATGGAGATTGATCTCGGAGATGAGCAGGAAGGAAGAATCGGTGACTCCGGTATTGCCCCTTGGGAAGCTGGCCTGACAGTGATGGACACCATTAACCCACATCTGGAAGGCAGAGCAGTGCAGGGCAGAAAGTGTGAGATGTCTGAGGGGCCTCTTGGAAGTGCCTAGAGAATGAGAAGAGGGTCCTGGGGTGATCTTCCATTGGGGTGGAAGAGGAGGACAGCAGAAAGGTTTCGCAGGTGGTTAGAGAAATAGGGGAGATTGAAGACCTGGGACCGCGAACAGCAGAGCCTTGATGAGCAGCGTGTGGTCAGGTGTTCAGTGCAGAGGAAGGTTCCAGGAGCTAGCAGATCAGTGGGGACTGAGGGAGAGCCAGACTGTGACGGGTTGAAGAATGAATGGGAGTAGAAGGAAGAATGATGGGTACTGTGTGCCAGCTCTGTGCTAGGTACAGAAGATAAAATGATCCTTACCCTCAGAGATTGGACAAGGTAGGGGAGGAAACAAATATACGCACAAAGAATTTTAATGTCATTTGGTAGGCGCAGAGGTAGAGGGATGCACAGGGTATTATGGGAACACAGGCAGTTAGTCCAAACTAGGACTAGTGGAGCAGGTGACTCAGTAGTGAGGCAGGTCTCAGAGAATAAGTCATTAAATCAGGCAGAGTGTTGGGGGTGATCTGGTTGTGGGAAGGACATCCCAGATAGAGGGAACAGCATGAACATAAGGCACTGGGATGCGAAATTACATGCGTATGGTCAAAAGCAGAACAGTTCAGTATTGCCGGAGTGTAAAGTGTGAGGCAGACAGTGATGAGAGGTGATGGGGTCACAGGGGAGACGGGGGGGGGGGGGGGGGGGGGAAGCCCCGGAATGCGTCCTGCAACCTTGCTGCTCTCACCTTGTTAGTTCTAGTAGTCGTTCAGTGGATTCAGTGGGTTAGGGCTTTCTGTTACAAGGTCATGTCGTCTGCAAATACAGTTTTACTTCCGATCTGTATTATTATATTTCATTTTAATGCATATTTGCCCTGACTAGAACCGCCAGAACAATGTTGGCTTGTTCCTGATCTTAGCGGGGGCAGGGGGATTTCAGTCTTTCGCGGTTAAGTGTGATGTTCGTTGTGGGTGTTCATAGATGCCCCGTGTCCTGTTGAGGAAGTCCCCCTGTGTTCTTAGTTTGAATATTACTTTTTTAATAAACAGAAGCAGAGATTTTAAGATATGAATATTTAAATACATGGAGCTCACAATTTATTATTGTGGAGGGGCTTACTCTGTTCAGTGTGAGTCTCACCTTTGTGGGTAAGGAGATGTATTAACTGAATAACCTGTCTAAGAAGATAAGGTATCATACAAAATTTCAGCACCCTAAAAATTTTCCTCTTACTGTTTTTCAACCTACCTTTATTTTTAGGCATATTCTTAACTAGTTATAGTAATTACTCTTTTATTACCTTCTATTTTATTTTTTTCTAATTACCTTTTATTGCATTTTACTTTCATCAATGCATTTATCTTTCCTTAAGTCAGATTTTATTTTTTACTGGTTAATTTCTCTTCCATCATAAAAAAGTAACAGTGCTTTGTGACATAGAAAGTGTCCTTACATAAAATTTTATTTGAATCCCCATTTTACAGATTTTTTTAAAATGGAGACCAGAATGCTTAAATCGTTTGTCAGCAGAGCTGGGGCTAGGGTGTGCTGCTTTTCTGAGTGACCTAGTAAGTGCTCCTTGATTTGGCTGAACATGTTGAATACAAACGGCTTTGGGTTGGGGTAGAATTTCAGGACTACTGGCCACTACATTAGTTTCCTGGGGCTCCTGTAACAGTTATCTCAAATTGGGTAGCTTAAAACAGCAGAAATGTATTCTCTCACAGTTCTAGAATTCCCAAATCAAGGGGTTGACTTGGTTCCAAAACCAAGGGTGAGTTCCTTGGTGCTCGGAAGGAGACTGAGCCATGCCTCTCCCAGCTTCGAGGGGTGGCCAACGATCCTTGGCAGTCCTTGGTTTGCAGCCGCCTAACTCCAGTCTCTGCCTCTGTCCCATGGCTGTCTTTCCTCTGTGTGTGTCTTTCCACCTGGCCTGCTCTGTGTATGTCTGTCTCTGTCTTTTCTCCTCTTGTAAGGACACCAGGCGTGTTGGATTAAGGCCCACCCCTACTCTAGTACGATGTGCGTCTGCAGAGACCGTGTTGCCAAGTGAGGTCACATTCACGGGTGCCAGGGCTTAGGACTTAGACATATCTTTTTTGAGGACACAGTTTAACCCATAATAGCAACTAACGAGGTTCTCTTCTGTTCCCCCTCCATCCCAGGCACCCCATATACCATGGCTCTTGTGTCTGCTGATTCCCGCATTGCAGAACTTCTCACAGAGCTCCATCAGCTGATCAAACAAACGCAGGTAAAAGGCTACCGCCCTCCATTCCTGAAGGGGAACATAGCTGTGATGCTGAGGTGTGGAGAGCTGGGTGCGGCGTGTACAGAGAGATGGACATGCGGGAACCAAGACGATGTCTGAAGGGGGCGGGGTATGACTACCATTTCTGTTGGATTGTTTATCATGTGGAGGATCTCATGATTCTTTGTTTAATAACAGCTACACAGTTAACCCATTCAAAGTATATAATTCAGGCCTGGCTGGTGTAGCTCAGTGGATTGAGTGCAGGCTGGGAACCAGAGGGACCCGGTTCGATTCCCAGTCGGGGCACATGCCTGGGTTGCGGGCCAGGTCCCCAATGAGGGCCATGTGAGAGGCAACCACACATTGCTCTTTCTCTTTTATTTATTTATTTTCTTTCTGAAAATAAATAAATAAAATCTTAAAAAAAAAAAAAAAAAGCTGGTGAATTTAAATAAATAAATAAATAAATAAATAAAGGCTATAATTCAGTGTTTTTTAGTATATTCAAACAGTTGTGTAACTATCACCATGATCAGTTTCAGAACATTTCATTGCTTGACAAATATGCCCTGTACCCAGTAATAGTTACTCCTTTCCCTTACACCCTTTCCCAGACAAAGGGAGTCCTATCAGGCAGTATCATACAAGGATTTAGAGATTCTCTCTTAGAAGTTGGTCAAGGGCCACAGCTTTTTTGGAATGTGCAGGGTTTGAAAACCCAGGCCTACTGAGTTAATCTTTTTATTTTTTTATTTTTTAAGATTTTATTTATTTATTTTTAGAGGTAGGGAAAGGATGGAAGAAAGAGGGAGAGAAACATCAATCATTTGCCTCTCACATGCACCCTGACAGGGGACTAAGCCCACTACCTACACATGTGCCCTGACTGGGAATTGAACTGGTGACCTTTTGCTCTGCGGGAATACCCCTACCCCTAACCGACTGAACTGCACCAGTCAGGGCATGAACTAATCTTTTAGCGTACAGGCCACCCCCCGGCCCTTGGCCTGGGCTCTCTTACAGCAGAATGATCATACTTGAGCATTTACTTTTTTAAATATTATCTAAGATTTTGTGTTTTTTTATTTTAATTATTGTTCAATTACAGTTGTCCCCATTTTCCCTCCATTACTATTCCCTGCCCTACCCACCCCCACCTCCCACATTCAGTCCTTTCCACCCCGTTGTCTTCATCCATGGGTCCTTTACGCCTGTTCCTTGATGAATCTTCCCCTTCTTTCCCCCATTTTCCCTTTCCCCACTCTCCTCTGGTCACTGTCAGTTTATTCTTTGTTTCCATGTCTCTACTTTTCATGTACCATATGTATCCCAGATACAGCAATAATATCAGTGTGAATATGCCTAACATTTGGAGGAGCCAGTGTGGGGTAGAGATAGACTTAAGGAAACCACTAATCTGTACTTAGAGCTATTGCATGTATTTTCATACTGTTGAACTAGTTTGATTACTCATTTCCCTCCTTCATCTGCCGCTATCTGTACATTGTGATAAATTTGTATAAAATATCTAATATAGAGCCCTGGCTGGTGTGGCTCAGTGGATTGAGTGCAGGCCTGCAAACCAAAGGGTTGCCAGTTAGATTCCCAGTCAGGGCACACACCTGGGTTGCAGGCCAGGCCCCAAGTAGGGGGTGCACAAGAGGCAACCACACATTGATATTTTTCTCCCTCTCTTTCTCCCTCCTTTCCCCTCTCTCTAAAAATAAATAAATAAAATCTTTAAAAAAAAAAATCTAGCATAGAAATTAGCTGATGGTTAGTGAAGTCCAGTTCTTCCTCAGTACCCTCATCTTCAATGAGTATTACATTTTGAGAAGGCTTGGACTCAGTCTCCCAATACATGTGGTCATCAGTGTCAGTGTTATCATCTCGCTCACTTATGTAAGGCAGTGGAATCTTACCAGCAGCGCCAGTGTGCTACGCCGTACTGAAGTACGGCACGGTAAAACTCCATTTCATTGTAGAACAAATCAGTAAGAACTACAGGGCTATTCGTGATATCTTCCCAATGGAATCGGCCCTGCCCATTTACCAGATGTTGGTGTGGAAGGGCTTTATTAGAGTCGGCCATAATACAGTCATTTCTGGGTTCCAGGTCAGCTGGGGGTAAAGCCAATCACCCACCCTGTCTCAGCTCAAAGGCTTGTTCTGAGACTGGTTTCTGTTGTGTGCTGTTGTGTGTCAGGGCCTACCTCCCTCCTAGGAGAGGACGTGTGCTGGAGTAAAAGTCCTATCACTGCCACCTGTACTTCAGGATATTCTTATTTTGATCAATTCTTGGGTTAGGCATAGATATGGCACATCAAAGTAACTTACGAGTGCCCCTAGAGGGCTTCCATAGATCTGGAGGTCCATAACATCCCCTAGTTGTGTCCCTTCAGGCTCAGCAAATAGTAGAGAGAGGCATTGCCCTATGACTACTCAGCCTCCATCTGTATTAAAATAATCAGGAAGCCCAGGTGGGTAAGGATGCAAGCCTCTTCCCAGCAACACATGGGTCCTAGAATCATCCAGCATTTTTTGTTGATCGGCCTAAACCACTTCACTAAAGCTTCATCATCTTTCCAGGCTGACAAGAGAAATCACTTCAGTCTTTTATTTTTTTTCTTTTAATATATTTTAGTGATTAAGCTATTACAGTCGTTCCTTTTCCCCGCCTTTGTTCCCTTCCGCCCCATATTCCCCCCAACTTCCCCCGCTTTAGTTCTTGTCCATGGGTCATACACATAAGTTCTTTGGCTTCTACATTTCCTATACTATTCTTAACCTCCCCCTGTCTGTTTTCTGCCTACCATTTGTGCTACTTATTCTCTGTACCTTTTCCCCTCTCTTCCCCTCCCACTCTCCTGTTGATATCCCTCCAAGTCTTATATAAATCCCTTTAACATTTCAGATAATAAAGGCTGGGTGATGATGAATTCCTTGAACTTGACCTTATCTGAGAAGCACTTTATCTGCACTTCCATTCTAAATGAAAGTTTTGCTGGATAGAGTATTCTTGGATGTAGGTCCTTGCCTTTCATGACTTGGTATACTTCTTTCCAGCCCCTTCTTGCCTGAAAGGTCTGTTTTGAGAAATCAGCTGACAAGTCTTATGGGAATTCCTTTGTAGGTAACTGTCTCCTTTTCTCTTGCTGCTTCTAAGATTCTGTCCTTATTTTTCATCTTGGGTAATGTAATTACGGTGTGCCTTGGTGTGTGCCTCTTTGGGTCCAACTTCTTTGGGACTCTCTGAGCTTCCTGGACTTCCTGGAAATCTATTTCCTTCACCAGCTTAGGGAAGTTCTCCTTTATTATTTGTTCAAATAAGTTTTCAGTCCTTTGGTCTTCCTCTTCTTCTGGCACCCCTAGAATTCGGATGTCGGAACATTTAAAGATGTCCTGGAGGTTCCTAAGCCTCTCCTCATTTCTTTGAATTCTTGTTTCGTCATTCTTATCTGGTTGAATGTTTTTTTCTTCCTTGTGGTCCACACCGTTGATTTGAGTCCCAGTTTCCTTCCCATCCCTGTTGGTTCCCTGCACATTTCCTCTCATTTCATTTAGCATATCCTTCATTTTTTCATCTAATTTGCGACCAAATTCAACCAATTCTGTGAGCATCCTGATTACCAGAGTTTTAAACTGTGCATCTGATAGGTAGGCTCTCTCTTTGTGGCTTAGTTGTATTTTTTCTGGAGTTTTGATCTCTTTCATTTGGGCCATTTTTTTTTCTCACAGGCCTGTTACATATAAGGGGGCGGAGCCTTAGATGTTCACCAGGGCGGGGTAACCCACGTTGCTGCGTTGCGACGCTGTCTGTGGGAAAGGGATCTGAGAGGGTACAATGGCGCTTGCTCTGCTTGCTACCCACAAGCAAATTGGGCCCTTCTGGTACTGATTCCCATATGGGTGGGCTTGTTCTAGGACTCTGTGGGTCTCTCCAACAAATTCCCCTGTGAGGCTGGAGTTCCTCCCACTGCCACCTCAACCCCCACAGGTGTTTTCAGTCAGTGGTTTGGGGTTTTATTTCCCCTCACTGGGCCCCTGGGCTGCATGGTCTGCTCCACTCCTCAACTTTTTCTCCGAGTTTATCTGCGTGCAAATGCGAGACCATCAGCTCCACCGGCCTAGGTCCTGCTGGGTCCAGGTCTGCCAGCCATGCCCCCCCCACCCCCAGCCTGTTGCAGCATTGCGTGCCCAGCTCCGCCCCACTTACTGGTCTGGATGAACATGTCTTTAACTCTTTGGTTGTCGGACTTTCATAAAGTTTGATTTTTTTGTCAGTTCTGTTTTTTGTTTTTAAATTGTTGTTTTCTGTCTTTTGGTTGTGCAAGGAGGCACAGTGTGTCTACCTACGCCTCCATCTTGGCTGGAAGTCTTTTTTCTTTTCTTTTTTTTTTTTTTAATTATTTTATTGTTGTTCAATTACAGTTGTCTGCATTTACCCTTCCCCCACCCCACCCCAGGCAAACCCATCTCCCTCCCTTGCTTCCCCCCTCCCCCTTGGTTTCGTCCATGTGTCCTTTATAGCAGTTTCTGAATACCCTTGTCCCCCTTCTCCCCTTCCCTCTCCCCTCTGGTTACTGCCAGAATGTTCTAAGCTTCAAAGTCTCTGGTTCTATTTTGTTTCTCTGGTTGTATTTTGCTTGCTTACCTCACAAGTGTCTTGGCTGTGACTGATCTGAATTCCCCAGTAGCTGAACTGGCCTCGGTGCCTTCGCTCCTGAGTCCTCATATAAAACTTTTTTTTTTTTAAAGATTTTATTTATTTATTTTCAGAGAGAGGAGAAGGGAGGGAGAAAGAGCAATGTATGGTTGCTTCTCACATGGCCCTCATTGGGGACCTGGCCTGCAACCCAGGCATGTGCCCCGACTGGGAATCGAACTGGGACCCTCTGGTTCCCAGCCTGCGCTCAATCCACTGAGCTACACCAGCCGGGCCTCATACAAAACTTTTTAACATTTCATATAGTAGAGGCTGCATGATAATGTACTCCTTGAACTTGACCTTATCTGAGAAGCACTTTATCTGCCCTTCCATTCTAAATGAAGTTTTGCTGGATAGATTATTCTTGGTTATAGGCCCTTGCTTTTCATGATTTGAAATATCTCTCTCCAGCCCCTTCTTGCTTGGAAGGTCTCCTTTGAGAAATCCGCTGACAGTCTTATGGGGATTCCTTTGTAGGTAACTGTCTCCTTTTCTCTTGCTGCTTGCAAGATTTTCTCTTTATTCTTAATCTTGGGTAATGTAATTATGATGTGCCTTGGTGTGTTCCTC
>PVJI01000345.1:0-64101 GCA_004026765.1 Micronycteris hirsuta | reverse complement strand
AGGGTTCTCTGAGCTTCTTGGATTTCCAGGAAGCCTATTTCCTTTGCCAGGTCTGGGAAGTTCTCCTTCATTATTTGTTCAAAAATATGTTCAATTCCTTGGTGAACTTCTTGTCCTTCTGGCAGCCCTATGATCCAGATGTTGGGTTGTTTACAAATGTCTCTGAGGTTCCTGAGTCCCTCCTCGTTTTTTTGAAATCTTGTTTCTTCCTTCTGGTCCACCCCATTGGTTTGAGATCCAGCTTCCTTTTTTTCCCTATTGGTTCCCTGTAAATCTTCCTCCATTATCCTTATCATATTCTTCATTTGTTCAATTATTTGCGTCCACCTTTCTTCCAGTTTTGTTAGCATTTTAATTACTAGCATTTTGAACTGAGCATCTGATAGGTTGACTATGTCGTCATCCATTAGTTGTAATTTGTTCTGATCTTTCATTTTGGCCATTTTCATTCTTTTTATCTCGGTGCACTTGTTGGCTCGCCAGTGCCGGCAACCTGGGTCGCTTTTTGGGTGATGTTGCCTCTGGGGGCGGGGCCTGGGAGGAAGCAATGGGGACCTCCGATCACCGCGGGCTCCCGTCACCCCTCCGCTCCCAGTTTCCCCACCACCTTTTCCTCCAGACTCTATTCTGCTGGCTCCCTCTGGCCTCTCCGGCAGCATCACCGGCTTGCGGGATTCACCCTTTGTACAGGGACATGCCCTGTTCAGGCGCTGACGGCGTGAGTCCCTCCGTGAAAACTGCCTCTCACTCCGCTCCTCCGCCTGGTTCTGCCCCGCTTACCGGCCTGGATGTTCATTCTTTCCAGCCTCCTGGGTGTCGGACTTCCCTTCAGTACTTTTCTGTCCGTTCTGGTTGTTTAATTTTTCGCTGCTGAATTAGTTGTTTAGACACTCTGGATGTGCGGGCAGCGAGTGCGTCCACCTACGCCGCCATCTTGGCGGAAGTCCTCTTTTTTTTTTTTTTTTTTTTTCTGATTAACACATCTTTCCCCCTTGAATGCTGCTTCTCATTAAAAATGCATTTAGCCCTGGCTGGTGTGGCTCAGTGGGTTGAGTGCCAACTGCAAGCCAGAAGGTTGCCAGTTTGATTCTCAGTCAGGGCGCATGTCTGGGTTATGGGCCAGGTCCCCATTTGGGTGCGTTCGAGAGGCAACTGATCTATATTCCTCTCACACATCGATGTTTCTCTCACTCTCTTTCTCCTTCCCTTCCTCTGTCTCTATAAATAAATAAATAAAGTCTTTTTAAAAAATACATTTAGCTCATCCCACAACACGTACACTCTTTCCTTTCTGTAGGCTAGTGTTGCTTACTCCACCGTGCATTTTGTGGCCTGGGTGCAGTTAGGGTACATAGTTTGTACCCCCAAATGTTGGGTACCCTCTACTCGGACCAGATGAGTAGTAGCTGAACCTGGGTGTAACTTAGCCTGAGTATATCATACAGCCTTTCAAAACCTTCCGTGTATGAGGGTGGGATGCTCTCCAGGTGAATTTGGACTCAGCATGTGGTGCCTAGTTCTTTAATCCTATCAGAAACCCATCCCCCCTCTTCTTTTTAATAGTTTTTCGTTCACAAAAACAACAGTGACATGTAATTGCACATAACACGCTGCAGCATCTCAGGCATACACTGCCATTATTTTGTCCATTCTACCTTTCTCAGCCCAAGTTGATAGTTGCACAATGATCTCTCTGTTGAGAGCCGTACACTGCACTGTCCATTGATCCAGGATGGAGCAGTTCCCAGAAATTCCTTCCCAAATGATACCCCTTGTGGTGGGCTATAATGTGAAAACTGAGAGTCAAAAAAGACTGGCACACAGCCCTGCCCTGGTGGCTCAGTTGGTTGAAGCATCATCCCGTGTACCAAAAGGTCGCAGGTTCAATTCCCCATCAGAGCACGTACAGGAGGCAACCGATGTTCCTCTCTCCCACTCTCCCTCCCTTCCTCTCCCTCCATCCATCCCTCTCCTGTCCCTCTAAAAAGCAATGAAATAATGTCCTCATGTGAGGATAAAAAAAAAAAGATACTGGCACACATATTCCTACGTGAAAGAACCCAGTCTGAAAAGTTATATACTGTATGATTCCACCTATATAACATTCTGGAAAAGGCAAAACAAGAGAGTACAAAGGTAAGAGGCTTAGAAGGATGGAAGGGTGAATAGAGGAAACACAGGATTTTCAGGGCGGTGAAACTGTTCTGTATGATACTCTAATGGTGGGTAGATGACATGCATTCGTCAAAACCCATGGGATGTGCAACACAGAAAGGGAACCTTAGTGTAATCTGGGGCTTTAGTTAATAATTATCAGTACAGGGGAACCTCAGTTGCTGTTCGAGAAGCAGTTTGTTTGAAAACCAAATCATACAGGTGACTGATCCTACAGGTATGAACATGAAAGGGTTGTCAGGTCCAGAACCGAAGTTTTGTTCAACGGCTGAGACATTTTTTCCATGAACAATTTGTGAGGGAACCGAATTGTCTGAATTCAAGAACTGCTGGTTAACCAGTTGTAACAAATGTGCCACGCTAAAGCGAGATGGCAGTGAGGGGAAACCGCAGGGGAAAACAGGTACATGGGAATGAGCTCTACTGTTCGCTCGATTTTTCTGTAAACCTAACAGCACTCTAAAAATAGTTCATCAATAAAACTTTAAAGCTAAAGAAAAGGAGGATACTGGCACATTGCTAGAATTCTGTTTGGTCATCAGCAGTGTGTCCTAATTATCATCATGCTGTATAACCGTGTGTCTGCCAGAGGGACGCCGTTCGGGATCACAGGCTCCCGGTGGACTTCATCAGGTAAAAGCAGGGGTGGTCTCGGCAGATACGTGGCTTTACCTCCGGTAAATCTGGTATAACTGAGTTAAGAGCCAATAGTATTCTCTTACTCTGAACCTCGCTTGTGGTATTAATATAATAGTGAATTTACAGCATTGCATAACTCCTCCGACCCATACAGCATCTTTTACCCTCAGCTACCGTTCTCCTTTTCTCCATTTGTCATTAATTTTTACCCAGACTTTACTATCCTTGAAAGAACGTTAAGATGACCCACTGTGCTGGCCCAGGTTTCAGCAGCACCGCTAGTCTAGCAGGAGTCATGTCCTGCCTCCTCCCCGCCCCCCTCCGTCGTCCCCGTTCATGCAGGCTCGGCTCACACAGGCACGGAACTAGTGGGCTGTTGCCACAACTAGGCAGCATGGCTGCATTCACCGTTGACTCCGTTTTGCCAGGCACTTAGAAATTCTGACTAAGAATCACCTCAGCTTACCGCACCTTCAGTCGCAACCCTGATCCCGGGACCACTGATGTGGGGAACAATTGTACCAGCGTCCTTCCCCGTCCCTTCTTCCCTGGTGAATTGGTCATAGATATATGTGTTAATTTCTGGACTCTAAGTTCTGGTCCTTTGCTCTATATGCCAATGGCATACCATGTGACTACTGTAGCTTTGTAGTAAATTTGGAAATCAGAAAGTGTGAGTCCTTCAGTGTTTTTTTCTTTTTCATAGTCATTTTGACTGTGCTGGGTTACTTGAATGTCCATATGAATTTTAGAATAAGCTTGTCAATTTCTATAAAGAAGTCAGCTGGAATTTTTATGAGGATTGTATTGAATCTGTGGATCAGTTTGTCTTTTCTGATACAGAGTCATTAAATCTATAACTTGTGATTTAATTTTAATGCCTTTTGTAATACTTTTGCATTAGTCAGAGGGAAAAAATCCTTTTGAACTGGTCCTGAGTTTGGATCTGGAAGATGAGGGCCATGTTTATGGGCTCTCTGGCCCGGGGTGCAGGAGCCACAGCGAGCTGACTGGCCTCCCTCACGTCCTGTTGACCTCATCTTTGCAGGAAGAGCGTTCGCGGAGCGAACACAACCTAGTGAACATTCAGAAGACCCACGAGCGGATGCAGACAGAGAACAAGAGTGAGTAGCGGGGCCCAGGAGAAGAAAGGATTTGAAGGGGGTGTGGGCCAAGACTGGGAAATGGCTGCTATCTTATTCTAAAGGGACTTTTGCATGTATCTGCATAATCCAAAATGAGCTACTTCTTAAGCCAGAGGGACAGTTGTCCCTTAGGCTGGATGACCTAAGGTGACCTAGGAGGCATATAGCAGACTGCCTAGCACTAAGGAACCTTAAAATCCCCCAACTCTAGGGACTGGAAAGTCAGTGAAATGAGGCTGCATCTTGGGAAACGCCTCCGAGCACACGCGCACCTAGTTGCTGGTGTTTCTAGAGAGCCCCTCCTGGTGTGCCTGAGGCCCTCAAAAGGTCGGGCCCTGGCCTTGTGCTTTCCAACTCTAGAGCACCTTTGAGAATTGTTCTCTCTTTTCCCATGCTGAGAAATATTTTCTTTGTGTTCATTGCTATGGCAAAGGTAAGCAAGTCCTCCCTTAGATGTAGTGATGGCATTTGTACCATACGAAAATGTGAACTCATAGTATATCGAGTTCAAGTGCCTTGGGGAGCACTTCTGAGCCAGTAAAGCTCATGCCTCAGCCTGTGGCTTCTCGGTGCCTCCCAAGGTCTGATCCTGGTGTACAGAAACAGTGCCACATTCCTGCCAGCTGTGCCTCACCCACGTCTCTCTCCCTGTGCTTACTCTGCAGTCTCTCCCTATTACCGGACGAAGCTGCGTGGCCTCTACACAACCGCCAAAGCCGATGCAGAGGCCGAGTGCAAGTGAGTACCATCCCACCCGCTGCCGTCGCCTCCCTGTCCTTGCCCAGGTGCTGGGCTGCAGGAACCTGTGGCCCACAGCCTCAGCCTGTCATTCATGCTGTGCGTGAGCCTCTCCCAGGGGCGTGCCTTCCCTGGAGCCCACTTCTAGGACCCTCCCACCAGCCCTGCTGTTTTACAGGTGCCAACAAGGCAGGAGTCAGATCCCAGCGGTAGTCCCGTTTGCTAGTCACGTGACCATAGGCAGTCACTTCAGTGGAGATTCAGTTGCGCCATCATTAAAAAAAATAGGGATAATAACTACCTGTAGAATTGTCAACATAAAATGAGATAATGCATAAAAAGTGCCTAAGACTAGTGTTTTTCAAACTCTTTTGACCGTAAGTCCCATTAGGAAATATATGCTGTATGTGGCAATAATAATAACAACAATAACAACTCTGTGGCCTTGCTCTGTGCCAGGCACTATTCCAGATACTTCTCTATGTACATCATTTAATCCTCTGCGCGACCCTGAAATGGGGGTTGCCACATGTAACAGATGAGGAAGTCGAAACAACAAGGGGTTGTGCAATCTGCCAGAAGTCACAGCTATTAAGTGGAGGGGCCCAATTTTAAACCCCAAATCCCTATTCTTTAATACCGTGCTAGAATGATGCCTTTCCATAGCGCACACGCTTATTTTGTATGTACATATATCACAGAATTAGAACAAGAAATATAGTTTTTACAGTTACTATTGCAGAGTCTATTCTGTTTGATTTTTTTAAACTACTGGACGTTACCCAAGAAATTATCACATGGTTCACTGATGAGTCCCAGCTGACAGCTTACATAACGCTGCCCTGCCGTGTGGGCGTGGCTGACGTGCCGGCCAGGGCGGGGGCTCTGGGACTCTTCCTGTCCTCCCACCTGGCTCTTCCCAGGTTTTCCCGGTACCCACAGGCCCACATCTTGTTTGCCTGCTGTCAGTCACTCTGCAAACCTCTGCTGGTGCTACTGTGCGTCTGGCACTGGGAAGTCCCTATGTAGGGACATAAGGACAGTAAGGATCCTGCCCTCAAGGCCAAGCAGTCCAAAAAAGAAAGTTTAGTGGACTGGGTAGTTGGTGGGCCCGCAGAGATGGGGCTCACTGTGCCTGGGGATCTGGGACGGCCTCGGAGGAGAGGCTCGAGTTGGGGATCAGTAGGCAGATAAGGCAGAGAGGACAGAGAATGCAAAGGCCAGGGAGGAGGGCCTGCAGGACGTGTGCATTTGGGGAATGAGAACTACTCGCGTGTGCCTGGGGAAGGCGGGCAGGAATGGGGAGGGCCTCCAATACCTGGACTTTATCCTGGAGTGACATGCCAGGGAGCCAATGAAGATGTAAAGCTGGAGGAAATACCCTGGCTGCCACATGGGGAGTAGACTGGGTGAGTCAAAGGCTAAATAGGAGACCAGGCAAGGGATCCTGATGGAGCTCGGTTGAGACGGTGGCAGTGGAGGTGGAGAAGCAAGAGTGGCTGTTTCTGAGATCAAATTGGGGACAATTTGGGAGTGGAGAAGTTGAAGACTCCAAGGTTTTTAGCTTGGACAAATGGATTTGGTGGGGTTCCCTATGACAGTTTAGGGAGCAGAGCAAAAGGGTGGGGCTGACTTGGGAGGAGACAGGAAATTTTCATGGAAAGTATTGCCTTCTTGGCTCTCCAGCCCACCAATCCCCACCGCTATCCTCTCCCTGATTTGCAGATTTCTCATCTGGCCACGATCAGTCCCCTCTTCCCAGTCACCTGGGCTGGTGTTTGGCTTGCATGAGTCAGAGTGACTCATGCTTATTTGAGAGTAAAGGGCAAACTGTCCCTTCCCAGCTTAACGGCTAACAAAGTGAGGTGACAGCTTCTGAAACCAGTTTGGTGTGGTCTCTTCTCTGGCATTGACTTATTGGAGTTAAGCTTCTTTCATAACTCCGGCTCCCAACTTCTTGCAATTCTGCCGTTTTACTTTTATAGACTCTCAAACATGCATATGTTCATTGGCTAAACCCTGAGCAGGGGCTCTCAGCACCAAATGCCATGCTGGGTATGGGAGAACAGGTGGGGCAGCAAAGATGCCAGCCCTGCCCGCAGGGAGCTCCAAGGCTGGGTGGGGGTACCCATTAACCTGTAGCACTGATCAGGCGCTCCATCACACATCGGCTCACTCACTGAAGAGGTGAGTCAGGACCATCTGGAACTGAAGAGGCGCCAAGTGCACGCTTCAAGAGCTAGCCCAACTCCTGAGGGCGTTGCTGTTCCTTCTCCTGTGTGTGCTGCACTGCCTCCCAGCTGGTTTTCCTCCTCCTGCTTTACAGAAAATGGAAAGGAACCCCTGCGTCTTCATGTAACAATCATCTCTTTTTTAAAAAGGCCTCGAGGTAACACACGGGCAGCAGGAGTCACAGGGAAACAAGATAAAAGATCTCATTTTCCATATTCCAGTGGAAGGCAGGTAGCCATTCCCAGGTGGGAACAAGTTATTTACTAACCTTAGTTCAAAAGGCGTTTCTCACGATGCAGCTCTGTGAGGGCACAGTGAACAGCCGGAGGGATGGTGTGTAACACTTGGACTACAAATAGTGAGTCATTCTCAGCCTCACTCACGCAGTGCCAGCTAGGGAAGGTAGTTCTAGGAGTGGCTAAGCCAGTGCAGGCAGAGATACAGTTTAGCTTTCTAAGGCCTGAATGGCTCACGGGCCAAGTGTCGAGTGCCTTGAGGACAGAATGAGTGCCTGGTCCCTCTTTCTGAGCCTAGCACTGGGGCCTGGACAGCAGACCCCGCCGGTGGGCGCCTTGCACCATGGACATTGTCCCATGTTACTGACCAGAGGACTGCCCTAGTCTTCACAGTCACAGGCTGCTTCGGCTCTCCCTCCTCACCCCAGACACAGACCCCTAGAGGTGGGCACAGAAGCCATGTGCCTGAGAAGCTGACATCATTGCCTTTATCGTCCCATCGCAGCGCCTCCCAGCTGCAGCCTGGGCGGAGGGGGGCGCGGGCCGGCAGCTCCCTCTGCTCCGCCTGTGTTGTGCCCCTGGGCTTGCTGCTTCGCACCTAGCTTTGCAGGCACGACTCCAGCTGTCTCAGCAAGAGAAGAAGGCCTAAAAGGGTTTATTTTTTCCCCTTTTGTATTTTTTAAATGTCAGCTATCAAATAATTACACTGTGAATGTGTAGGCAGCGTTATTGGAGTATTTTAGAGGGCCCACGCCGTAATAGCCCCTTCTCCTGGTCAGAGGGGAGGCGCCGAGGTTGGGAGGAGGGAGGTTAGGGCTTGGGGCTCTTAACTGCACTCAGCAGAATGATTTCTTTGCGGTAGAGCACAGACACTGATACTGATTTAACGTTTTATTTGTATATAATTTGAGTTACAGAAATGTAGAATTTTGCCACATCTTCACCATTCTATATATACACATACATATTTTTCTGAACTGTTTCCATCACAGACACGATGCCCCTTGACTTCTGAATTTATCAGTCAGTATTTCCTAAAAACAAGGACATTCTTTTTCTTTTTTTACCAGAATTTGTTTATTATATAGCTAAATCATAACTTTACATTCAAGAGGGACTAAATGAAACATGTAGAATAGTTTAGATGTAGAAATAGAGAAGAACGTCCAGAATCGGTTCCGTGGGAATAGAATCCCTGAAGCGCAGTGAGCCTACCCTGGCGGGGGCTCCGTGGTTAGAGTGTCTCCCCTATGTGCCCAGGCTGTGGTTTGATCTCCAGGAAGGGCATGTGAAATGAGTCGATGTCTCTCTGTCTCTCCCTCCGCCACCCTTCCTTCTTTATAATCAATAAATAATTTGCTTTAAAGAACACATTTTTTACAAAACAGTAAGAGGATTGTGTTCAGCCCGGTGTCCCAGGAAGGACTGGGCCATAGCAGAGCTGTTCACGTGGGCGCTGAGTGACAGGCAGAGGCAGTCCTCAGCTGCAGGTGCTGTGACTTCACGCCTCCTGACCTGACCCGAAGAAAGGCCAGTCATTCTGAGGGTCGGCTTCACAGGCTGTGCTCTCGGCTGATGAAGACGACCTGCACGTTGAGTTGCTGAGATGTCCGAGGTGGTTTGGATTGGATGTCTCCTGCATTTACGACCGTTGTCCCAGTAACCCCTTTACGTCTCTCTGTCCTCTTTAGGGTTTCGTCCACTTCTGCCAGTATTTTTGTTGAATCCATTAGGATCTTTCTTTTGCTGTCATCATTTGTCAAGAGTTCTGAGTCACTGAAAAATTGTAGGCGGTAGTGATGGGGGTTCTACAAAGTGCCCAAGGACATTTTTACGTAACCATGGGACATTTCTCAAAATCAGGACTGATACAAAAATATTAACTAATCTACAGATCTTACGCAAATTTTATCTCTGTCCACTAATGTCCTTTGTAGCAAAAGAAGTTTTTTCTAGTACAGATTACTGTTGAATTTAGTTATCATGTTTCTTTAGTCTCCTTCAATCTGAAACAGTTCCCAGGCTGTCTTTTCCTTTCGTGACCTTGACATTTTGAAGGTAATAGGCCAGTGATTTTGT
Source organism: Micronycteris hirsuta (assembly GCA_004026765.1). NCBI lineage: Eukaryota > Metazoa > Chordata > Mammalia > Chiroptera > Phyllostomidae > Micronycteris > Micronycteris hirsuta. The sequence goes on along the minus strand of PVJI01000345.1, from coordinate 54,857 downwards.
TGAATGCCCCTCCATGTAGCTGTGTCCGTTTCCTCACGATTAGATTCGGGGTTTACACTTCGGGCAGTGACAGCATGGAAGTGATGTCCTCGGGGCGTCACATGAGAAGACGTTGTCCCATTGGTTAAGATGGTCTTTTCCAGGTTTCTCTTGTATCAAGTTACTGCTATTTTGCATTGTGTAGTTAATAATAAGTATCTTACAGGAGATACTCTGAGACTGTAAATGTCCCATTTCCCATCAGATGCACTAGTTTTGGTCTCTGTTTATGATTATTACAAGGGTGGAGTTGTTTGGGTTTTTTTTTTTTTTAAAGCTTTTCAGGGGATTCCGATACCCAGCTCCGATTGAGAACCACTCCATTAACATCTCACAGAACACAGCCAGGATGTGCTACATAAACCCATGTCCTCCAGACAGGCCCAGCACTAGTGACCAGACTTTGCAACTTCCCTTTGGCCTCCTGGCTTTTACTCCTTGTCTGCTTTCCTGGAAGCCTGGTTGCCCCATGTCCCAGTGCTCACAGACCTGCAGTGGCTCTGGCTGAGTCCTTCCTGCATCCTGCCTACACCAGCCACACGTAAGAGATGCTCTGAGCATACTGGACAGGTGTTCGCTGCTCCCCTGTGCCTTTAAGGGGCACGTATGGGATCGTGGCCACTTAATTTGGAGGTTTGGATTCGCAGACAATAAAAACCCCAAGTCAAAGATAAATAGTTAAGCAATTGATTAAGCTAGAGCAAAGAGAGAGCAAGAATTAAGAGCATATGTCACCAGATGGGAAAAACACCAACACCCAAACACAGACACTGGGGAACCCTGGAGGCAGCCTTATTGGGGGTCCGTCTGGGAACCATTCCAAGCAAAGTGTCCTTACCTCGGGTGGGATTCCAAAGTCTCACTTTGGGGGCTCTGATTAAATATGTTTTAGACAAAAGTGGCTACGCACCAAGGGCCTTTCATGACTCAATTGACTAAATAACTGTTCAATCCGGGAGAATAGCCAGTTCTTCCCCAAGAAAACGATCAGCGTTTACAGGTACTGAGTTAAAAATGGTGCTTAGTCTTCCGTGGAGAAGGGCTAGTTCTCCCCAGGAGACGGCACGCCTATATTTCATTCTTATGATAAAAGGTCACGGCTGGGGCATAAACAGGGAGGATTCTTAATATTTCTTTAACCCGTCATCCCCTACCCCATCTTCTGGCCTCTCATGGTAAACTCCACAAATCACACCCTGTGGGACACCCATCGGGACACCTTCTGTAAAACCGTGTTGTGCTGTGTTCTCATGTCTCTCTCCTACTGAACAAAGGCCTTCTGACCATGTGGGCATTTACTAAAGGTTTACTGAGGCATGCACTGGAGAATGACCCAAATAAGCATGTGGAGTCTGTGCTGCTTATTGCTCTTGATAGATACTGTAGGGAAGAAGATTCCCAACGTCTAGAACACAGTTGGCAAACGCAAGGTCAGTGGGCTGAACCCGGCACTCCACCTTGTTTTATCCGGCCCAGCACCTTGTTTCTACCCCGCGGCAGCACCGAGCTCCTTGCCCCTAGTTAAGGAGTAGTTATATTTATCCAGTCCTAACATCACATTCGGCCCTTTGAAGGCAACCATGAGGCTGATGTGGCCCCCGGTGAAAATGAGTGTGACACCCCTGGGCTAGAATGAAGAGGTCTTTCTCTGTCAAGGTGTGTGTGTTCCTGCTGGGTTGCTTGGGCTCCAGTCAATCTGGAAGCCCCATAAACTAACTCTAGAGGTTCCTGGGGCTGCAGCCTTTCTGAGTTCCCTCCACAGGAACTGCCCTGAGCCAGCCACCCCCACAGTCCTCTGGAGAGCCCCCTTTCACATGTCCCACCTTCGGCAGACCCCAAGGTGTTTGTCTGTCTTCCAAATCTCAAGAGATGGTTAGAGGCTGCCCACGCTCAGCGACATTTCTTTGGAATGTGTCAAATGCACTCAGGCAAATGCCGCTCTCTCTGACTTGCTTACCTGCCTTGGATCCTCTTAGGTTTTTTGGCCTGTAATTTCCTCCTGTGTCATCAGGATTTTTTATGCTTTTAAGATGACAAACCACCTCTGTCAGGTTCGTAGTTTTTGGCAAGAAGGTTGATCTGAATTATTAACCGGAAAAGGAAGTCTATGCTTTGTGCTTCATCCAGACCTCTTCTTTCCCTTCTCCCCGCCTTCAGCATCCTCAGGAAAGCCCTAGATAAGATTGCGGAAATCAAGTCTCTGTTGGAAGAGAGGCGGATCGGTGAGTTAGAGGCCAGCTTGTTTGGGTTCCTTGGCCAGGCGGCCTGAGGGCTCCTGAGAGCTCCTGAGAGCAGCAGCCCTGTCCTCCTGTGGCGGGAGCCTGTAACCTCAGCCTCGTGCGGTGGGCCGGTCCGTGGGTTTCTGACAGGCACACTGGGGCAGCCTGGCGCTGGGAAGGGACGGGGTGTCGTTCCCGGGGCCCAGACGCAGGGCCTCCTCGTTCTACCTCCGCAGCGCGGTGATTCGCCCCAATCCCTCAGGTTTCTCTCCCCCCTCCACTGCCTGGAGCAGTTGCCACCCACCTTCAGTATAATCTGTATAATTTTCAGTATAATTTGTATGTCTGTGTCATTATCCTGTGTCTGTTTGAGAGTCATACCGGGATGTCGTGAAGCCAGCCTTTCATGTGGAGTGTACACAGGGCGCTGGCTTCCAAGTCCCTCAGACTGCTCCCCCTCCTTCCTGCCCCTTCAATGAGCCCACAGTGGGCAGACCCCTCACGCATCAAAAACATTGTCACACTTCCGGCTGGGTTTCAACTTGGGTGTTTCGAGCCATGCCTGAGGAGGTAAGGGGTCTGTCCACATTTGATAGTTCTTTTAACTTTTTGTTTAACTGCAACACATTAAAATATATGCAGGTGCACATACAGCTCAATAACATTTTCACTGACTAAACAAATGGATGTAACCAGCACTCAGACCAAAGAACGGAACTCGACCAGCACTTCAAGAGCCCCCTTTTGCCCTTTCTAGTTCCTTCCTGCAAAGGGTATCCACTAAGCTGCCCTCTCACCCACCTGTTAGTGTAGCCTGGCAGTCCCTCGCCATGGCCGTCATCTAGTGGAAGGTCAGGGGTCACATCGGGGCCCTCGGTGCTAACTTGAGAGGTGGAGCTGATCTCCTCTCACGGCTCAGGGCTGGGGCGGGCCTGGGGGCAGGCACCCTGCCCCGGTGCCTCAGGGGCTCCCTTCCTTCCCGCAGCTGCCAAGATCGCGGGCCTGTACAACGACTCGGAGCCGCCCCGGAAGACCATGCGCAGGGGGGTGCTGATGACTCTGCTGCAGCAGTCGGCCATGACCCTGCCATTATGGATCGGGAAGCCTGGTGACAAGTGAGGGCAGGCTCGGGGCGGGGAACTGGCAAGGGAGGGGCTAGGACTAACACTCTGTTCCACTCCCAGGCCGCCCCCACTCTGTGGGGCCATTCCAGCCTCTGGGGACTACGTGGCCAAGCCTGGAGACAAGGTGGCTGCCCGGGTAAAGGCCGTGGATGGGGACGAGCAGTGGATCCTGGCCGAAGTGGTCAGTTACAGCCACGCCACCAACAAGTAAGTGGACACTCCCACTCCTGTGGGAACTGGCGTGTGAACAGCCGGCTCCTTGGGTTACTTTCTCTCTCCACCCCCCCCCCGGGTCCCCCACCTGAACTGTGTACCTCCCTGTATCCACTGTTCTCCTTTTGTTTGCTCGCAGGTATGAGGTAGACGACATTGATGAGGAAGGCAAAGAGTGAGTGTGCTGGCTGGGGAGGGGCGAGGGAAGCCTGGTGGACAGCCACACTGCTGGGAAGGAGCCCCCTGCCGAGCCATGGATTGACCTCAGATCCCCTCCAGGAGACACACCCTGAGCCGGCGGCGCATCATCCCGCTGCCTCAGTGGAAGGCCAACCCTGAGACAGACCCTGAAGCCTTATTCCAGAAGGAGCAGCTCGTACTGGCCCTGTATCCCCAGACCACCTGCTTCTACCGGGCCCTGATCCACACACCCCCACAACGGGTAAGGCCGCCCCCAGGGGAGAGATCAGCCATGACACCAGTGCCACCAGGCTGGCCAGATGGGTCCTGGGGTCGTCTTTCCAATTCCTACCCTGCTCGTCCTCACCTTACAGCCTCTCTGAGCTGGGAGTGTCCTGTGAGCTTCCCTCTGTCTCCCGATGACAGTCTGCCCTGTAAGTCCCCTCCAGCCTTGTCCTCGGCAGTGCCAGCCGACCCACAGGGCCTTAGCGAGTCCTGGATGGAGTGGACCTGATGTGTCCTCTAGCCTGGCCTTGCTTCTGCATTGAGATGGGCAGCCTGGGCCCCGCGTTGGGGCGCCGTGCCCAGGGCCTGTCTTCCAGCCCCGACGCCTGCATCGCTGTCCTTTCTTTGCTCGGGGCTGCTTTTCCTTGAGCTTGTGACGCTGTTGCTGGCACCCTGGCCGCCGATCACAGACAACAGTCTAAAGGCTCTTCTCCATTTCCTCCAGGACCCCTGCCTGCTGCCCTCTGAGTTGTCCTCGTTCCCTTTAACATAGTCCCTGAAAAGCACCGGTCCCTTCCGTGGTGGCCTGCCTGTGTCAGTAGCGAGTCCCCTTTTCCATGCTCTTCATCCCATCCTTGGCCCTTTGATGCTGAGAGGAGCTCTGTAGTGGCAGGGGCTGGGTTCAAACGTCTAGACTTCTTAGGGGAAGATGAGAGCAGGAAAGGCCAGGAGCCATGCACCAGAGGTTCCCATCAGCCTAGGCTTGGGGGAGGGAGGCCTTGCCTGGAGGTTCTGACCAGCCCCCTGTCTGCTTCCTGCTGCAGCCCCAGGATGACTATTCAGTCCTGTTTGAAGACACTTCCTATGCAGATGGTTATTCCCCTCCCCTCAATGTGGCCCAGAGGTACGTGGTGGCTTGTAAGGAGCCCAAGAAAAAGTGAAGCAGGCTGGCAGACTCTCAGTCTCCTGCCACCCTCAAGGAGGAATGCGACAAAAGATTGTGATCAAATAAATATTCTTCCCCTTTGCCTGTATCTCCTGGGTTTTACTTTTCCAGACTGTTCCTACCCTTCAACACATAGGGCAAGTTGGGGGACGGAGGCTGCAAGGGGCCCCATTTAGTTCCGGTTTGCTTTGCTTCCAACAGAGGCACTGATACAACATAAATTGTATTTTATTTATTCTATAATTGTATTGCCAGGCTGGTTTCGCACCCTTCCCCGTGGAGCGGTCCCGGCGAACAGCACTCACTGCTCTGAGCAGAAGCTGAGGTTGCAGCCCGCCATCTTCTCAGCGTAGTGGGCGTCAAAGCGCTCGTTCTGGGCCACGGTGAACATGGTTTTCCAGTCCCCCCTGATGCCTGGGGAGGTGCAAGGGAAGGAGAGAGGCTTGAGGTCCTGGCTGCAGGGGAGGTGGTTCACGGCCAGCTCTAGCCACTGTTCCCACCCTCACCTCCCCAAACACCCATCCTGGCAGGCACTCACCTTTCCTCATGAAGGCAGAAACGCTGTGATCCATGAATTCAATGGGTACGGTGCTGTAGTTAGCCATGGGGTTCTTCTTCATTTCCTTGAATGATGTGTGTTTCACAATGTGATCCACAGTCTCCTCTGACAGGGAGCGTCCCACAAACTCCAGAATCTTTTGAATCTCCCTTTTGGGGTTCTGGAGGGGCAGAGGGGCTCTTCAGTGGAGGTCTGGTGGTTGTTTGTTCTCTCACCTCATGGCCACTTCCGACCCTGCTCCTTGACCCTGGTACTCTGTCCCGGGGCAGAGTTCACCACCTTCTGTCCTACGACCTGTCATTAAGCTGTGTCTGGTTCCTTTTGGGCGAGGCTAGGGACAGCCCTCTCATAGCCGTGGCCTCGAGGAGAGGCAGTGGCAGCGAGTGGATGGTTGATGACTGCATGTGACACTGACCAGACGCTAGGAGTTAAGAGCTGTACAGAGTGCCACTGCCCAGGTGGCACTGAAGCTCTGGGCAGGGAAGGCGACTTGGGGGATCAAGTAGGACCAGTGTGGGGGCTGCCATAGGGGAGGGGGGCTTAGACGACCTTGGCAGATTCCCACGAGGCTCCTCCCACTGCACGTGCAACATGGAGGGAAGTGGTAGCAAGTGGTCTCACCTCTAGCATGTCCTCGTAGAATAGGTAGAGAACAGGGTGGGTGCGACTCAGCTCCCACCACTCCTGCACGTGCTGGTACCAGGACCCATAGGACACTGGGGAAAAGGGCAGAGGGCACAGACAGAGGTTGGTATTAGTTTTAGCTGGCTTCCCTTCGGCTTTACCCCGCTCCTTCCTCCAGAGTCGGGCCCACCTTCCCCAGCCATGAAATTCTCCAGGAAGCAGTCCCAGGTGCCAGGGTCAGGGTGCACCTTGGCCATGCGGTAGAAGTGGTAATAGGAGACAGCCACATCCTTTGCGTTTCGGGCAACGTAGACCACCTGGAGAAGCAGAAGACACACCCCACATCACATGAGCACCATACAGCACACCACAGGCACTAGACCTTTTAAGTATAACATTCCACCCTTCACAGCCTCCCTGAAGGGAGGTTCTCTCGGTTTGGCCAGGAGGAAAACTGGCTGAGAGGCTGACTTGCTTGAGTTCCTGTGGTATGGGTGTGACTGAGCTGGGGTGTGAACCCTGCCCTGATGCCAAAGTCTTGGCTGGTCCCAGGAACTATATGAACCCAATCCCCTCAATGCCACTGTACCCAGATTTGGAACAAGGTGTGCAGAGTTCCTGCCAGCCCCCTTGTCCACAGGCCTGTGAGCACCTAGGCCCTGCAAAGAGTCTCACTTTCACTGGCCCTCTGACCCCACCAGAGCATGAGGTTCAGGACCTCTCCCCCTTTAAGATGATGCCAGGCTTGAGGAAATAAGGAGACCTTACCAGAAGATAGGGCCAAAGCTGGGATGGCCCCAGAAGTTATTTTTTCTCTGGCTTCCTCTGCTACTCACCTTAACCTTCTGATCCAGCAGGGACTGGGGAAGCAGAGCCAGGGGCAAGTGGGTCTTGAGGAGCCGTGGGATTGGTGTATCTTTCAGAACCTCCATACCTAAGCCATGGATAGGGAAAGATCCAGCAAACTGGAGCCTGGGTCCTACCTCCCTCCAGCTTACTTGCCCCCAGCACCCCACCACACACCTGTGGGAAACCCTGGACCCTTGAACTCAAGGAAGGGCACCCGTGTGATGATGGGGGCCCTGCGACACTTCTCCAAGTCACCGCCCTGGTATATCATGTCCAGGATCTCACTCACCCAGGTGGTTCCTGGAGAGGAAAATGGGAGGTAAGCAGGGGCTGAGGGTGTGCCCCTGCTGGCCCAAGGTGGACCAGGAGAGGGTTGGGTGGTCCTCCATCACTTACCAGATTTGGGGTAGGTGCTGATGAGCAGGTCATCGGGCCTGGCTTGGAAGCTCTGCAGTGGTCCCAATGCCTCTGCAAAGTACTTGATGAGGGGGACCCCCTTCACACACACCAAAGGCGGGCGGGAGGTGTCCTGGACCAGCTCCATGCTGCCGAGTCAGGGGCCAAAGTGGGGATCACCTCCCTTAACAACACAGCAGGACCATCTGTTGAATTCTTGCTTTAAGGTAAAGACAGGCCGAGGGAGGCTGAGCAACTTTCCCTCGCTCACAGAGCTCATGCGTGCTGGGGCCAATTCCCAGCCGGATCTGACGCAGCAGGCCACAGCTCAGTGCGCCTTGGATTCACCTGCAGAGCTTTTACAAACCCCACTGCCTGGGCTGCACCCCAAGCCCATTAAATTGCTTAGTGATAGGACTTAAATACCTGTGTTTGGAAGCTCTCCAGGAGGTTCCAGTGTGCACTAGAGAAAACTACTCCAGGGCCTGCCAAGTGTTTTTTGTTTCATTACTTTTCTGCTGGGACTCTGGGCCTGACCCCATGGGCTCTTCCCAATCCTTCCCTCTTTGAGCTCCCTAGACCCCTCACATAGAGAAACTTCCCAAAAGCCAGCTGGGCCTGTGGCCCCACTTGCTCAGCCACACTCCATCTAAACAGCCAATTGAGCAACTGAGCTTGTTTGGGAGCCAGAGTCTAGCATGTGAATGAGCAAAAGTGATGACAGTGGGAGAGGTCACGGGGTTCGAGGCCAGGCTGGAGCTGCTGGTGGGTTGAGCTATTTCCATGGGGAAAGGGCAGAGCTGTTAGAGCCGGGAACAGAGAGATCAGCCATTAGAGCTCAGTGCAGGGTAAGGGAGGTCCGGCCCACTCCACCCCCATCCTAGCACTCACCCGATCTCTCTGGACCTTGGCCTTGTGACTGTCTCCTGCTGTGGCTTAGCGTGAGTGCAGTATGGTAAGTGCTGAACTGCTCAGAATTGAAAGTTTTATATCCAGAGTGGGAGGGATCTGGAGCACACCCAGATTTGGCTATCCTCCAAGAAGGGTGGAGTTTGGGGTGGGAGGGCTCCTCTCTGCTACCCTCCTTAGCATCCCAGCAGGAGCCAGAATTAGACTGACCTGAAAACCCAACATGTGGGTTTAGTGTGTAGAAAATAAAAGACTGAATCTAGACAATAGAGCTCAATAGGTTTGGTTGGGTTTGGTTTGGTTTTGGCGGGGTGGGGGGGGGGGCCTAGTGGTGGGGGCGGGGCAGATTGAGCTCTAATCCTGGCTCCTGACCAGACAGCTGTCTTGTTTCGTCAGCTTTTTCTAATAAGCCTGGTCTAGAGAGGACAGAAGAGTGGAGGGGAAAGGTAGCTACAGGCCAGTCTGAAGACACCAAATGTTCAGGTCCTGGGCAACCCACAGACCCCAGGCCGCCCAGACATTCCATAGCGATGTGGGTGGGTGGGGACAGGGTTGGGTGCCAGGCATTGCTCAGCAGGCTCTTCCTGAGGCTGCAGAGGGTGGGAAAGACCAAGAATGCTGCAGTCTCATAACCCTGGTTCCTGTGTGGCCTCACTCAGGTGGTGGAAGACAAGCCCCCCAGAAAATGCTTTTCTTTCCCTGGATTTGAAGGAGCCTTGGCCTTTATCCTTATAGTTGGATTAAGGCCCAAAGTCAAGCTGGGCACTGGAGGTAGATGAGCTCTGAGTCAAGGCAGTAAGTCACCTAAACCCTCAAGAACTGTAACCTCAGACGAAGGCTGAAGCAGAGAGGTCTCCAGCAGAGGAGAGGCTGGTCCCTGCTGCGGTCTGGCCGCCCCCCTCCTCTGTTCTGACAGGCCTCTGCCTGCTAGCTCCACACACACATCCTGGCACACGCCAGAAGGTACCCTTAACTCAGACTTTTTTTTTTTTTAATTTTAATAAAGATTCTTGTTTATTTTTATGGAGAGGGGAAGGGAAGGAGAGAGGAAGAGGAACATCAGTGTGTGGTTGCTCTCGCACGCCCCCTACTGGGGACCTGGCCCACACCCAGGCATGCACCCTGATTGGAAATCAAACAGATGACCCTTTGGTTCACAGGCCAGCACTCACCCCACTAAGCCACACCAGCCAGGGCTTAACTCAGACTTTTTATTGTACTCAAGTAAAAACTGCCCAGACCGAAAGGAAGTGGCACAGAAAAGGAAAGGGTGGAGGGGCAGGGATGCTGAGGGTCAGATCTCCAGCATGTCTGTCCAGTGTTCCTGTGGAGACAAGAAGGGTGGTCAAAGGCAGCCTAGGGGATTGGGTGAGGTAGGGTCCAAAACCACCTCTTACCTCTTCTAATTCCAAGTCCTCCTCTTCCTCCTCAGTGCCCATCCGGCACAGCCAGACCAGATCTCCCCACAGCAGTGAATTCTTACAGCTACCAAGGGGTACAGTTGGCAGGAGATATGGAGTCAGGGTCACAAGCCACCTCCAGGCTAGGCCCTGGGTGCCAAGACAAGGACTCAGATACCCTGGGCTTAGACGTGGACAACTGGGCACTGTCTTCCCAGAGGTACACCAGGCTGGGGTAGGGATACTGGACTCACCCAGGGCACTGGCCCTCTAGGGGCAGAAGCTGCCCTGGCTCCTCTTGCAGGAACTCCTGTGCCAAGCAGATCACGTGGGCCCTTAGGGAACAGCCAGGGTGGGGGCAACACAGGGGGCCTTCTTCATCCTGTCAGAGACAGCAGGCGGATAAAGAAAATGGGGAGTAGTGATGTAGAATTTCCACGGACCAGACCCTGTTCCAAGGGCTCTGCATAAAACAACCCTGTGAGGCACGTACTACTCTTATTTGTGTACTATAGATGAGGAAATAGGCACGGAGGGGTTAAAGTACCTATAGGGACTAAGCTGGCCAGTTTTCTGAGTATTGGCAGTGATTCTAAAACAGCATGGGCCCTGCAGCTAGACCTAGATTAGAGTTCCTTACAGGCTAAGTGAGCGCAAGCAGGTCACTAAATCCCTGAATAGCAAGTACAGTCATGCACCACATAACATTTTGGTCAACGAGGAGCCACATATATGACGGAGGTATGTCGTTGAGCCCATGTGTAACAGACTGTACCATCTAGATACGCATAAGTGCACTCGTGATGTTCGCACCATAAAATCACCTAAGGACACATTCTCAGAACGTATTCCCCTAGTTAAGCAGCATGTGACTGTGCTCGGTTTATTTACATTTACTATGAGGGGCAGTCAGACCTACATCTCAGTTAACATACTAAATATTTATTTGCCACTGTTCTACCATACTGAATAAGAACTGCCCTTGTGGAGTTCAGTATGGGGGGTGGGAGAAACCCATAATAAAATAAATAAAATACAGTTGACCCTCGAAGAACACAGGTTTGAACTGCAGGGGTCCACTTACACACGATCTTTTTTCCAGTAAATACACAGTGGATCCTCCATATCCCACTGGGGTTCTCTCTGCATTTACAGATTCAACCAACTAGATTAAAAATGGTATTTTTGATTCAGAGCTGAGAACCCACAGATGCAGAGGACCGACTGTATGCACTGTTCTATATCATTTTATATAAGGGACTAGAAAATGCAAGGGGGGTGGAGTGGTACTGGAACCAATCCCCTACGTATACCGAGGGAAGGCTGTTTGGGGGAAGTAAAAAGTTACACGTGGCTTCTCGACTGCTCGGAGTCAACGCCCCTAATCTCCACGTTGTTCAAGAGTCAACTGTACATGATATGTCGGGCAAGAAGTGGTAAGGCTTTAAAAAAAAAAAGGAAAAAGGAAAGCAGGGTAGTACCAAGAAAGTTGCAGTTTTAGATAGAGAGCCAAGGAAGACCTCATGGAGAAGATACGGCATTTTGTCAAGACTGAAGGTCTACAGAAGAACTTTCCGGTGAAAAGGAAAAGGCCCCAGCTGGAGGGTACTAATGTCGAGGAATGGCCACAAGTACTACCTTCCCCATTTTTCAGATGGAAGCAGAGCTACCAAAGGATGTCAGTGGGCTGCACGATCCCTCAGTAAACAGCTTGATCCCAAGTCGTCTGAAGGGTACACCCGCCCCAACCTGGAGACCAGGTGGAGCCTCTCACCTGGAGCGCACGTGCGCAAAGGGTGCAAGGGGCCTCAACGTCCTGGTCTGGCTGGGGCTCGGTGTCAGCAAAGGGATTGGTCTGGTGCTTGGAGGCCAAAACTCGGGGTGACAGAGGCCCGAAGGCTAGCGGCACGTGCGGTGGCGGTGGTGGGCAGAGCTCCTGGCGGAAGTCGGCGCGCAGCCAGCGCAGGGTGAGCGGGAGGCGAGCCCAGGGTGGCGCGCGCAGCATGTGCGCCAGCACGCGCAGGTGGAAAGTGAAGGCTCCCTCATTGCGCAGGCGTGGAGCCACGTGTGACAGGCGACGCGAGGCATGTGGGTGCTGCCAGGCCCACTCAAACTGCAGGCAGAAGTGAGGGCTTCAGGTCGGCTCAGGGAGGACCCCAAGCCCCAGCCCATCTTCCCGCCAGCCCTGTCTCCTGCCTTACCCTCAGGGCGGCCACGGAGGAAGGGAAGCCATGCACGATGAGCACCATCTCCCTGGGGACGAAAATGAGGGCGCGGCCTGTGACACCGCCCCCCCCCGCCCCATTCTGCGTCATGCCTAATCCCCTCATCACGGTTCTCTGTCAGTCCTACCAGAGAGAGGAATCCTCACAAACGGCGTCAAGCCTCGCCCACGAGGCCCTGCCACCTACTTAGAGGTCCGACCCTCGCACCTGCCAACTTCGGGATCCGCCTCCAGTTACCGGGACTTAACAGCTCTCCTCAGGTCCCTCCCTTCTAGGGTCTCTTATCTTTCCTCCCAGCCAGTTCACCAACCCCCTGTTGCGAAACCAGGCCTAAATCACTTCCTACCCAGCCCCACCTCTGAGTCCCGCAGCCGTGTCCCATAGGGCTCCGCCTCCCACAGGCTCCTCCCCCGAGACAGGCCCATCTACGTCTCTAGCCGCCCAGGACAATCTCTCCGCCCTCGCCCACTGCCACTGGCCTCTACCCTGTGGGCCCCACCTCCTCCTTGATGCCCTCCTCCTAAGTGACCGGCCCCTTCTTACCAGGGCCCGCGCCCACTGGTCCGCCAAGCCCCGCCTTTTTTGCGGCCCCCGTTGTGCTGCTGGACCCGACGAGCAGGGTTGACGGTGAACCCCACGTAGACGCGGCCCCGGTGCCGAGGGTTCAGGCAATAGAGCAAGTAGACGCCGAAGAACCGCCCGGGCCTCGTCGTACCTCCCGCGGGGCCCATCAAGATTTGTGGGTTGATTGCTGTGGCCCCTGACCTCGGAGTGGCTAGGGTTGCCAGGGCCGCAAAGTGCTTATCTAGGAAAAAGCGCTTGGGGCGATTCCGATGTATCTAGAGGCTGCAGCAAGGCGGGTTCGTGCACCCTTTCCTGACTGGAATTAGATGTCCAAAACCGCCCATGGAACCCAGGCGTCTGTGCAGGCAGAAGACACCAATTAGCTTCGGCTGGGGAGGAGTCAGTCCGTGTGCAGACTCTGATTGGCTGACTGACAGCGCGGCAACCTAGGAAGGTTGGAGAGCGCGCGTGCGTGAGGGCGGAAGGGCTGAGTTTACGGACTCCTTAGTAAGGGCGGAAGTAGAGGCCTCAACGGAAGTGACTCCAGTAAGGGTGGAAGTAGCGTGACCTGCGTCAGGGCTGGGGTTCTGCCCGCGCTGGGCTGCCGCCCCCTTTGGGCTGCCGCCCTCTTTGGGCATCCAACATGGAACTCAGCGCCGAGTATCTCCGGGAGAAGCTACAGCGGGACCTGGAGGCAGATCACGTGGTGAGTTGAGCGGCCTAGATTAACCCAGCGAGTGGAAAAGGGCTTCTAGGTAGGTGGTTTGTCACCATCCACACCATTCTGCCCTATAGGAAGTGGAGGACACGACTCCAAACCGTTGTGCGTCCAGCTTCCGAGTCCTGGTGGTGTCGGCGAAGTTCGAGGGGAAGCCGCTGCTTCAAAGACACCGGTGAGGCCCGGGGAACACCTCTCTCAGCAAGGTCCCAGCTCCGGGACCACAACCCCGGCCACTCCCCGCTGCCCAATTCCCTCACCCCAGCCAATGCGGCCCAGCACCGTGGACTTACAACCCCAAGGATCCTGCCTTCTTATCCCGGCATCGAGTATTGGGACTTAGGTCCTCTACCTCTCTTGTTCCCAGGTCCTGCCATTTCCTAACCCCATCTCTCCCCCAGGCTGGTGAACGCGTGCCTAGCAGAAGAGCTTCCGCATATCCATGCCTTTGAACAGAAAACCCTGACCCCAGAGCAGTGGGCCCGTGAGCAACAGAAATAAGGGACCAGGACCTGCATAGCCATTAAATTATGAATCAGGGCCAGTTTCTGTGTTGGTGTGTTGTTTGTGGGAGGGATGCTGAGGCGATCTGGGGCCTGGCTTCTCCCTGCCCTGCCACTCTCCATTGTTTTCCCTTGGGCAAGTCCCTCTCCACACATAGGCCTCTGTGTCCCCACTTATAAAGTGAAAGTTCAGTTCTTAAAATCTCTTCTAGGGCAGGCCTCACAGGTCTTTTCTGTAATTCTTGGTAGACCCCTAGGCATACCACCACTACCCAACAAACCCGCCAATTTATGGAGCATCACTGGGTATTAATGCCCTTTGCCAGCTGCCTTCAAGATGCGCAGATGGGAAAGTGTTCAGGGTTTCAGGGTGCTGGCCAATTTAACAAACCTGGCCCTCTCACCAACATCACCCCAATGTCAGAAGCATAATAGAGGAGTCTGCACTTCCCCTGCAGGTTCCCTCAGGGACATGGTACCCCAGCAGTGGCTCTCTGACGGCAGGAATGCTGATGCCCACTGGAGAAGGTCCAATGACTTTTTTAGCCCTGGGCTTGACATGGCCACAGATGCCCATGGGAAGACCATGTGGTTTTCAGGAATGGTAATGTGGGCAGAGGATAGGAATAGGGGTAGAACAGGAAAATAAGGCCAACCTGCAGCTTAAACTCAAGTGCCAGGATGGTAAGGCCTTGTGCAGATGAAGTCCCTAAGACCCAGTTTGGGCCAGGGCTCTTCGGGAGTATGAATTACAGGTTTCAGCCATCCCACCCATCCTGTTCCCCTGCCTTTTCAAGGCCAGTTTTTTGGCCCCTAAATTATCTCCATTCCCACCTCCCTGCCTTGTTTCTGTCAAGGGGTTGGTAAAACTGGGAGTCATGGTGATGATAGGTTAACCCTTCTGGGTTCCAGGGATCCTTCCCTGAACTTTTTTCCCCACTGTTCTGGGCCAGGAGGAGAGCTAGCAACTGAGCCTACTCAGACGGGCCCATCCCCGTTCTGCAGGAGAGGTTCAGAGCAGGAACCTCACCTCCTTAGCAGGCCCAGGCTCCAGATTTTCTGATTCTCTCTTCACACCCCTGATTGGATCCACTTACTGCGTTCTCAGAGTTGTGGTCCTTTCCCCATCTTATGGATGGGCAGTGGAAGCCTGGAAGGAAGTGACTTGCCCAGGGTGACGTGGCTTGCATAAAGGGTGAGACCAAAATGAGAGGGCAGAGACGATCTTACAGCTGCCTCAGCTCTCTACCAGGTGGTTTTCTCTGGCATGCTGAAGAGGGGGCAGGGGCCAGCAGATAGGGCATTAAGTCCTTGCTGTCCCTATGTGAACCAAACCCTGCTGTGGCCAGGACACCCAGTCCTGATAGCCCTGTGTCCCAGCTCAGGGTCACCCACTAAGTTGAGTATCAGAAACCCACTTCCAAATCCCTACTTGATAAGACCTGGCAGATCTATTCAGGTCCTTCTCTCACAGAGGCCAGGCTCAGGCAGAACCCATAGTGAGGGCTCAAGAGGCAGCAGCACTGCCCAGGAAGGCTCTAAACGAGAAGGGGAGACTTAAGTCATGTCACGGGACCTGCCCTCCAGCAAGCCCCTCAACTGTTCAGTGCCTCAGTTTCCTCACCTGTAAACTAGGGGTAGGCTGTTGCTTTACTTGTAAGCTCTCTCCTTAAAAAGGACCCCTGAAGCATACAGTTTGAAAGATGTCATGTAAGGGCTAGTTTCTCATGTCCCCACAAACAACGGTGTCAACACAGCTGCACGTACCCTGCTGTGGTTGGCTGGAAAAGGCGGATTTGGGGTAAACATGGGAGTTCCTCAGGCGCCAGGCTAGGGCCTTGAAGAGTCAGACTTGCCCGCTGGACAACAGCGGGCCCCAAACCGCTCCAGAATGGGGTGACTACCAGCCACCACACCTGTTCCTGTAGTCTAGGGCGTTTGGAGGCATCGCTCAGTCCCTGCCATGGGTCACTTACAGCAAGGCTACTGAGGGGGAAACTCAAGGGCATGTCAGTTCAGCAGACTCAGCATTCATGTGGCCAGTCATCAGAGTCTGAGAGGTACCAGAAAATAAAACCATTTTATTATTGTATCTGCCGATGTGGCCTGAGGAGTGGACATATGAATGGAAGGGGCGGCAGGTGATGCCGTGGGCCCCAGCTGAAGGCCCCGGAGTCTTCTACTTGTCTTGGACTGTTTCCTCCAGCCTATCCAAGCGCTTCTGTAGCTCCTGCACTGTGGCCTGAAGCTTCCTCATCTCCTCCTCCAGCCGGGATACAACATCCTGGAGGACCCAGGGCTGCATTAGGTCCAGCTCCATCCCGGGCTCCCCTTAACCCTGGCATCCACTAAGTCTTCTCCCAAGAACCGTAAGGCCTGGGCCCTTCTGTTTCAGCCAGTTGCAGCCCAGATAGCTGCAGGCCTGTAAGCCTGAAGCCTGTTTTCTGAGGCCTCAGGGTTGCCCACTCCCAGCCCCCTGTACCTTTGGGCTGTCTCAAAGGCCAGCCTCTCCCCAGTGGGTCAGTGACCACATCAATAGCAGCCCTTGCTCTGCTCTGTCTTCCCACCTTAATTTCCAGCCTCCCATCCGCTTCTCACCGAGCTAGGCATGCCACTGGTCTCTGGTGCTGTCCTCCTGCGCCCAGTGTCCAGGCCCCGGTTGACCCTCAGCTCTCGGCTCTTTGGGGGCACGTAGCCATCCTTGAGGGAAATGAGGAGGGGCCCAGCATCCCGACCCCCCAGCCACTCCTCAGCCGTGAGGGCAGCGTCAGGTCCTGTGGTGGGTGGGTACAGGTCCTCCTGGAACAGGTCCGACTGTGGGCAAGGCCAAGGCTGGTTAAGAGCGTGCTTAGGCCACGCCACCACCCTGCAGCTCTGCAGGGTCAGTGCCCAGCCCAGAGCCCAAGGAAGGACATGGAAGCATCACCTTCCTAGGCACTGTCATGGCAATGGGCTCACACCTCCGCTCGTGCAGCTTGTAGAACCTGAGGAAACAGGAAAGTGAGCAGTGTCCACAGCGCCGCTGGGCTGGGGCTGAAAGTCAGCATGAGGTCAGCACTGCCCGAAGAGCGTGCTCAAGTCAGGGGTCAGTCACCTGGCGATCTCACACTTGTTCACCTCCAGGCCACGTTTGGGCATGTAGCCCATGCCACGCTGGGACTCCTTGGAACTGAACATGGAGAGATAGTGCAGGAATGGGGCCTCAGAAGTGATCTCAAAGTACCGGATGGAGCTGTCACCCTGCAGGCAGGGGGTGCAAGGGAAGATCAATACTGACATGCCTGCAGCTGTGGTCCTTTCCAAGCCTCTTGCCCACCTCACTTCCCTGACACCCCACCCAACTGGGCCACCTTGCCACAGAGGTAGACAATGTTGGTGTCGGGGTCAAAGAAGGGCAGCAGGACACCACTGCTTGTGTCCAGCTCCTGCAGGGACAGCGGCTCCTCCAGGTGCTTCTGCAGAGACAGGTGGGAGGCAACAGTGAGTTGGGCCGCATCAGGCCCCAGGGCGGTGCCCTCACTGGGCAGTGACCTGGGGCTGGGGGGCCCCCTGCAGACCAACCTGGTCAATAAACAGGCCCATGGGCATACAGCCATTCTGGCGGCAGGGCAGGGACTGAGCCTCCAGTCCTGACTGCACTCACCATGTCCCACAGTGCCACCTGGCGCTCACTCATGCGGCTGAAGCCTGTGGTCAGGATCTTTCCATCAGACACAAACACAGCACGCACAGGCCGGGTCCCCTCATGAGGACGGTCCTTCTCCTGGAAAGAAAGGGAGGTGGTCGGTCAGGCACCCATACGCACACCCTGAGGGCCAGGCCCCGGTCAGGGACAGGAGGGTAGCGACTAGGGGCATGGTGGTGGTGGGTGGGAGGGATGCAGGCCTCTGGGTCAAGGGTCATGGCTCAGGCAACTCACAGCCACAACAGTGCCTTTGCGGGGCTCGATGACGCGCACGCGCTTGTCGCGGCAGGAGGTGCAGATGAGGCCACCGTCTCGGCTCCAGTCCACGCTGTAGATTGTGTCGGGGTGCACGTCCGTGCCCAGCGTCAGCACGGCCGCCCCAGTGCCCACGTCCCACACCAGGATCACGTTGTCACAACCTGGGCAATGCCCTCAGTGTCAGAAGCCATGAGCCTGCCCCCTCGCTGCCAGGAGACCAGCCCACCCCTCTCCGCCCCCCAGGCACCTGCGCTGAGCAGCACGTTCTGGGCTGTGGGGTGCCAGGCCACGATGCCCACGCGCTTGGTGTGGCCCTCCAGGGTGACGACGGGCTCTCGCAGGGGCAGCGTCAGGCCCCCATCGGGGATCTCCCATACCTGCAGAGAAGGGGCAAGTGAGTCTTGGGTGTTCCAAATGTCAAATCCCGCCCTGGAGCCCACTCCTCGCCCCTGTGTCCCCACCACCACTCACCATGACTGTGCAATCCTCAGAGCCACTGGCAATGACATTATCATTGTGCGGGCACCAGGCGATGTCCAGCACGGGAGCTGTGTGGCCGCAGACCGTGGGCACATTCTTGTCCACACGTCCAGTCTAGAGGGCACAGCAGGGCCTCTGAGGGAGGTGCTTTTACTCCCCAGACACAGTCCCACCTCCCTACACCCCTCCAGAGAGGCATAGAGAGGAGGCTGCAGGGTCCCTGAGAGGCCAAGCAGGGCCTAGGGTGGGAGGGTCTGGGCATCTGTTTGCCCCAGGCCAGAGTTGCCAGAGTAACTCAGACAGACCGGCCAAAAGAAGCACATATCAGGGGTGCGGGGCCAGGCACCAGGGCCACACCAGGTCCTGGCCCTGCCTCACTGTCAGATCTTGGCCAAGTTCCTGCCATCTCTATCTCAGTTTCTCATTTTTTCCCTGAGGGCCCCCAGCCCCACCCCAGCTTCCATGAGTGAGGCTTTCCTGGTACACAGGGCAGGTGGTAGGGAAGGGGGGTCAATAGTATTGGGGGAAGTGTGTGTGAGTGGTGGGGATGTGGACCTGGGTCCTTTCAAAAGGAGAGGCGCCAGGAAGTCTGTCATAATTGGCCCCCAGACCGGAGCAGAGGTTTGGAAATGGCCACTTCCGGGGAGCTACAGCAGAAGGGCTTCCTGTGTGAAGAGCAGGCCCAGCTCTCACCCTGACAACCACTTCCTCTTCTCTTTGCTTCCATCGGCCCTTTTAAGGTAACAACTCAGGGCCCATTTTCCCTTCCTGTCTCACCCCCCGGAGCACAGCAGTGTGCTGGGAGTAGAGTCAGCGCACAGCAGGGGCGGGGGAGCAGGGGCAGGAGGGCGGGGCTGGGCAGAGGAGAAGGCCCTCTTCCATCGCCCCTGCCTGTGAGCTGGGGGCCAGAGCTTGCTGGGTCCCCAAGGGCTCGGACAAACCCAGACCCAGAGTACCTCCCAACCCTGAGAGCACTGCTGGGC
This sequence comes from Micronycteris hirsuta, assembly GCA_004026765.1. Taxonomy (NCBI): domain Eukaryota; kingdom Metazoa; phylum Chordata; class Mammalia; order Chiroptera; family Phyllostomidae; genus Micronycteris; species Micronycteris hirsuta. The sequence goes on along the minus strand of PVJI01000345.1, from coordinate 35,758 downwards.
CTGCGCAGACCCCTCCCGCCCTTCTCTGTGCTCCTGAGAGAAGGCCCCAGGCCGCGACCTGAAGGCTGGGTCTCAGGACTCACTGTGTGACCTTCTCGTGCCAGCTCCCCTCTGAGACTCAGTTTCCATGTGAGGCTCATTTGGCCCTGCTCTGTTTTATAGATGACAACACCCCGGCCCCTGAAGACTTGGTGACAGTCACCTAATCTGGCCCCCTGGGGGCCATTGGAAGGCCAGAGGCCACTTTAGGCAGAAGACTGCTGCCCCCAGGGCTCCAGAGGCTCACCTTGCTCAGGGGCAGCACCAGGAAGGCCCCTCCCCCGCTGGCCTCACAAATCAGGGCCACAAACTTGGGGTTGACAGCACAGAAGCCACTGTCCCAGGTGGTCTGTGAGACGCGGACATCCTCATAGCACTGGTCGGCCTTGGCCGGCTGTCCAAACACGTGCCGGAACTTGCTGGAGCGCACCACCTGCCGGCTCATCCTGGGGTGGGGGTGGAGGCGCACACTGGTTGAGAGCTTTTCTCCCTTCAGGTCAGCTCTGACCTTGTTTCCCCCAGGACGCCCCTCAGCCTGGCGCTCAAGGTCTTGGCTAACTTCCCCAGCAGCAGCGCCCGGGCCTCCCTGCCTCTCACTCCTTTGTAGCTGACATCCTGCTCCCCTCACACTCCTCTCGCCTTCCGCCCCCCACCCCCACCCTGCTCCCAGCCAACCTGTGAGGCCCACCTTCTCCACACCCCTCAGCCCTCGCTTCTGTTCTCCGGGCCTCCCTACAGCAGAGCCTGGTGTGGGCAGCACCGAGTGCGACCTGTCGCCAGCAGGCTGGCTGACAGGCACAGAGCCTTTCTCTCTGGTGGCTCACACCGTGGAGGGGCTTCTCTCAGCCTCAGTGTGCAGCCCTCACGTCCCTCACACCTGCAGGGTCATTTCCTAAAGTCGGGCATGGCTGGCCCCCTCGCCTCTGGCGCAGTGCCGGATACACAGAGGGAAACAGCATGTGGGCCTGCCCAGGAGGCACGTCATTCGGTGTCAGGATGGCTTCCTCAGTAGGTCTCTGGGCCCCACAAACAGGCAGATGGCCGAGGTCCGGGCTTCTCCTCCTCCGCACTCCTCCGCCCTCACCTCCACTTAAGCAGGTGCCCTAAGTGCCATCGCCACCCCCACGGGGACTCTGCACAGGAAGGGAGAGGCTGGGCCGACTTCTCTGAGGTCCAGCTAGGATGGTTTTCGCCCATTGGCTTGGCAGACAGCAAGTGGAGCCGAGGGGCCTCCCCTGGCTCCCCAGGTACCAGGCATGAGGTGCCTGCTGGGAGGACGCCATCCCCAGGGCCTCTATTCTACCTCCTCAGCTTCACCCATTTGCCCCACCTTAGGGTCTGGTCCTTCTCCCTGGGGGCTCCAACCCCCCTCGTCCACCCTAGGAGTCCCCAGGAGGCGCACAGTGAGGAGCATGCTCTGCCGTGTGCAGAGAAGCGTCTGGGGGCAGGGGATCAGTGCCAGGTGAGAAGCCTGGGTTTGGGGAGCAGAGCACCCCAAACTGGAGGTTGGAGGACAGGAAGCCATCACCCCACCCTGCCTCCTCCCCCACCGCAGGTACCAGGCCCGGAAACCACGAAAAGGGGAACTTGGTCTTTTCTTGTTTTGCTCTCAACCCCTCCCTGTCTCCAAGCTTAGGGCAGCTGCTCAGCTCACCGCACCCTGCCCCCACCTCCACCCCCAAAGACTCCCGTTCTGGGGAGAGTCAGGGCCCCGCGCGCATCCTCACCCCCACACACATCTTGGCTGCCCTGGCCCCTCACCCTCGCCTCTTCTCGGCGCTCTCGGACACACTGAGGGACACTCCCACGCTCACCCACACTCCAGGCCAGTCTCCTCCACGCAGGGGCTCACGGGCTGTCCTCATCTCAGCACTGGCTCCCTCTGACAGCCTGTCCACCCCCACAGCCAGCTCCCACCAAGCTCACGCCTGCCCCACAGGTGGCCCAGGACAGCGATGCCTAGTCCTTTTTCCCGGGGCCCCAGGCTTACCTGCTGCGGAGGCCCCCCTAAATGGAGGAGGAAGAGGTGGTAGAGGAAGGCGCTGAAGGAGCCAGAGACTGCCCGCTGAGGATGCTCTTGTCAAGACAATGAATGAGAAGCCCGGCCACCCGCCTCCTTAGGCGTGGCAGCGCCCCTTTGGGCGGAGCTCTTAAAGGACAGAGCCCTTCCCTCCGCAGAGGCGCCGCCTCGCCCCACCAGCCCGCAGCCTCCTTCCCCTCCCTCCGTCCAGAAGCTCAGTGCCCTACGCTGCCAATTCCAAACCAAAACAGATGCCACTGGCCAGTCGCTGACAATCTAATCTTCACTTATTAATGTTAAAATGCAAAAATACGCTGTTCCTTCTGTCCCCCTTCGGTCTACTCCCAGCCTACTCGCCATCCTTTCCCTGGCATCGGGCCCAGCCGCCTTTGTAGAGGCCCGCACGCTCACGCCCAGCTAAGGCTGTGCTGCCTTCTCCCCGCTGCACACCCCTCCAGAGGCAGGGAACAGAGTGGAGGACCAGATGAGGAGAAGGGAGAGCCCTGCGCCAGCCTGCACCCAGGAGATCCCTGGTCTTGTCCAGGCTCCTACATGTACAAATGGGTGGCCTTGAGACAGTCACTTAACCTCCCAGTTGTCATGTCTTCATCTAGGAGCACCTCTGCCCACACTGCCTCACGGGGAACAAATGAATGAATCTGGCACACGGAGCACCTCTCTGCGCAGGGCTACAGAGGTGAAGGAGTCGGTTCCTGCCGGCAGGGAGCTCTCGGGCTGCTGGAAGAAGAGGAGCAAATAGCTCCAAGGGAGCCAGGCAGGGGTAGAAGCCCAAACTTCAGACTCAGGAGGAAGGAGGAGTTTGTGCTCATCCGTGGGTTCAGGAGCCACATCCGGAGGGCGAGGAAGGCCTGCTCTGGAAGCAGAGTGCTTTGTGAATTTGACTCCTGCTGTCACACCTACTGAGTGACCTTGGGCAGCTTACTTAACCTCTCTGAGCCTAGGTTTCTCCCTCTGTAGCAGAGTAATACTCACGTAAGATTACGGGGAAAGGAAAGCCTCACGCACCGCACCTGGAGTGGCGCCAAGTGCTTAGTGAGTGTTAGCTCTTCTCGGTACTGCTGTTTACAGAATATTCGGCCCGGACAGGAAAGGATGGGAAAGAGCCAGCAGGCCTGACTACAGAAAGCCCTCTGGGCCCCAAAATGTAACTTTTTAAGGGACTGGTTCAAATCCTACCTCCACCACTGATGGGCTGAGTGGTCTTGGGCGAGAGGTCTCATCTCTCTGAACCTCAGTTTCTTCATCTGTAAATGGGGGATAAATACAGCTTATCTTACCCACCTGACAAAGCTCTGAGTTTTAAATGAGACCATGTGTGTGTAAGTATTCTACAGATTGTTCTGTGCAAAAACCAGCGTGTTGTGCTGTGGCCGAGAGCCTGTTCCTGACCTGGACTGGACGGGGATGGGCAGCGACTGTGAGGTACAGTCTCCAGCTGCAGTGACAAAAATGACAGCTGCCATTTACCGAGCACCTGCTCTGTGTTGGACACTACTCGGAACGCTGACAGTATGGCACAATTGCCGAACGCTCAAACACCCTAGGGGCAGATACCGCCTCCATTTTACGGAGAGGAAGCTCAGGCCTGCACTGCCTTCAGCCCTGGAGCACCTCATTTCCAAGAAGAGGACAAGCATGTCAGTTAGGGACCTGAAAACCAGGCCCCCAAAGGCAAGAACCTGACAGGCCTGGAGAGGAAAGCGTTGGGGGAGCACAGATGGTGCTTTTACCTTGCAGTTGGTCTGCAGCGTGGGATGGGGGCAGGCAGGTATGGGGCAGCTGCAGGGGGCAGATGCAAGGCCCGCTGTGGAGAGGATGTGGAAGCAATGTCCAGTGAGCACGAGAGTGAGAGCAAGTGCGGTGGTGGGCGGTGAAGGCCCTGCGTGAGGCTCTCCGTGTGTTTAGGAAGAGGTTGACGCCTCCCAGTAAAGGGGGTAGGAGGGTGTCCTGCAGTGTGCTGCTGACCCAGTTTCTTACCGTCCCCTCTTCACTGGTGGCTACATCTGGATTTTCCTTTGGGGAAGCACCCTTTCCTCGCTGTCAACCCCTGAGCTGAGGTTCAAGAGGAGGTTCAGGGTAGGCACATGGCCCATGCTTCCCCGGTCAAGGCCGCCTTTATTTATCAGTTCAGGGATGAACATTTGATTCAAGTCAATGTAATGAGAAGCAGACTGATTGGAGTGACTAGGAAAAAGAAGCCCCTCTTTCCACCGGGGGTTAATAAGCTGATAGGCTGTAAGTCCAGCACTAAGTAGTGACCATCTTGTTACCACGTAGGAAAAGCTAGTCAGAATGAGCTCACACTGAGGACTGCAGAGGCAAGCTATGGGTACAGACATAGTCATAACATCATTTGAGAATCTGGATCGAGCTGTGCCTGAACTCCTTGACTTTCCTCTTACATAATACATAAGTTCTTCTTCCCATATAAGACAAAAATTTGAGTTGGATTTCCGGCGCTTGCAACAGAAAGTTCTGACTGGTACCCACCTAGGAGAGAGACAGGACCAGGGGCCCTCCCAAGGTGCCAGAGTTAAAATCCAAAATCCTTAGCAAGGCCTGCAAGATCTTCTCTGGTCTGCCCCACCCTAAAGAGGCTGAGCATGATGGAGTCAGGCAGACCCGCAGAACTGTCTGTCGCTTCACCGTCCCCTGCCACCCCAGCCTGGTGTTGTCTCCTCACCTCACAAAGGGACAGAACTGCTCCACTTCTAGAGCAAGACCCCATGACCCGGCTTCGACAGTTACTGACACATGACCCACATTGGTTCATTTCTTCTTCCACATTATTTTCTTGGAATCTATTAAATGCCAATCATCATAGCATTTCAACTTAGATACTTCAGTTTTTACCTCTAATAGACAAAGGCTTTTAAAATAACTCTTAGAGTTTTTAATAAAATCGTGTTACCTTTATAGATTAATTTGGGAAGGATATTAAGACTTCCATCCATAAATGTCTTGTATTCCTCTCAATATTTACATGTTCTTTTACATTCTTTAACATAATTTTATAATTTTCTCTGTTAAGGTATTGTATAACATTAGAGTATTTTTCCTCCTAGTTATATTATAGTTTTGTAGCTGTTTTGAATGGATTCTTTTTATTCTATTTGTAGTATTATTTTATTTTATTTTAAAATTAACTTTGTCTATATACAATAGAATACATCTTTATTTCCCTACAGTAAAACACTCATTTTAAGTGCGTGGTTCAGGTAGTTTTGACAGGTGTGTATACCCATGGAATTACCACCATAATCACGATGTGAAATATTTCTGTCACTCCTAAAAGTTCCCTCATGCCCTTCTACAGTCCGTCCCCACCCTCAGCACCAGGCAGCCACTGACGTGCTCTCTGTCGGTTTAGATTAGCTTTTCCTGTTCTAGAATGTTCCTTACAAATAAAATAATACATAATGGGTCTGGCTTTTCTCACTAGCATAGTGTTTTAAGATTATCCGTGTTATACTGCATGTCAGATAAGGATTTTTATTTTACCTAAGCACAATACAATTATGTAACAGATAAATACACCTGAAAAAATTCAGCGATGATTTCTTAACATCATCTAAAACCCAAGTTATGTGCAAATTTCCAATATTACCTAAAAAAAGAACCCAGTGGTCATTCTTGACATCACCAAAAGTAGGACAGCCAGACATTATGTGCCTCCAAATAAAATGATTCGATAAATATGGAACAGCATCTCTGCAGTGCTATTACCAAAATTGCCATCATAGTCATCATCTTGAATCTGATCCAGCCTCTAGATCTTACCACTACTTTCTAGTAAATAAGGAGATAGAACAGGTTAAATAATGCCACAAGGAAGCAATTACCTAAATCTAAAATGTGGAAAATTTTATAAGGCAAATGACCTAGCTTCAACAAATAAATAGCATTAAAAGAAAGGGAGGGAGCCCTGGCTGGTATAGCTCAGTGGATTGAGCATGGGCTGCAAACCAAAGGGTCACCGGTTCGATTCCCAGTCAGGGCACATGCCTGGGTTGCGGGCCAGGGCCCCTGTGGGGGCCACGTGGGAGGCAACCACACATTGCTGTTTCTCTCCCTCTCTTTCTCTCTCCCTTCCCTTCTGTCTAAAAATAAATAAATAAAATCTTTAAAAAAAAAACAAAAGGGAGGGAAACATATTAAAAGAGTCTTAAGAAATATGTCAACCAACTGTAATATGTAAATTTTTTTGGATCCTGATTCAAGCAAATCAACTGTAAAAGAAGAATTTAAAATTCAGTACTCTCACAGCTAAATCCAGACTGTGCCGAGTAGCATTCGCTTCTCGGCGCTGCCTGAGGTATACTGTCCCTTTTTGCAGATGACAAAATCGAGGCTCAGAGGAGGAAAACGACCTACCCAAGGTCACACAAAGTGTGTTTCAAATACAGTCTACCTAACTCAGAAACCCACGAGTCCATTCAAACTGTCCAGATGACCTCTCGAAGCAGAGGTGCGCGCGAAGGTGGAGCGCAGTGGCAGCAGGAGCGAACCACAGCCGAAGCATGGTAAACACTCCAAAGAGGTTAGCAGAATGGAAGGATGATGACGTTACATTTAAATTGAGTTTTGAATAGGAGTTGGCCAAGCAGAGAAGGGAGTGGTGAGGGAGAAAAGCAATTCAGATAAAGACAAGGAAAAGACAATGACACTTTAGGGAATGGCATACTCTTCACTATGACTGGAGCCCTGGGTGCTTGGGAGGAAGGAGGAAGTGATAAACAGGGAAGATCAGCAGGGGGCAGATCATGAAGGACCTCAATCTAAAGGAGTTTGCTCCCATGGGCAAGGAGAAGCCCACAAGTCTCTAAGTAAAGATGTGACAAGGCCCTGGCCAGGTGGCTCAGCTTGTTGGAATGTTGCCCTGCACACCAAAAGGTTGTGGGTTCAATTCCCGGTCAGGGCACAGGCTTAGGTTGTGTGTTTGATCCCCATTTGGGGAACGTGTGGGAGGCAACCAATTCATTTTTCTCTCACATTGACACCTCTCTCTCTTTCTCTCTCTCTCTCTCTTCCTCTCCCCCTTCTCTCTCTCTCTCTCTACCTCTCTTCCCCTTTGTTCTCTCTAAAATCAATAAACATATGCTCAGGTGAGGATTTAAAAAAAAAAAAAAGAAGTGACAAAGTCTTGTTGCAAGAAGTTACATGCCTCTCACAGCTTTGGTCTTCCATCCAAGCCACTTGCAGGCTCACTCAGGAACCAATCCCAGCCTCCCCGCAGGAGGCACAGAAGGCTGCCGTGTCCACAAGCTCAGGCCTAAGTCAACCTTGCAAGCCACTTCTCACTAGCCATCTAACTCAGGCCACCTTCCTCACCTTTAGGAGATGACCGTTTCTTCTGTTTTCTGGTGGGAAAAGGTGAGAACTCTCAACCCCTCTGCTCCCACCAGCAATAGCAACTCCATCTCCTACAGACACCCATATTGGTTTTTTAATTTTTTTACTATTACACACATACACTTTTATCACAGAGGAGGTGTCCTCCTTGGGCCCATCTCTGATTCCTCCTTCTTGGGACACACTCCTTCCCATTTCCTCAGTGAGCTCATTCCAGCACTTACCCCCTTTCTCCTGTATCACTAAGTTCTCCCCTCCACAGACCCTCTCTGCTGTATCTAAAAACAAGCTCAAGTGCCCTGTGTCTTTGGGAGAATCTCTCTCGTCGTGGCGACCTCAAACCACTTCCCTGTCGCATTCTCACCGTTCACAGTTGTTACTTGAAAGCTGTTGACGCTCACTGTCTGCACTTCCTCCTGCCCTCCTTGCTCCTCCACCTGCACGAATCTGCGCTGGGCCTTCCGCACAGACCCGCCCTCCCCAAGGTCACCAATGGCCTCCTGATCGTTAGTCACACAAACACATTTTGGTCATTCTCAGATGCTATTATTGCCTACTGCCTCCCTCCAGAATCTTTCTTTTCTTTGGCATCTGGGCCCCACTCTCTCCCGTTCCTCGTCTTTGCTCTGCAGCTCACTCTCTCTCTCTCAGTCTCCTGCAGAGCACCCTCCCTTTGCTTAACACAGTATGTGTAGGCTGCTCCCCAAGACTCCACCCAAACTATCTCACCCACATCCCCCGGCTTTAACCATACACTTTGAAAACCCCTAATCTGTCGCTGTGGCCCAAACCTGCTCACGTTGCTCCCCGGTTCTGACTGCCAGCCATAGGGCTTTACCTGCATGTCCCCTCAGCACCTCGTGAAGGGCCTCACAGAGAAGGAAGTCTTGACCTTGAATCTCTCCGTTTTTCGCTGCGCCCACCTCCACTGCCTGAGCTGCGCGGCAGGACCCCAGCGCTGGCTCCCTGGCCTTCCTCTCGTTCATCTTCTATGGCGTTGCCTGAGTCACCTTCCGGGTCAGAACAGGGCTAACTTACAAAACGCCCCCAGCTCCTCCAGGGAAAAATTCAGACTCCCTCAGCCTGGTGTGCAAAGCCCTTCATGATCTTCCTCCTCCACCCTTCTGGCCTTGCTGCTCATCATCACCCAAGCTCAGCACACTCCCTCCTTCCGCCGGGTCAGAGGCTGAACACTCACCTGTCTACAGGGAAAGGGTTGAGGTGGGTGTTCCCATTCCCTGTTGTGGAGTAAACCACTCCAAAACTTAGTGACTTGAAATGACAACCACTTCATTATCTCTCACCGTCTCAGAGGACTAGGCAGGCAACGTGAACAGTTGATGCGGGTAGATGAAATACAATAGGGACTATGGCTGAACTAGCATTTGGTCGTCATGTGGCAATATGAGCCTTGTGTAGCTAAACTTGGTATTTCAAGACAAGTTAGAAATATAGATTTTCAAATGAAAGTTCCAGGTCTTTAAATGTTGGCAACTAATTTAAAAATTTCTAGCCCTCACCAGCGTGTCTTCGTTGGAGTATCACCTGTAAATGGAAAGGTCACAGGCTCAATTCCTGGTTGGGGCCCATGTCTAGGTGGTGGGTCAGTCCCTGGTTGGGGGCGTATGAGAGGTAAGTGATCTATGTTTCTCTCCCTTTCTCTCTCCTTTCCTTCCCCTCTCTCTAAAATCAATAAGCATATCCTCGGGTGAGGATTAAGACCATTTTTTTTTCCTGAAAATGTTATATATGAGCAAAACTAAGTATGGTTTAGATGTGGTTTTTCTGGTCAACAATTTTTTGGACTCTGTTCTTTGCCTTTGGCACAGGCTTAAAATTTCTTACTCCTTTTGCTACCAAACCCTTACATCCCCTATTTATCCTCTAAGATCCAGGTGAAAATTTCCCTCTCTGCGGAGTCTTCCCTGACACCCCCTCCCACACACAGCCCATGCTTAAATGGCTTCTTTTCTCCACTGTGCTGTGGCCCCCGGTGCACCCCTCTCTCACAGTAATTGGTGCACTGGACAGTGGCTGTTTGCAGTCCCGCTCCTCTGCCAGACGGAGCTTTATTTCCCCAGGACCCAACCCTTGGCATTCCATAAGCGTAAGTGCTTCTTTCTTTCCCCACAACACTGCTAAGTAACCACCAACTCTTATACATTATACTTCCACCGCTTTCTTTCCTGGCCAGTCCATCCTCTGTCCCTGCCGCCATTATCCTAGTTCAACCTCTCCTCACTTTTGCCCAAAATGATTCCAAGAGCCTGCTGTTGAGTCTCCCCAAGTCCAGTCTCCTCCACTGCCCCCAAGCCCTGTTCCTCAGCCAGACTCTTCCCTAACGCCCAGATCTGACCGTGTCAACCCCATTTCACGATTCCTCCTTTATTCCTCAGAACAAAATCCAAACTGATGAACTGTGTCAGTGGGTCCTTTTTGTACACCTGAAAGCTGTACATCTATTTTGGGTAGTATATCGTGTTTGTATATTTAGGCTTTGTTTCACAGTAACCTCTCATGTTATGGAATTGACTTGTATTAAGCACAAACTGTAAATAAAAAGAAATGGCTGAAAGGGCAAAAATAACATGAAAATAAAATAAAATAATATAAACCAATTTGCCATAGATATGTTCATTGTGGACTCTAGATTGTATCCAATTGATCTATATGTCTACACTCACACCACTACCACGCTGTCTTGATTACTGTAACTTGGTAGTAAGTTTTGAAATTGGAAAGTGTGAGGGAGTTGTAGCACCTGGGGCTGACAAGGCTTTGGGATAAAATTCTCCCTGGAGTCATGTGTGGTGAGCTTGGTTTATCTATTCCAAAATGGAAGTTGATCAGTGGTGAGTCTAGTGCTTGGAAAATGCAGTGTGGTGGAAATAAATTAAGCAGGGGCCTTCTTTGCTGCATAGCCTTTGTTTTACATGCTTATCAATTCTGCTTTTAAGATCAGTCAAACCACGCCCCTGAGACTACCCAGCGGGCTGTTCATCTCACCTTGACTCTGAGAGCTGGGAAAGCCTACAATGTACCTGGCTTCATGCACAAGTAGATTGAGGGGCTCCGCAAGGTAATCAACTCAATCTCCGTCTCTCTCCATTCCTCACTGCCCACTTCATTTTGTTTGTTGAATTTATTATTTATTTATGATGGAAGAAACTGTTGGAGGCCCAAGCAGTTCCTCTTGAAGAACCCATGTACGGACTTACTCAGACTCACTCCCTCTGAGCTCAACACAAGGGTAGCAGCTTGAAAGGCACCAGTGGCATACAGGGAGGAAATGAAGTGTTTGGCTTCAAGATGGGAGCTGGGGGACAGCTTTCTCCAAGACAGAAAGCTGGGCAGAGGCCATTGTCCCTTTTCTGAGCTCTCCCACAACAGAGCCACAGAGCCAGCAGGTCAGTGTTATATCTGAGACTCCATCATCCTGGCTAACACTGTTTGCCTTGCCCTGGAGATCCCCTGAGATTCTGTACCACCCAACTTAAAGGCCCACCTTAACTGTTAACCCTGACTTTTCCATATGAATGGCTTGGCTTGGCTCATGCTTCACAACTTCCTAAGTCCTATGAAACATGCAACAACCTGCATCAGTGAGCCCTCAACCACTTTGCTAAGTTGTCACAGGCAGGTCAAAAGCCCCAACCAGCCTAGGTTCACAGCCTACCTTCACCTGGGAATCTACAAGCCCAGCACAAGTCACAGCCATCTCAGATTGTTTTGTAGCTCATACAGGGTGGCCCTGGACAGAACACAGGGGGGGATGACCTTGGCCTGCACCATTCATGAAATCCCAGAGTCTATGCACCCAGTGGACAGCTACAGACCACACTGGAGCACCACTACCCTGACCCTGCATAGCTGATTCTCCACGGTGGGCAGAGGTTGGTGTTCAGTGGTCACAGCCAGTCCTTGCAGCTCCCTCCCATTGACCTGCCAAAAGCAATCAAGGCTGAACTACAAGAGGAGAGTGTACTCAGCTCACACAGAGGGTGCACCCTGTGTACCCAGCTTGGGTGATAGAGGACACCTAGTACTTTAGGGCACATTACCAAGACAGAGAGTCATAGCAGCTCTACCTAATACATAGAAACAAACACAGGGAGGCTGCCAAAATGAGGAGACAAAGAAACATGGCCCAAAATAAAAGAACAGATCAAAACTCCAGAAAAAGAACTGAACAAAAGGGAGAAAAGCAACCTATCAGATGCAGGGTTCAAAACACTGAATATAAGGATGCTCAAGCAACTTAGTGAGGACCTCAACTAAGCATAAAACAGATCCAGTCAGAAATGGATACACTAATTGAAATAAAGAACAATTTGCAGGGAAACAACAGTAGAATGAATGAAGCTGAGAATCAAATCAATGATTTGGAACATAAGGAACCAAAAAACAACCAATCAGAACAGCAAGAAGAAAAAAAGAATTAAAAAAAAGAGGATAGTACAAGCAGTCTCTTGGACTACTTCAAGCATTCCAAAATTCCCATCATAGGGGTACCAGAAGGAGAAAAGAAAGAGTGAGAAATTGGCCCTGGCTGGTGTAGCTCAGTGGATTGAGCGCGGGCTGAGAACCAGAGGGTCCTGGTTCAATTCCCAGTCAGGGCACATGCCTGGGTTGCGGGCCAGGTCCCCAGTGAGGACCATGTGAGAGGCAACCATACATTGCTGTTTCTGTCCCTCTCTTTCTCCCTCCCTTCCCCTCTCTCTCTAAAAATAAAATAAATAAAATCTTTTTTAAAAAAAGAGTGAGAAATTGGAAATCTATTTGAAAAAATGATGGAAAAAAAATTCCTTAATTTGGTGAAAGAAATAGACATGCAAGTCCAGGAAGCACAAAAAGTCCCAAGTAAGATGGATGCAAGAGGCCCACTCCAAGACACACAATAACTAAAATGCTAAAGGTTAAAGATACAGAGAGAATCTTAAAAGCAGAAAGAAAAAAGCAGTTAATTACCTACAGAGGAGTTCCCATAAGACTATCAGCTGATTTCTCAAAAGAAACCTTGCAGGCTAGAAGGGATTGGCAAGAAATATTCAAAGTCATGAATACAGACAAGATTGCTCTACCCAGCAAAGCTATCATTTAGAATGGAAGAGCGGATAAAGAGCTTCCTAGAAAAGGTAAAACTAGAGGAGTTTATCATCACCAAACCATTATTATATGAAGCATTAAAAGTACTTATTTAAGAAAAAGAAGATCAGCCCTGGCTGGTGTAGCTCAGTGGATTGAGCGCGGGCTGGGAACCAGACGGTCCTGGTTCGATTCCCCGTCAGGGCACATGCCTGGGTTGCGGGCCAGGTCCCCTGTGAGGGCCATGTGAGAGGCAACCATACATTGCTGTTTCTCTCCCTCTCTGTGTCCCTCCCTTCTCCTCTCTCTAAAAATAAATAAATAAAATCTTAAAAAAAGAAAAAGAAAAAGAAGATCAAAACTATGAACAGTAAAAATGGCAATAAATACATATCTATCAGCAATTGAATCCAAAAACCAAACTAGCCCTGGCTGGTGTGGCTCAGTGGATTGAGAACAGGCCTGTGAACCAAAAGGTTGCTGGTTCAATTCCCAGCCTGAGCACATGCCTGGGCTGTGGGCCAGGTCCCCAGTTCAGGGTGTGCAAGAGACAACAAGTCGATGCTTCTCTCCCTTTCTTTCTCCCTCCCTCCCCTCTCAAAAAATAAATAAATAAATAAAATATTTTTTTAAAAAAGAAGAAGAGATGCAGAATCATGGATACAGAGAGCATTTTTATGGTTGCCAGATGGAAGGGGGCTGTGGGTGAATGGGTGAAGAGGTGAAGGCATTAAGAAGTACAAACAGGTAGTTACAGAATAGACAGGGGGATGTAAAGTACAGTATGGGAAATAGAGTAGCCAAAGAACTTATACACGTGATCCATGGACATGAACAATGGTGGGAGGATTGCCTGAGGGAGTGGGGGGCACTGGGTGGAGGGGGGCAAAGGGGGAAAAACTGGGACAACTGTAATAGCATAATCAATAAAATATAATTTAAAAAATAAAGTGAATCTCTCATAGACAGCACAAAATAAATACACTTTCTCCTAAGTGTTTTATTCTTTCTGATGCTATTGCAAATTGAATTGTTTTCTTAATTCCCTTTTTGAATTGTTCATTGCAAATGATATTATCATTTATATTTGAATATTGCCCTTGTATCCTGCCACCTTGCTGAACTTATTAATTAGTTCCAATTTTCTGTTATGAAAAGACACATGAGCTCTACTCAACAATTTTAAGCGTACATTGCAGTGTTATTAACTACAAGCCCACTGTTGTACAGCAGATCTCTCGAACCTTCTCACCTTGCATGACTGGAACTCTATCCATTGAATAGTAGCTCCCCATTTCCTCCTCTCCCCAGCCCTTGGCCACCACCATTCTAATTTCTGTTTCTATGAATTCACTACTTTAGATAGCTTATATAGTGGAATCATACAGTATTTATCCTTCTGTGATTGGTTTACTATACTTAGCATATTGTCTTCAAGGTTCACCCACGTTGTAGCATATAATAGAATCTTTTCATTTTATGGCTGAATAATATTCCATTGTATGTATATGCCGTGTTTTCCTTATTCATTCATCCATCGGTGAACATTCCGGTTGTTTCCATATCTTGGCTATTGTGAACAACGCTGCAGTGCGCGTGGGTGCACCACTATCTCTTCAAGGTCCCAATTTCAATTATTTTAGATAAATACCTAAAAGTCAGGTTGCAAAATCATACTTTTAATTTCTCAAGGAACTTCCATACCATTTCCGTAGTGGCTTCACCATTTTACGTTCCACCAACAGTGAGCAAGTGTTCTAATTTCTTCACATCCTCACCAACAATTTTTGTTTTCTGCTTTTTAAAAAATCATGACTATTCTAACAGGCATGGGGTAATTCCTCATTGTGCTTTTCATTTGCATTTTCCTGATGATTAGTGATGTATTTCTAATTTTGTAGTGGATACCTTAAGATTTTCTAAATTAAAGATCATGTCATCTGTGAATAGAAGTAGCTTTACTTCTTATTTCCAATCTGGGTACTTTTTATTTCATTTTATTGCCCAATTTTCCTGGCCAGAATCTCCAAACAGAAGTGGCAAGATTAAACTCTCTTGTCTTGTTCCTGATCTTGCAAGAACTTTCACCATTCAGTATGATGTTAGCTGTGGGTTTTTCATTGACACCTTTACGAGGTAGAGGAGGTTCCCTCATATTTCTAGTTTGTTGAATGTTTTTATCATGAAAGGATGTTAGATTTTTTCAAAATTTTTTACATATGTTATTAAGATTTATTATGTGTTTTTCCTTTATTCTAAGTAACATGGTGTATTAATTTATTTTTATTTTATTGATTATGCTGTTACAGTTGTCCCATTTTTTTTCTCCCCTTTATTATCCTCCACCCTGTGCCGCCCGTCCCACCAGCATTCCTCCCCCTTAGTTCACGTGCACGGGTCGTACATGCAAGTTCTTTGGCTTCTCCCTTTCCTATTCTATTCTTAACCTCCCCCGGTCTGTTTTGTACCTACCATTTATGCTTCTCATTCCCTGTACCTTTTCCCCCATTCTTTCCCCTCCCCTCTGATAACCCTCCATGTGATCTCCATTTCTGTGATTCTGTTCTCATTCTAGTTGTTTCCTTAGCTGGTTTTTGTTTTTGTTTTTGCTTTTTTAGGTTCGGTTGTGATATTTCATTGTGTTTTTTTTTTTTAATTATTTTATTGTTGTTCAATTACAGTTGTCTGCATTTACCCTCCCCCCGACCCCAGGCAAACCCACCTCCCTCCCTTGCTTCCACCCTCCCCCTTGGTTTTGTCCATGTGTCCTTTATAGCAGTTCCTGAATACCCTTGTCCCCATTATCCCCTTCCCCCTCCCCTCTGGTTACTGCCAGATTGTTCTAAACTTCAATGTCTCTGGTTAAATTTTGTTTCTCTGGTTATACTTTGCTTGCTTACCTCACAAGCGTCTTGGCTGTGACTGGTCTGAATTCCCCGGTAGCTGACCTGGCCTCAGTGCCTTCTCTTCTGAGTCCTTATATAAAACCTTTTAATATTTCATATAGTAGAGGCTGCTTGATGATGTACTCCTTGAACTTGATCTTATCTGAGAAGCACTTTATCTGCCCTTCCATTCTAAATGAAAGTTTTGCTGGATAGATTATTCTTGGTTGTAGGTCCTTGCTTTCATGATTTGAAATATTTCTCTCCAGCCCCTTCTTGCTTGGAAGGTCTCCTTTGAGAAATCCGCTGACAGTCTTATGGGAATTCCTTTGTAGGTAACTGTCTCCTTTTCTCTTGCTGCTTGCAAGATTTCCTCCTTATTCTTAATCTTGGGTAATGTCATTGTGATGTGTCTTGGTGTGTTCCTCTTTGGGTTCTGCTTCTTTGGGGTTCTCTGAGCTTCTTGGATTTCCAGAAAGCCTATTTCCTTTGCCAGATTTGGGAAGTTCTCATTCATTATCTGTTCAAAAATACGTTCAATTCCTTGGTGAACTTCTTGTCCTTCTGGCAGCCCTATAATCTGGATGTTGGGTCGTTTACAAATGTCTCTGAGGTTCCTGAGTCCCTCCTCATTTTTTTGAATTCTTGTTTCTTCCTTCTGGTCTACACTATTGGTTTGAGTCCCAGCTTCCCTTTTTTCTCTATTGGTTCCCTGTAAGTCATCCCTCATTATCTTTATCGTATTCTTCATTTGTTCATTTATTTGCATCCACCTTTCTTCCAGTTTTGTAAGCATTCTAATTGCCAGTGTTTTAAACTGAGCATCTGAAAGGTTGACTATGTCGTTATCCGTTAGTTGTGATTTGTTCTGATCTTTCATTTTGGCCACTTCATTCTTTTTATCTCGGCGCACCTGTCGGATTCTTAGGTGTTCGTCGGTGCCCGGCAACCTGGGTCGTTGTTTTTGTGACGTTTCCTCTGGGAGCGGGGCCTGGGAGGGAGCAATGGCGTCTTCTGTTCACCACTGGCTCCCGATCCCCCTCCGCTCCCTAGTTTCTTACTGCCTCCTCCGCCAGTCTCGGCCTTGCTGGTTCCCACTGGCCTCTCCAGTTATGCTGCCGGCCTGCGAGGTTCACCCGTTGCTCAGGGTCGTGTTTTGTTTTAGGCGCTCATGGCATGAGTCCCTCCGGGCAAACTGCCTCTCACTCCGCTCCTCCGCTTGGTTCTGCCCCGCTTAACAGCCTGGATGTCCGTCCTCTCCAACTTCTGGGTGTCGGACTTCCCTTTAGTTCATTTCTGTCCGTGCTGGTTGTTTATTTTTCGCTACTGAGTTTGTTGTTTAAACTCTCTGGTTGTGAGCGGCGGTGCAGTGTGTCCACTTACGCCGCCATCTTGGCGGGAGTCCCCTCATTGTGGTTTTAATTTGTGTACCATGATGATTAGTGTTGTTGAGCACCTTTTCATATCTATTGGCCATCTGTGTGCCCTCTTTGAAGAGAGGTCTCTTCATGTCCTCTGCCCATTTTTTAATTAAATTGTTTGGGATTTTTGGTGTTTAGTTGTATCAGTTCTTTACATATTCAGGATGTGAACCCCTTATTGGATGTATCATTGGTGAACACCTTCTCTCATGTGGTAGGTTGTCATTTCATTTTATTGATTATTTCCTTTGCTGCGCAAAAACTATTTCATTTAATGTAGTCCCATTCAATTATTTTTTCTTTTGTGTCACTTGCCCAAGGATATATATCCAAAAAAAAATTACTAAGAGCAATGTCAAAGAGTTTACTACCTGTTTTCTTTTAATTTTATGGTTTCAGGTTACATTTAAGACTTTAATCCATTTTGAGTTTATTCTTGTATAATGTGTAAGAAAGTAGTCTAGTTTCTGTTTTTCATGTATCTGTCCAGTTTTCCCAACACCATTTATTTAAGAGACTGTCTTTGCCCCATTGTATATTTTTGCCTCCTTTGTCATAGACTAATTGACCATATAGGCATGTATTTATTTCTGACTTCTCTATTCTGTTCCATTGATCTATGTGTCTGCTTTTATGCCATTACCATGCTGTCTTGATTACTGTAGCCTTGTAGGATGGTTTGATATTGGGTAGCATGATACCTCCAACTTTGTTCTTTTCAAAGATTTCTGTAGCACCCTGACCAGAGTGGATCAGTTGGTTTGGCATTATCCTACAAAGTGAGAAGTTGCTGGTTCAATTCCTGGTCAGAGCATATGCTTGAGTTGTGGGTTCAGTTCCTGGTCTGGGAGTATATGAGAGGCAAACCATCAATGTTTCTGTCACACTGATGTTTCTCTCCCTCTCATTTTCCCTTCCTTCCTCTTCCTCTAAAAATAAAGAAATAAAATCTTTTTAAAAATGATTTCTATGGCCATTTGGAGTTTTTGTGGTTCAATATACATTTTAGGATTATTTGTTCAAGTTCTGTGAAATATGCCATTGGTATTTTGATAGGGATTACAGTGAATCTATAGATTGCTTTGGGTAATATGGACATTTTAATAATGTTAATTCTTGCCCTGGCTGGTGTAGCTCAGTGGATTGAGCGTGGGCTGGGAACCAGAGGTTCCCGGTTCAAGTCCCAGGCCGGGCACATGCCTGGGTTGCGGGCTGGGTCCCCAGTGGGGGCCATGTGAGAGGCAACCATACATTGCTGTTTCTCTCCCTCTCTTTCTCCCTCCTTTCACCTCTCTCTAAAAATAAATAAATAAAATCTTTTAAAATTTTTAATAAAATAATAATAATGTTAATTCTTATACAGAGCACAGTATATGCTTCCATTTATTTGTATCCTCTTCAATTCTTTTTTCAATGTGTTATAATTTTCCAAGTACAGGTATTTTATTTCCTTTGTTAAATTTATTCCTTGGTATTTTATTTTTAATGTAACTTTTTCTTTTTTCTTTTTCTTAGTTCATCTTATCCCCTTTATCCCCCTCCTCCCTGCACCCCATCATCCTCCAGCATCCCCCACCCCCACTTAGTTCATGCCCATGGGTTGTATATATAAGCTCTTTGACTTCTCCATTTCCTATACTATTCTTAACCTCCTGCTGTCTATTTTGTGCTTACCTATTATGCTTGTTATTCCCTGTACCTTTCCCCCCTATTCTCTCCCTCCCCCTCCCCACTGATAATCCTCCATGTGATCTCCATTTCTGTGATTCTGTTCCTGTTATAGTTGTTTGCTTAGTTTTTGTTTTTGTTTTTTAGGTTCAGTTGTTGATACTTGTGAGTTTGCTGTCATTTTATTGTTCATATTTTTTTAACACCATCTATTTAAGGGATAAGTCCCTTTAACATTTCATATAATAAGGGCTTTGTGATGATAAACTGTAGCAGTGTTTTCCACACGCGTGTAAACACACATGTTCCTGAGGATTTATGCGTTTTGAGCACAGCTCCGTGTGATTCCCACGTGGGCAAGTGTGGATCATGTCTGTGGAGTGGGAATTCTCTAATAGAAATTTGGCAAATATGTATCTCAAAAGATTCTGGCTTGCTGAGCCCTGCATATTATATTATCCTGGTCCTGTCTGCCACCGGACCTGAATTTACATCCTAATGCCCTGCTAATGAGTAAAACTATCCCTGTTCTGCTTAACTCCATGAATAATCAATCCAATGTAAATATGTCCTAAAGCCTCTAATAAAAACCCTGGCTAAGCGACCTACGAGGCCTTTTCCTGAGATGGAGGAATTGGTCCCGTGGCCCCAGACTCTCTTTCCCCGCGTGTCTCGGTATGAGATTCTTTCACGAATCGAGTTGCGGTCACCCACAGGTTTCGGCAGGGACGAAATCCCCATGACAATAAACTCTTTTAATTTGACCTTATCTGAGAAGTACTTTATCTGCCTTTCCATTCTAAATGATAACTTTGCTGGATAGAGAAGGAAAGAAACATCAATGTGTGGTTGCCTCTCATGTGGCCTCCACTGGGGACCTGGCCTGCAACCCAGGCATGTGCCCTGACTGGGAATCGAACCGGCGACCCTTTGGTTTGCAGCCCGCGCTCAATCCACTGAGCTACACCAGCCCAGTCAGGGCTCTCTTGTTATCTTTAATCTTGGGTAACTTAATTATGATATGTCTTGGTACATGCCTCCTTGGGTCCAATTTCTTTGGGACTCTCTGGGCTTCCTGGACTTCCTGGAAGTCTATTTCCTTCACCAGATTGGGGAAGTTTTCCTTCATTATTTGTTCAAATAAGTTTTCACTTTCTTGCTCTTGTTCTTCTCCTTCTGGCACCCCTATGATTCAGATGTTGGAACATTTAAAGTTGTCCCAGATGTTCCTAAGCCTCTCCTCATTTTTTTGAATTCTTGTTTCTTCATTCTGTTTCAGTTGGACATTTATTTCTTCATTTTGTTTCAAATCCTTGGTTTGAGTGCCAGTTTCCTTCCGTTCACTTTTGGTTCCCTGTATGTTTTCCTTTATTTCACTTGGTATAGCCTTCATTTCTTCCTTCATTTTGCAACCAAGCTCAATCATTTCTGTGAGCATTCTGATTACCAGTGTTTTGAACTGTGCATCAGATAGGTTGGCTATCTCCTCATCACTTAGTTCTTTTTCTGGAGTTTTGATCTGTTCTTTCATTTGGGCCATATTTCTTAGTCTTGGCACACCTGTTATGTTGTAAGGGGTGGAGCCTTAGATATTCACCAGGGTGGGGCAACCCTCTTTGCTGCATTTAGCACCATCTGTGACGGAGGGGTCAGAGAGAGAACAATGCCACTTGCTGGCTCTGCTCTAGGCCCACTTTCCATCACTTCCCTCACTTCCCACAGGTATATTGTGCCCTTTTAGATGCTGATTCACAGGTGGGTGGGTTTGTGTACGTTCTAGGACCCTGTGGGCTTCTCCCATGGACTTCCCTTTGAGACTGAGCATTTCTCCCACTGCCACATTTCCTGCAGATTTTTATATCCAGAGGTTTTGAGTCTTCAGTTTCCCACACTGAAACCCTGGGTTCTGTGGTCTGTCTTGCTTCCCAATTGTTCTTCCCACCTTATCAGCCCACAAATGTGGGGCAGACTGGTTTACCCACCCCCTGCTTGGCTGTGCATCCTCTCCACCCCAGCTGCCTATCTCCACCCCTACTACCAGTCTGGATGAAAGTTCTTTAACTCTTTGGTTGTCAGATTTCCATAAAGTTTGAATTTCTGGCATTATGGTTGGGGTTTTTTTGTTTTAAAATTTGTTGTTTTCTTCTGATCATATGAGGAAGTAAAGCATTTCTACCTATGCCTCCATCTTGGCTGGAACTCCTGGGCTGCTTTCTCCAAATCCTTGGCATATCAGTACATGAGCAGATCCACTATTTTTAATGTAATTTTAAATAGGAATGTTTTCTTAATATCTCTTTCAATAATTTGTTAGTGTTATATAAAAATACAACTAATTTCTGAATATTAATTTTGTATCCTACTACTTTACTGAATTCATTAATCAGTTCTATTAGTTTTTGATGAAATCTTTAGGGTTCTTTCTATATAGTATATAATCTGCAAGTGACAGTTTTACTTATTCCTTTCCAGTTTGGATCAATTTTATTTCTTTTTCTTGTCTGATTGTTGTGGCTCGGATTTTATTTCACTTATCATAGCCTTCACTTTTCCCTCTATTTTAAGACCATACTCAACCAATTCTGTGAGCATCCTGATTACCAGTGTTTTGAACTCTGCATCTGGTAGGTTGCCTATCTCTTCATTGCTTAGTTGTATTTTTTTCTGGAACTTTGATCTGTTCTTTCATGTGGGCCATATTTTTTTGTCTCAACATGCCTATTACATAGTAAGGGTCAGAACTTTAGGTATTCATCAGGGTGGGGCTACCCATGTCACTGCATTGTGGCATTGTATGTGGGAGAGGGGTTCAAAAGGGAATGATACCACTTGCTCAGCTTGGCTTTCAGTCACTTCCTCTTCTACCCACAAGCAAATTGGGCCCTTCTGCTGCTGATTCCTGGGTGGGTGGGTTTGCATACATTCTAGGACCCTATGCATCAATCTTCTGTGAGGCTGGGAGTTTCTCCTGCTGCCTCAACCCCCATAGGTTTTTGCAGTCAGAGGTTTTGAGGCTTTATTTCCCCACACTGGCACCTCAGTTGTACAGCCTATCTTGCTCCCCAGTTGTTCCTCCCAGTCTATTCACTCGCAAATGTGGGACTGACTGCTCCACCCACTCCTGCCTCTGCTGACCCCATCCTTCAGCTGCCACCTTACTGCCAGTCCTCTTCACCACAGCTGCCCATCTCTGCCCCTCCTACCGGTCTGGATGAATGTGTCTTCTTTAACTCCTTGGTTGTCAGACTTCCACAGAGTTCGATTTTCTGGCAGCTCTGGTTATTTTTTGTTTTTAAATTTTTTGTTGTCCTTCTTTTGGTTGTGCAAGGAGGCAAACTTTATCTGCCTATGCCTCCATCTTGGCCAGAAGTCACATTAATTTATTTTTAGATATTAAACCAATCTTGAATTCCTGAGTCATCTCACTTGGTCATGATCTATTATTCTTTTTATAGTTGCTGGATTCTGTTGCTAGTTATTTGTTGGGATTTTTGCCTCTAAATTCATGAGACATTTATCTATAGATTTTTTTTTTCTTGTCACGTCTTTGTCTAATTTTGGTATCAGGGTAATGCTGGCCTCATAGAAGAATTGGCAACTGTTCCCTCCTATTTCTTGGAAGAGTTCATGAAGGACTGGAATTCATTCTTCTTTAAATATTTGGTAAAATTCAGCAGTGAAGCCATCTGGGCCCTGGCTTTTCTTTGTAGAAGGTTTTTGTTATCATACATTCAATTTCTTTACGTCTTCTAGGTCTATTTAGAGTTTCTATTTCTTCTTGAAATTTGGTAGTTTTTGTCTTTCTAGGGTTTTTTTCCACTCCATCTAAGTTATCTAATTTACTGTCATACAATTGTTCATTGTATTCCTTTAAATACAACAGAACACAACAGAATACAACAGAGATAATCCTTTTTGTTTCTGTAAGGTTGGTAGTAATGTCCCCTTGGTGCCTAGTAAGAAATTGGCTTTACTGCCATGGACCGGGAAATGTAGGCTGTCCTAGGTACTTCATCTGTCGTGGGCTGCTGCCTGGGTGGCCTGGTGTGGGTGCGCTGAGCGGGAGGTCTCGGCTTTCCTCTCCACTGGAGCTGTGAGCTCCGATAAGGCCCACAGCTCCACTGTGGTTTCTACCTGCTTTTCCTCCCGGCGTGCGACTGACGACCTGGAGCCACGCTCCCTGCCCACGCAGTCTTCACACCCCGTAGGGCTGCAGGAATGGGAGGTCGGGGCGTGGAGGCTGCTTCCCAGTCGCGGGTAGGGTAACCCCTAACCAATAATGTCGAAACCAGGCTGCATGGAGAACTGGTAGTACAGAGATGCTTAGGAAGCGAGGGTTTTGTCAGATTTAGCTGGTAGTGAATTAAAGAGGGCAATAAAGAAGAAAGCAAGGGTAGTAGAGCAGGCAAGAAAGTGATTGGGCAGAGTCAAAATACAGTTATTGCTATGCCATTTACTGCATGAACTTGCAACTGCTCACCTCCTAATTATGCCTCAGGGAAATCATCCCACGCTTTTTGCTCCCCGCCCCCACCCATCCGCAGCGTTCACTTGTTCATCATTGAGTGAGCTCGCTTGGTGTGTGAGTTTCAGTTGCATTCATTTCATAGGTGTTGATGTAGTAAAACATTAAAAGTCGGAATTACAGGCTCACTCAACTCCAGGGCGCTCTGGGTTTCCTTAACTGGGCTGCTCTGTGCTTGCTCAGAACGACCGTCTATGTTGGCCCTCAGCGCAGGAGCCGCGTGTACATAGCGCTAGTGTTTTAATCAGAGAGACCTTCGGTTTCATTAGAAAATCAGAATTAAGACATTTTAAATCCTCATTTCTCTGATTTATTACAGACCAAAATTAATTGTTAAAGTTTATGTTGCATTCTTGGTATCTATCCAGGGTGTTTTAAAATTGTTAAAAGGGAATTTTTAAGAAGAGAGATTACTGCTAATACTACATTCCTTTAAACCGGGGGTTCCTCATATGTGTGGTGTATATAAGTTTATCTTCTAGCCAAAGAATTGATCTTACTGAAACCATTGTAAGCTCTGAAAAGTACAAAGAAGTAATATACCAGTGTTGCTAAGTGCCACTAATAGTCAACAGTGAAGGAGTCCTTAAAATGTGGCAGATAAACCGCCACTAAAGCCTTGTTGTACAGTCCCGCTGCTGGTAAGTTTTAAAGCTTCTCTTCAGAGAGAGTGTAAATAGATGGTGCCCCATGAACTCTTCTACAAAAATACTCTAGCAGAAGCGAATAAACACTGGGCATGTTTAAGTCATAGAATAAAAACTTCCATACTGAGTTTCAAAAAAAAAAAAAAGAAGAAGAAAGAAAGAAATTGGCTTTAATTAATGGAAGCTGAAATAAATAATTTGAATCTAAAATAACTTTTGGAGGGTCAGGGACTATGTTTTGCTTTTTTAAAAAAACTTTCTGTCCTGGCTGATGTGGCTCAGTGGATTGAGCACTGGCCTGTAAACCAAAGGGTCCCCGGTTCAATTCCCAGTCAGGGCACATGCCTGGGTTGCAGACCAGGTCCCTGGTTGGGGGGACAGGCGCATGAGAAGCAACCGCACACTGATGTTCCTCTCCTTCTCTTTCTCCTTCCCTTCCCCTCTGTCTTAAAATAAATAAATAAAATCTTTAATTTTTTTTTTTCTGACAAGAAAAGCTGTCTGTAAAATAGAACCCAGAAATTAATCAGATTAAACAAAAACTTTACATGTGGTCTATCCAGGATAGGCAAATTCAAAGAGACAAAAATTATATTAGTATTTCCAGGGACTTGGGGGCGTGGGAAGGGAAGAGAAGTGACTGCTAATGAGTATGGATTTTTTTTCCTTGGGGTGATGGGAATGTTCTGGAATTAGATCATGGTGATTGATGCACAACTTTGTGAACATACCAAGGACCCAAACCGGTAAACTACACACTTTAAAAAGGTAAACCTGCCTGGCTGGTGTAGCCCAGTGGATTGAGCGCGGGCTGGGAACCAGAGGGTCCCGGTTCGACTCCCCGTCAGGGCACATGCCTGGTTTGCGGGCCGGGTCCCCAGTGAGGGCCATGTGAGAGGCAACCATACATTGCTGTTTCTCTCCCTCTCTGTCTCCCTCCCTTCCCCTCTCTCTAAAAATAAATTTAAAAACCTTAGCCAATGCCTCAATGGATTGGGCATTGTCCCACGAAGGGTGAGGTTACTTACTCCATGCCCAGTCAGGCCACATGCCTGGGTTGCAGGCCAGGTTCCCCGTGTGGGGGACAGGATGCGAGAAGCAACCACACCTTGACGTTTCTCTCCCTCTCTTTCTCTCGCCTTTCCTGAATAAAATCTTTAAAAAATAAAATATAAACATGTTTTTACAAGAATTGCAAAATATATTTATATTTTAATAATTATAAGAAATTATTAATCATGACTAGTGTAGGAGTTTAATAATATTTCATTAATTTGACTTGTTAATTGTCTCAGATGAACATGATTTACAATGAAATTTATGAGATTCCCTGTTCAAAAGTCCTTTTTTGTTTCTTCAAACTGCAAAAAGGTGGTACAGATTTTAGTTTTTGAGATAGCTAGCATACTTTTCTATCATTCTTCTGCAGAAGTTAAAAAAACAAGCTTAAACTAAAACAGGGGTTTCCAACCTTTTGGCGTCTCTGCACCACACTGGAAGAAAATGAGTTGTCTTGGGCCACACATTAAATACACAAACACTAATGAAAACTGATGAGAAAAAAAAAAGTCCACGGATAATTTTCTTGATATCCGCCACCACAGATAAACAAAAAAGTCCTCACACAATAACCTTAATTACACAGCAGCCCTTTCAATATGTTTTTTAAATCATCAAGCAGCTCCCAAGGTTTTGATCACTGATACGGAAAATGTACATCTCTAAGTAATAAAGTGTCATTGTTTTTTTATATTTTTTATTATAAAAGTAAAAGAGGGCAATGTCAAACTAGTGGGATGTTTGACATTGTATTTGAGAAAGTAGTGCATCAAAACTTGGTTTTATAGAAGTAGTTGCAATTCCCCATGAGTTCTCAAGGTGCTCACCAGATATTTTTGGTTCTAATTTTACTCTTAATGTGTTTCATTCTTCAAAATAGTTGCTCCCAAATATAGGTGCTGCCAAATAGCGACGACATGAATAAGGTGTGATCGTGCACACATGCGTACAAGTAGCGAGAGCGTACGTAGGTTTATTTTACGTGACATTGAAACATGTAATCACACACACAAAAAAACTCATAATGTTTTAAATAAATTTACGATTTTGTGTCGGGCCACATTCATAGCCATCCCAGGCTGCACGTGGCCCACGGGCTGTGGGTTGGACACCCCTGAACAAAAACAACAAAAACAGTATTTATGGCAGTTTCCAGACCTAAACATTCTGGGAACTTTGGTAATATTTCACAGCTACTACATTGTAATATTTTGTATTGTCCTAGCCAACATTTCCAACCCTGGTTTTCTTTTGAAAAGTCTAGTGAGACTATTCCAAAAACTCAACTGAGAAGACAGAGTGCGCCCCGTATCTGGCCTCCCCACTGACACCATGGCCCTGTGCTGCTAACGCAGGAAGCGCCCTTTGGCGTCAGGGCGAAGACCGGAGAAGCGGGAGAATGGTGGCGGCCTTGGCATCTGTCTGGGTCTGCCGGTCTTTCAGAAAACACCCAGAAGATGCTCCTGTTCCCTGGCATTTGAAGCACCTCCTTCATTGTGCAGCCAGAGTAGTGAAGAAAGAATTTCTTTCTGTTTTCATAATTAAAAATTTTAATCTCAAAAGTGATCAGTGTTCATTGTCTATTAAATCCTGAAAGATACATAAAGAAAAAGTTAATCATTTCCCCACTAACCCTCCATTTCATTGCCCAGAGGTAACCAACGTTAACAACTTGATTGTACGCCTGCACATCTGGTAAAGAACGTCCTGCATGCGGGCACTTCGCAGAGAGCCAAAGAAAGTCCTGGGCAGTGGAAGCCTTCGAAAGGGAGACGAGCCTAAAAACAAGAATAAAAAAGGCACAGCCAGTGCTCTGCAGTCAGGCCTGAGAAATCTTTTTGTAGTGATGGAAATGTTCTCAAACCAGATTGCGGTAATGGTTTCACACTGCTTGAACTTACTAAAAGTCATTAAGTTGTGCACATAATATGCATGAATGTAAATGATACCGCAATAAAGCCATTAAAAAATCAGCCAGGGACTTAGAAGAAAAACAGGTACTGGGGGCAGAGCCCAGCAGTGAGAGGGGACTCTGCTCTGTGAAAGCTGCCTAGACACCCCTGGCCAGCAGAGTAACGCCCGTCCAGGATGTCCACACCTAATCCCCAGCACCTGTGAATACCTTACATGGATGAGAGGACTTTGCAGATGTAAATAAGCTTTAAAACAGGGAGAGCATCCTGTCTTCTTTGGGTAAGGCCAACTTAATCACATAAGCCTGTACAGTAAGGGCACTTTCTCCAGCTGGAAGCAGGAGTAATGTGGCAGAGGGACAAGTCAGAGAGTGGCTCGTCGCTGCCAGCACCGGGATGCAGGGGTCTTGTGCAGGCACAGGAGTGAGGCCTCTAGGAGTCCAGGGTGGCCCCCAGTTGACAGCAGCAAGGAAATGGGGACCTCAGTCCTACCTACAACCAGAAGGTATTAGTTTCTGCCAATGATCTGAACAGCGAATTCTTCACAGAGTCTCCCTGTCAAAGTCCAGCCAGCCGACACCTTGATGCCTGGTGAATCCCAGAGCAGGGAAAGCAATTGCGCCAACCCGGACTTCTGAACTACAGAACGTTGAGATAATAAGCTTGTGTTGTTTTAAGTCTCTAGGTAAGTTGCAACACATCAGGGCAGCAACAAAAAACTAATACAATACCTAACTATAAATCTGATGCCAAAACTTCAAACCTTTTAATGACTTTTTATTGCCTAAAACCAGGTAGAATCTAAACTTCTTAATGTGGCATGTACAGCCCTCCATGACCCGGCCCCTGACTCACTCATTAGCCAGAGGGCTGCACACCCATCTGCACGCCCTGCTACCTCTCACCTCCCTTCCTCTCCCTCATATGCCTTTCTTTATTCTTTTGGACTAAGGTCAGACATCACCTGTTCCAGAAAGACTTTCCTGTCTGTGTTACATAGCACCCTCTGGATAATTCCATCTCTGTAATGCGATAGTATAATTATAATAATATAGTATATAATTACAACAATAAAGTATTACAATGAACCATTCATGTGCACGAATTCCCCTCTAAGACTGTAACCTACTTGAGGGCGGGAGCAAGTCTTATTCATCTTTGCTTCCCCAGTGGATGCTCAAGAAATACTATTTACATATGCCATTTGGAAGAAAGAGTTTTGGTAACTAATAAATAACCATATTAATCTACAAACAGATTACATCCTGAAGGGCTGTTCACGTGCCCATTCATTTGTAAGAAAGTAAGTGGGGGTTAGGCTTGAAACAGGCCTTGTGTTCATCCTCAAGCTCTAAAACAAGCTCCTCCAATTCTCCTTGCAAATAATGATTTTTTACTATAACACTGCTGTCCTCGCTCCGCATCTCAGTATCAGTGAGAACTCCTCACAAATAACCGTGTCTACACCTGCCTCCTGCTTCCTCATTCGGATGCTGTCTGTGTCAGAGGGGCTTTGAGTGTGAGACGACCAGAGCCAGGTGAC
This sequence comes from Micronycteris hirsuta, assembly GCA_004026765.1. NCBI lineage: Eukaryota > Metazoa > Chordata > Mammalia > Chiroptera > Phyllostomidae > Micronycteris > Micronycteris hirsuta. The sequence goes on along the minus strand of PVJI01000345.1, from coordinate 7,580 downwards.
CAAACTACCTTCGCTAAGCTTCCTTAGTCTGTATGTTTTCCTAACGAATATCCAGCTGGTGGACATGGGAGGAGGCATTTGTCAATCTGTTATCCTCTTCTCTTGATGATTAATGCTAATGACACTTCTTTGCAGGTTGCATAATTAGATATTTGTTCTTCCGAATGGTTTCTATTGGGGAAAAATGCATCTGATACACACATGACCATTCACCATTTTCTTGTGACTTGCAATTATTTATGGCTATTATCACACTTTCTAACTAGTACTTTTAACTCTGACGAGGGGTGGCGGGTAAACAATGTTTGCAAAACACTTCAAACCAAGTTGAAGAGATAATGCTAATGTAGAGCAATGAGAAGGCGTTTGCACACAACCACTTAATTCCATTGAGCAGAGCTGGCATATACTGTTTTTCGGGTACGGCTTGATTTTTCCTATAAAGTCTTACAAGCTGAAGACGTAGAAAAAAATTGTGCATTTTGACTTGAAATTAAAACTGCATTGTAATATTAAGCACACGTATTTAGAGACAAATGTCCCAAGTGTCTGCCATCAGCGTCCACAGATTGAGAATGATAATCCACAAACTGACAAGCATTTGGTTTTCTGTACTTCCTCTCGCTGATCTCCTTTCAATAAACGAGCACCTGGATCAGCACTGTCTCCAATCTATCGTGTAAACTAAAGGTGGCTGCAGGCGTTGCTACATAGTTTCACACTCATATCTCCAGCATTTGCCGAGCCCTCGATGGGACTTGTCTTTCCCCCAATAGCCACTTATGATGCGCAAACCCCTGGCACAGTCTTGACACCCTGAACTTCTGCTTTGTCACCCAAACTATAACTGGTGGATTCATATGATGTCACTAACATCGACCAGGAAATAGTACAAATTATCACATTTTCTCTATATCTGTAAATGTCTTCATCAACATTCAAACGTGTAAATGTTTTCCTGCAGTACTCTGAAGCTGAGAAGCATGGTAAAATAGTCTCTAACAGAAAATCCAGTCTTCTTGTCCCAGCTCCTGGGGTTTCTATATAATCTGCCCCTCATGTTCCTCTCCCCACAGCTCTTCTATTTGATCCCTTCATTCATTTTCTCCCACTTTTGGTGTTTCTCATCACTCCTCTCTCTACCCAATCAAATCCAACCCATATTCCCAAAGTCCCAATTGTTTCATAAAGCTATTCCTTCCTCCTCTGAATTTCTAAACAATTTACTAGGAATCATAAAATTCAACCATAAATAAATTGGACGTCTTTATATTATACATCAAGAAAAGGTTTCATTTTAAAAATGGGAACTCTTCAGGTTAAAGACAGTAGGTTAAACACATGTATTTACCTAGAGGAAAGATTTTTCTAATGCCACTAACCCACAAAAACAGTAAGAGGGGAGAGAAGACCACAGGGGGAAAACTTTTTTTTTTTTTTAAGATTTTATTTATTTATTTTTAGAGAGAGGAGAAGGAAGGGAGAAAGAGCAATGTATGGTTGCCTCTCACATGGCCCTCACTGGGGACCTGGCCTGCAACCTAGGCATGTGCCCCAACTGGGAATTGAACCGGGACTGCCTGGTTCCCAGCCCGCGCTCAATCCACTGAGCTACACCAGCTGGGCAGGGGGAAAACTTTTAAAGACAGGTAATAGATGGACACATGGTAAGTGATTCACCAGAACTGAGAAAGAGAATCTTGAGCTGGCAGTGGGAAAAAATGAGAAGACAACATATTTTCTCCACAGAAACCACAAAAGACACAGAAGCTGGCACCTTTAGGCAGGAGATTAGAAGAGCCTTCTGTAGAGAATCTAGCCAACCCAAGAGGAAAGACCTGAAAACACTGATATAAGGAGCTCCCTGATGGCCAACTGGGTCTCCCTACAGTGAAGGCCACAGGATAGGCCTGCCCACATGTGCAGAGCTGCGTAACAGTCCACATTTATGTATGAGCAGAAACCCATGCTTTGCCAGGCATTTGAGGAAAACATCTACTATGTAAAAGACAGAGGCCAGATGCATGAGTGGATAAATAAAATGTGATATAGCCCTATCCTGGTAACTCAGCTGGTTGGAGCATTGTCTCTTATACCAAAAGGTTTCAGGTTTGATTCCCAGCCAGGGCACATACCTATATTGCAGGTTTGATCTTTGGTCAGGGCACATACGGGAAGCAACCAATCAATGTCTCTCTCTCTCTCTCTCTTTCTCTCTCTCTCTTTCTCACTCTCTCATCAATAAACATGTTCTCAGCTGAGGATTAAAAAAGAAAAGAATAAAATGTGATACACACAAATTATAGAACATTATTCTGCCTTTAAAAAAGAAATTCTCTTTTTAAATATTTTACTTATTTATCTTTTAGAGAGAGGGGAAGGGAGGGAGAAAGAGAGGGACAGAAACAGCAATGTGTGGTTGCCTCTCACATGGCCCTTATTAGGGACCTGGCCAGCAACCCAGGCATGTGCCCTGACTGGGAATCGAACCTGTGACCCTTTGGTTCCCAGCCCACGCTCAATCCACTGAGCTACACCAGCCAGGGCACCATAAATTCTTTTTTAATGGCTTAAAGCAATAACCATTTTATTAAGTTTATCATTCTGTGGGTTGGCTGAGAAGTTCTTCAGAGCCATAAATTCTTTGACACTCCTCCCATCAAGAGGTGGGGTCTATGTCACTCTCCTTAATCTGGGCTGGCTGTGGCTGCTTCAATAAAGACAGTGGTGGGAGCGATGCTATGGGACTTCCTAGGATGGGTCATTAAAGGCCATGCAGTTTTCACCTTGCTCACTGGAAGTCTGAAACTCCCAAGTAAGAAGTCCAACTACCTTGCCACAACTATGCTGGTAAGTAAGGATACCTGTAGACACTATGATCGAGCCTATTCTCCAACCATCCCAACCCAAACAACAGACATATAAGTGAAGAAACCATCCTGGAAGTGGATTTCCCAGTTCCCACTGTCCTAACCTCAGACATTAGAGTCACTTCCAGTGTTCAGGTCATCTGAGCAGGTGACCTGGAACAGAGTATAGGTTTCCTGATATGCCTTTTCCAAATTCCTGACCCAGTGTGAACAAGACAATGCCTATGACTATTAGAATACTAAATTAATCATTGGATGCTAAATTTGATGCATAAATTAATTACTGAATGCCAAATTAATGAACAATTATCTCATTGCATGTACTAAATATTTCTCTCTTCATTTTCCAATTCTAAATTACTATGTGTAGTTTAAATGATCATTTCAAGAATATCCAACCAGCCCTGGTTGGTGGAGCTCAGTGGATTGAGCGCAGGCTGGGAACCAAAGGATTGCCAGTTCGATTCCCAGTCAGGGCACATGCCTGGGTTGCAGGCCAGGTCCCCAGTGGGGGCCATGTGAGAGGCAACCACACATTGATGTTTCTCTCCCTCTTTCTCCCTCCCTTCCTCTCTGTCTAAAAATAAATAAATAAAATCTTTAAAAAAAAAAGAATATCCAACCAAAACCAAAAACCAATCACTCTTTTGTCCCTTTTAGATCCTGACAAAGAAGCAATGGGAAGAGCACATAAAGGAACGAAAGTGGCTTTACAGGAAATCCTATGATAAAGAATGAAAGAAGAGCTTCCTAGTCAGAGATGAACACAAAAGACTGATATAAACCTGTAAGAATAGTGTCAGAATGTCTGTAACTCGGGTGGAACTGAGATTGTGAAACATGCTATAGACAACAAAAAGGGCTTTTATATCTATATTTGGAGCAAGAAGAAGAAGGAAGAAACATGCCCATTGCTTAGCATAGATGGTGTAATATCAACAGATGACCAAGAGAAAGGAGAACCTCTCAACTTTCATTTGGTTTGTGTTCTACAAAGAGAATGACGCTCAAAATTAAAATGGTTTAAGGATATAGGTAGGAGGAAATTGAGGCCCCAAAGAAGTGAAGAATGATAAGAGAACACTATCTCAATTGAAATGTTTAAGACACCAAATTTGGATGCAGTCCATCCCCGAAGATGCTGAAAGAAACTGGGGATATAGTTTTGGAACTACCGTAGGCAAACTTTGAAAAATTTTAGAAAATAGGAAAAATACTGGGGACAGGAAAATCCCACTCTGACTTTCAATAAACGTCAAAATGTAATTTATAAAACTATTCACCAATGACTTTGATATTAATCACCCTGACAAGGTTCCAGATTCTATATTCTTCAGATAATTTGTGAGCACCAAGTAGAGGGAGCAGAGAGAACTACTCATGCTAAACAAACCTCATTTCCCTTTTTCATAGTGTTACAATAGAATTACAACACCGTTAGAGGAAATTTTAGAACTTTACTTGCTTTCGCTTGATTTCAAGGAAGAAACACAGTCCTCCAGGACATCTTTTCAGATCATATAAAGAAACCTGAGCACAGTACAGAAACTTGGTGAGTGTACTGATGTTTGAACATTAATATTAATTAAATGTTGATTTGGGTGACGTCAACAGAAATGGCAAAGAAAGTAACTATGAAAATTCACTCCTACATAAAAGCAATTTTTAAAAACCAGCAAAAATTGTCAGAATTGACTTTTTTTGACAATTGTTGCTTAGCTTTTATTTCATAATCAAAAACTTAACTCTGCAGCCCAACTAGACTTGGAAGGGGTAAGGAAAACATGGAACCCAATGAGCTGCATCAAGAGCACGAAGATTATAGAATATTCCAAGAAGATCAGATGGCGGTGAAGGGGCGCTCTCCTGAGCTACAGAAGGAATGGTCTGGTTGTTAAGATAAACACAAGTCAAATTTATTAGGGTTGTCCACAGTCAGTAATGGTGATTCTCTTGCTGGTCCTGCCATTCCTGGACTCGTAGCGCTCCATGGCTGTCACAACATCCATGCCATCGTTCACCTGGCTGAAGACCACATGCTTGCCGTCCAGCCGCTCAGCCTTGGCAGTGTAGATGAAAAGCTGGGAACCATTTTCGTAGGGTCCAGCATTTGCCATGGACAAGATGCATGACCTGTGTGCTTCAGGACGAAATTCTCATCATCAAATGTCTCCCCATAGATGGACTTGCCACCTATGTTGTTGTGGCATGTGAGGTCACCACCCTGGAACATAAATCCCGGAATAATTTTGTGAAAGCAGGAACCTTTATAACCAAATCCTTTTTCCCCGGTGCTCAGAGCACTCAAGTTTTCTGCCATCTTTGGAAATTTGTCTGCAAACAGCTCGAAGGAGACACGGCCCAAAGGCTCGCTGTTGGCAGCAATGTTGAAGAACATGGCAGGGCTGACTGTGGCTGGGCGCGGGAAGGTCCAAGGTGGCAGCGGAATCTGCAAGGCCAGAATCAACTTTTTAAAGACTCTATAAGTTAGCCAAAGGCTTGCGGAAAATTGAGAAATCATTATTCAAAAAAGATGGCCGAAACTTGGTAAGACGAGTCAGCTGCGTAACTTTAACTCGCCCTAGTCCTGTTCCCAACTCTCCAGCTCTGTTGCAACCTTGAAAAAGAGCCCCACATTCCCACTGAAACCTGGTAGCCACTGGAGGGAACAGAATGGAGCTGGAGCTCTTTCCAAGTCTTACTCCCCAAAATAGTCATTATTGGCACTGGCTTGTGGTTCCTTGAAAGACCCAACTTACAAGGCTGTCTGCATTTGGCTTCACTTGGAGCTTGCCAAGTGTGAAAAGCCAGCTTCTGAGGTCATTTGTCAAAAGTAGTTACAGGCAAGTATTTTAATTTTATAACTGCCTGAGGTACTGGATAGCTGTTAAAGTAAATAACAGACTAACCAAAAAACTCAAAAAGAAAAACAGGGAACCCTGGCTGGTATGGCTCAGTGGACTGAGTGCTGGCCTGAGAACCAAAGGGTCACTGTTTCAATTCCCAATCAGGGCACATGCCTGGGTTGTGGGCCAGGTCTCCTGCAGGGCACACACAAAAGGCAACCACACATTGATGTTTCTCTTCCTCTCTTTCTCCCTCCCTTCCTCTCTGTCTAAAAAAAGAAATAAAATATTTTTAAAACAAGAAAAATGGGGAGATAAAAGCTCTGAGGTAGCAATGTGAGGATCTGTATACCCACTCCCCGGAATGACAATCAAAACTAGTGGAAATTTAAAAAAAAAAAATCTCTGAAAATTGTTCTAATGGCAAATAGCCAATGAAGAAACATTTACTCAAGAAAACCTACTAAAACTTGGTAAGAATCAGGAGAGTCTGCAGCATTTGAGCCAAACCAATTCCCTCCCCCCTCACTTCCACCACCCTCCCTTTCCCCAGCTCAACTTGAAAGAGACTCCACTCTAGGTAGGTATGGGCAAGAAGACAATGCTTCCTCTCCCCACACCTCCCAATCAAGCTTTGCTTACCATATCTTGCCAGCATTTTTCATCCCGTCTAACTCCAACTTGAAGAAGCTAAATTTCCAGTGAGTTTGGCAGAGAAGTAGGGGCTCCCTTCCCCTGTGCAGCTACTACTCACAGGATGGAGCCTTTGTCCCAGGTGTGACAGTGCGAGAATACTGAGAACCCAACTGCCCTCCTCCCGGAATGCTAACAGAACACACTGGGAGAAGCAAATCAAGAAGACCAGAGGCTACTGTCCTACCCAGTGCCCAGAGTAGTGGCTGAGAGATTTATGCCCAGGCACTCAGTAGATAAGAGACTCAAGGGTCTCCCAAAGGCAGTAACTTTATTTGAAACCTAATATGAGAAAGTTCAACCTTAAGGGCTCTCTTTAAAAAAAGTTCTTCTTAATTAAGAACCACAAGGCTAAACCATAGGTAACTTAATTAACCAGAGAGAATCAGGAAAAGAGACAGCTAAGAACCTTCCTGGGGTCAGAACATACCTCAAAGACCAGCCTCAAAATCTACTACTCTAGCCCTGGCTGGTGTGGCTCAGTGGATTGAGCGCGGGCTGGGAACCAAAGGGTCCTGGTTCGATTCCCAGTCAGGGCACATGCCTGGGTTGTGTGCCAGGTCCCCAGTGAGGGCCATGTAAGAGGCAACTGTACATTGCTGTTTCTCTCCCTCTCTTTCTCCCTCCCTTCCCCTCTGCCTAAAAATAAATAAATAAAATCTTTTAAAAAATCTACTACTCCTGCTCACATTTAATTGGATCAGACTGCTGAGCAATATATGCCCCATGGAATTATAAAAAGACGAAGATGAAGACGAAGACGAAGAAGAAGAAAAGTCAGCCAGTAATTAGTGGAGCTCAATAGGTGGTGTGTAATACCAAATGAAGCAGACAGCTTAACAGAAATTGGGGAAAGACAGTCAAAGAGAGTCTGCTACAACTGCTCTCATCTCAAGGTGACGATGTGCACACCCAAGGCGGTGTCCTCCAAGGAGCAACATCAAAGATTTCACACTGAGAGGAAACAGACTTAACTAAAATAGTTTAGTCAAGTCACGAAACAAGCAAACAAACAACAACAAAAACAATACCCGGAGAGGAAGAAATGTAACAGTTGCTACAATACAATATATTACCTAAAATGTCCAATTTTCAATAAAAAATATGAGACATAAGGCAACAGAGACTTCCTGTGAGAGGGACCAGATGTCAAGTTTCACAAAGACCATGC
>PVJI01000344.1:0-285214 GCA_004026765.1 Micronycteris hirsuta | reverse complement strand
TCTATGAACTGTAGATTTAAGAATTACACAAGAAACTTGTTACGGCAATCTCATTAGTAGTTAGGAAGGCTTAATGCCTTTATCTTCTGAAGTAATAAAATCCCAGAATTAAAAGGCATTTTCTTTTTAAAATCTAATTACTCCTATGCCTGGGCTGAAAACCAAAAAGTAAATAGCAGCCATTGCTTTGGCCCAATAAATCCCATAATCTCTGCTCAAAAAAAAACAACAGACCTTACATATTTCATAAGATATATAAATACTGCATCACCAGGCTGTAGATCTGAAACTAATATAACACTGTACGTCAACTATAATTAAAGAAGAAAAAAGAACAATGCCAAGATATTACGACTAACGAACCTGCTCACACTCATCTCTTCACCTTATTTCAGGAGTTCTGCCACTTGGCATGAGTGCTTTCGAGTTTAAAAATCTCAGTTCTGCTGGTTAGATGCCCTGAATCTACTTCTGAAAAGTTTTCAGTGGTTCAGATAGTCATGTGAGCCATTGAACAGCCCACATTCAACCAACTCATATTCTTCAAGATTTTTTTTATTTTTTATTCTCATCTGAGGACATTTTTTTCATTGCTTTTTTAAGAGAGATGTTGATGGTGGGAGAGACTGAATCTGTGGATCAGGGGAGATATAGGAACTCTCTTGTATTTCCCCCCTCAATTTTGCTATGAACCTGAAAATACTCTAAAAAGTGAAGTCTATTTTTTTAAAAATCTTTTCATTCGAAAAAATTAGCACAACCATTAGTCTAAGGCCTGAAGGCCAAAGCCAACCCTAAGGCCTATTTTGTATGGCTCTCTAGCTAAGAGTGCTTATTATATTTTAAAAATTAAAAAAAAGCCCTGGCTGGTGTAGCTCAGTGGATTGAGCGCGGGCTGGGAACCAGAGGGTCCCGGTTCGATTCCCAGTCAGGGCACATGCCTGGGTTGCGGGCCGAGTCCCCAGTGAGGACCATGTGAGAGGCAACCATACATTGCTGTTTCTCTCCCTCTCTGTCTCCCTCCCTTCCCCTCTCTCTAAAAATAAATAAATAAAATCTTTAAAAAAAAAAAAATTAAAAAAAAATCTGCACCCAAGGATATTTTTCTTGATTTCAGAGAAAGGAAGGGAGAGAGGAAGTGAGGAGAAAGGGATAAGGGGAGGGAGAGGGGAAGAGGGAGGGGGAGGAGAGGGGTGGGCCAAAGGGGAGAGGGGAGCAGGAAGGGAGTGAGGAGAGGGGGTGGGGGAGGGAGCCGAGCAGAGGGAGAGGGACATCAGTGTGAGAAACATCAGACGGGTCGCCTAGGTTGCCTCCCACAGGCATAGGCACCCAACCAGAAATCAAACCCACACCCTAGGCATGTGCGCTGACCAGGAACTGAACCCACAACTTTTTGGTGTACAGGCCACGCTCCAACTGAGCAACCCAGCTGGGGAAGTTTTTATATTTTTATAAAGATTTATTCATAAACAAGAACATTTTACAAAAACCCCAAAGCCTAAAATATTTATCATCTGGTCCTAAGGTAGATTAGCCCAGCTACTAAAGCAATAATACCTTTATGAGGATTCTGCCTGATATCCCTATATATTATGTGTTTTTTTCCTCCTAAGGCTTGTGGTGGATTCAAGCTGTTCCTGGCCCTGTGTGAGCTCCAGAAATTGTTCTGGAGCAAATCCTTTCAAGTAGTATTTCCCTAGTCTCAGGCACTTTCAATCATGTGTGGACTGAGGTTCTCTCTTCTTCGGTTAGCTATCCCACAAATTCTAGAAACCTTGGCCTTCCACAACTTTCATTTCTGTTTTACCTTATTCAGTGACACCACCAGATCATTTTGGGGGCCCCCAATCCAGTGCCTGAAAACTGCCTACAGGCAGTAAGCTCTGGACCTGGAGAGCTCACCACTTGGTTTCTCTCTGTCAGGAATCACAGTCTGTGCTTTTTCCCAATATCTAAAAAACCAGTTTCATACATTTTACCTGGTTTTCTAGTTTATTAATGAAGGAACGTAAATATATTCTCTGTTATGCCATCTGGGCTAGGAGTAGAAATGTCCATTTATTTTTATTATTTTTGTGTTGAGAAACAGTTATTTCCTATCAAAATAAGGTTATGTCAATCACGTAATGAATTTCTTGTTTTTAAATGAGGTAATAAATAATTTTGAAATTTCTTGGTCTTAATATTCCTTTGACCCATGAGTTATCTGGACGTATGTTGCTCAGTTTCTAAATATTTGGCAGTTTCCCAGAGGCTCTGTTATTGATTTCTAATTTAATTCTATCGCAGTCATGTTACAGTGGCAGTCAGTCAGATATTAACAAAAAGGAAGGGAGCAAACCAGGCATGTGATTAAGCCGGATTAACTAGAAAAGGACAGTTTCACCATCACTCCAGGAAGACACCCCAGGGAGTAACTGTACCATTCCTTCAGATTAATGAGGGGAGGAAGAAAATGGTGAAGGGAAATTCCTTTCAGTGAGTGCATGCTCAGTAGAAGCCAACGCTGCGACTATATGGGGAGAGGGGACGAGCCTGGGAAAATTGGGGAAAAGATCAGATGGATATGTTAAAGGCATGAAACCCTGGAAGATCCAGGAAAGGGACTGGATGGGGGGAAGACACACCACAGCCCTGGGAAAAGCCGGGACAGAGATTAGAGATTGAACAGTTTGAAAGAAAGCCTGCTCTTTTCTGAACCCGAGGAAATATACAAAAGCAAGACAAAGAATACAGCACATGCCCTCCTTGGAGCACGCCCATGCCCTTCTCCTTGGCAATGCTTTCTGTCTTCTTTTTTCCTAAACTCTAAGGGTCCCCACAAGACTTGCAACCAGGGGAGCAGTGAGCAGTAGCAGAGGACTCTCCTTCTACTTCTGTCCATGAAGCCGCTGCTACAGCCTGCCTGCTCTCTGCCTTTCTGAGGGCACACAGTCTATTTTCGCTCTAATAAATCGTGCCACTATGGCTTAAAATCCTTCTCCATGTGTGTCCCTGAGGTTATTTGCCTGCAACAGCACAGAAGAATCCTATTTCCAAACCGTGCCAGGCAAACCCTCCCTGCTCCTGGCTCTTCTCTGGCAACAGCCAGAGAACACACTTTGTATACTGAATGAATACACATGACGAACCTTCTGCAGATTCCTAGGGCTCTCTGTGCGGCCCTCCTCTCCTGCACTGTCCTGCCAACTCCAGTGCCTTCAGTTCCCTGGTATCTTAGATCTTTCTCCTTAATGCAGAGTCTACCAGGCTCTGCCTGGGATCCCCTGCCTGCACCACAACCTAGAAACTCTATTACAGGGCTCATCTCATTTTTTCCCTATCTTGGAGATATTCCTGTCCTTTGTTACCTGATATCCAGTGTATTAAAAACCACCGTTTCATACATTTTGTCCATTTACGTTGGATGTCTGTGGGGGAGGGGGTACCAGGTCCCTGTTACTCTACTTGACCAGAGCCCTATACATTTTAATTTGTAATATGGTATATAGCAGCAGATGTAACCCACATAAACAAAAGCTCTTTTGTGTCCTTGACAGTTTTTAATAGTATAAAGAGGCTTGAAAAACTGAGAAGTGCTGCTGCAGACACTGGAGCTCGCCAGGGCCGAGGGTCAGGCCCTGTTCCCTACAGCACTCTCCTTCCCAGGGCTCCTGTCCAGGTGCTTAACTGTAACTGCCACGCGTAAGCGCACGGCGTCTGCTTGGTGAGGTGGCCCATTCCGTCATACCTAATTCTCTTTCCTGTTTGGCTATCCACTAGAAACCAAAACTCAAAACAGAAGCTTTGATTCCCTTTCCTCATCCACAATCCTCCCTTGGTCTCCATTTCCGTAAATGGCAGCATTATTTCCCCAGCTATTCAGTCAGGAGTGTAGGAGTCATTCTTAATTCCCTTTTTAGTCGTCCCCGTATTAAATCCATCAGTGAGTACCACTGGCTCTACTTCAAAGGTAACCCTGCACTGCCCGTCTTACTTCTGGATCGCTGCCACTCCAGACCAGGTCACAGCTCTGTCACAATTTACGACCGCAGCCTCGCCTCGGGTCCCTCCTCGTATATCACTCCCCCTCCCTGGAGGCCGCGCTGACCACCGAACCGGAACAGCAGCTCCACCGCGCTGCCCCTGCCTTGTACTTCTTTATAGCACGGGTCCCTCACTATTACACAGCTCGCTCGTTTGTCTATTGTCTGCCTGGTCCTGTTAGAACGTAAGCCCCATGGAGGCAGAGACTTGGTCTGTTCAACATTATATCCCCAACTCCTAGAATACTGTCTGGGATGCAGTCATTGATGATCAATAAATATTGTTTAAGTGATGAGCCTCCAGACTGGTTTTCTGACTATCGCTTGCTGCCTTCTAATTTATTTTCTATTCTACAAATATGATCTTTAAAAATGTGAAATCATATTACTTATCATTTTAAACCTTCCAGTGGCTTCTCTCATGTACGACCTGGCCCTCCCACCCTCACCCCATCGGCCCCCAGCGCTCACTGCTACACTCCAGCCACATTCGCCTCCTCTGCTTCTACTTCAGGGCCTCCGCCCTTTGTGTCCTCTGTCCAGAACACTCTTCCTTCAGCTCCATGAATGGCTGCCTCTTTATTTTTACTTTATTCTCCTCACGACTCATTTCAAATGTCCACTCCTCGAGAAAAGCCTTTTCCTGACTACCTTACTGCCCCCATAACTTCTCTCAAACCGCCCTGTTTTATTTCTTTACACCATTTGCCACCTAAACTTGTTATAATCATCTGACTTATGATGTTATCTTTCTGCCACTAGAATGAAAGCTCCATGAGAAAAGTGACCTATGCATCTTTTTCACTGCTATACCCACAATACACGGCAGCTGGCACACAGCAGATGTTCCATAAATATCTGTTGTATTAATGACCAAACAAAAGTACGAGGGAACAAATTAATTATGCTAAAATGTCTTGCTTTCTTAGCAAGATTAGGCTGATACTCCCAGGAAAAGTGTCAGGAGATAACCAGAATGCTCACTGGAGCTGTGTTTGTGTTCTGGCAGAGTACAAAACTGTATTTCATCACGGCAAAAAGCACGCAGATCTCAAAAATACGTCTCTCATGGCAGGCGAGCAGAGTAACTTTCCACCAGGCTAAGATTCCGCCTCTTACTGGGGCAATTCACAATCTGCATTAAGAAGACTTATCAAAAGTTCCGGTATCTGAACTGCACAAGTAACTCAAACTCATTTGACTCAACCTCTGTTTCAAATACACTTTCTATAAAGTTCAAATTGACTGATTTCATTGTTTCTTTCCATTACTGAAAGAGGAGCTAACGAATTACAAGTCCATCCAAAAGACTGCTTAAAAAAAAAGATATATTATCACAAAACTACCAAAGTATCCCATTCATAAAATTAAGCTTTTTTTAAGCACTATCACCTGAAACTAAAACTTACCCCCTAAAAAAGAGGTTTCCAACATACAAGTGGTTCACCGAGACTCAAAGCATCTTTTGTAGAGTGTGAAGAGTTTCGACTTGAGCATCCAGTACACCTGGGTTTAACTTCCAGCTCTGCTCTTTACCTACAATATGAGTGATTTGTCTGACGTCTCTGAGTCTCAGTTTCTTACTCTATGAAACTAGATAAAACCAGTTTCATAGAGTTGCTGGGAGGACTACTAAAATAACATCTGTGGAACCCTGGCACAGAATATATATTCGACAATGTGATTTTCTGCCTTCCTCTCTTTTCTTTGAAAAAGCAACCCAGCATAAATGAATAGAAGTCTGCACAAGTCAGAAGACAGGAGGCGGCTGAAGCATGGCCAATACCTTAAGCTTAGAGAATAGACTTAAGCTTGTATGCTTCTACTCAAAAGTAAACAGAATAGTGAGATGCATAAAAATGTTTGTTTTCTCTTAGCCTATTTTTTAGAGGCTTGGTGGACTCTGATAAACATTATGATGATTCTCCCATCTTCATCTATCCGTTCACTTGGTTATACAGCAGTGAGCAAGAAAGAAACATTTTCTCCATTGCAGAACTTCCAGTTTTCTAAGGGAAGGAAACTGTTAAATGCTGTCATGGGTTGAACGGCGTTTCACCGAATTTCCTGTGCTGAAGTACTAGCCCCCCAGACCTCACACTGTGACCTCACTGAGGACAGGGTTTTATAGAGGTAACCGAGTTAAGAGGAGATCGTTAGGGTAGCCCTAATTCAATATGACTAGTGTTTTCATAAAAGGGGCACGCAGACACGCACGGAGGGAAGGCACCGTGAAGAGACCAAAGAGGAAGGCAAGGAGAGGCCTGGACTTCAAGCCCCCAGGAACTGTGAGACAATAAGTGTCTCTTTTGTTAAGCCTCCCGTTCTGTGGTACTTTGTTATGAAAGCCCTAGCAAACTAAAATACACGATTAGAAATTAGTTAGAAATAATTGCAAATTAATTGTATAAATAATAACATTTATGGCCATCCTATAAAAAATGTAAACTTTCTTATACCCTTCCTTGTTTCCTTTTTTCATTTATCACTTTCTAAAACACTAGTCGAATATAAGCTCCAGAAGGATGGATGAGCTTTATGGCTGTCTCATTCATTCCTATATCCCGAGCACCCGGACAGTGTCTTGCACATATTAGTACTTACTCAAAACACTTGTACTGAATAAACAAATGGAATACTGATATGAAAAAATACAAGATGATGTAGTAAGTACATATAAAAGGGAAATGTCACATTGCCTGGGAGATCACAGAGGATTCCCATGAAAATTGCAATGAAGCTGAGTTAAGTGTAGGGAAAGCAGATGAGGCCACAAAAACCATCAAGAAGACAACTCCCCACAGAGAGAAGAGGGTAACAAAGACCCTGCAGCAGCAAAGAACTTGATAAAAGAAGTCAACGACAACGGAGTGGTCGGATCACAAGGCCTACGGGAAAGAGACAAGGCTAGAGGTAGGCACTCTGGGAAATGACAGGTTTCATGCACTTAAAAGTCACTGAAAGCGTTTCATCACGGCAGGAGGGCAGCAAGGCAGAAACAGTATGATCAGACGACTCACCAATTTTAAAGACAACCTGGCTTTTGAGTATTGATGAATTGAGAGGGTCAAGAGTAGTTTGGGGATGACTAGTTAGGAAGCAACCGTGGCTCGCACAGTGGTGGAGATAAGAATAAGAGATACATGAAATCAGGAGACAGAAGATAGACTGACAGGACATAAAAACTGACCACGTGTGGGTCAGGAAAGGGAAAAATGTTATATGTGAAGGATAAAGACCTAGAATGGCAAGCTAGTCAATGATGACAATGCTGGAAGATAGAAGTCAGTGAAAAAATGCCTTCAAAATTTGGAGGGAAAAATCTTCCCAAACCAAAATTATAAAGCCAGCTGTATAATCAATCAATAGTAAAGGTAATATTCCCAGCTATGTGTGGTCTTAAAAAATATTCCTCCATCAACCTTTTCCTCAGGGAGTTTCCTAAAAATGTACTCCACCAAAACAAGGCAAGAGAAGAGGCAGATTTGTTGAAATAAATGAAGCACACAGCAGGGAGGAGCGCACCACGCCCAGAAGGCTGGTGGAAGGGAATTCCAGGACGGCAGCAAAGAGCAGCCACAGCAAACAGAACAGGACAGCTCCAGAGGCTGGGGGCTGCCTCCGGCAGGATGTTCCTGAGACAGTAATGAGCTGATCACCATCGATGTATTTAAGTGTATTAGAAAGTAGTATACATTTCTGGCGGGAAGTTTAGAGGTAAATTAATACTAGGTAAATAGAAAACTAAGTAAAAGAAAATTATTAATTATTAAAAAATAGAATGTTTTCCTGAAAGGAGTTATAACTGTAGGGGAGGAGAAAATAATTTTCCCTCCAACCTGCTTAGTTCTTTGCTGGTAACCCTATAGCAAAAGACAAATTAACAAAAGAAAAACAAACAAAAGTTTATTAACATGCATACCGTACGCATACATGGAAGATGCCTAGATTAAAAAGACGGGGCTTAGAACACTGGTTTAAACACCGCTTTCAGGCAGTTCCCCAATCACCCCCCCACAAAACAGGTGTTATGGGGAGGTGACTGGGAAAACACAGTCGAGAAGAATAAGGTCTGTTCTGCAGATTTAAGGCAGTGCCTGCTCCATTCATATGAAGACTAACTTATCTCTACTGACAGAGGGGATGATGAACAGACACCTTTGTAAATTTACGTCCAGCTTTTAGGCAAATAAGGGGAAGGCAGAGAGTACCTTTTTTTTTTTTTTTTTTACTATCCTCTTCTCGGTTGCCTTCAGCTAAAAGTATTGTAATTAATTCTTATGCCACAGTAGTGTGTTTTGGGGGTGGCATACTCTGTTTCCCTTCATAACCATATTATGTATGTTGTCTGGCTCAAACTGTAAAGTATCTAACTAATTTAGACTTACAAAAAATGACGACAATAATCAGAGGATGGGAAGAAGGCAAAGGAAGGAGTGACATGTACAACAGACCAAATCTTCAGGCTTCACGTGGGGACATCAACCAACTGTTAACATGAAGAACTGAAACACTTCAAGAAAGAGCAGAAAGAACAATCTTTTCATCAAAATAAGTATAATTACCAAGACAAAGACAAAGTCCTGACAACTGTTATCTCCAGGGAGTGGGAATGAAGACAGGATGGTGATGGAGGAAACAAGAGAGTTGTTTTTTTTTAATAAGTCTTGAAGATATAAGTGATTTTTAAAAAACTATATGCATGTAAAGTATTAATAAAAATGTTTAAAAGAAGAAAAAGCAATAGTATATTTGGAGCCTGACACTAAATCACAACACATGACTAAACTATAATTCTAAGCACTTAAGCTTTAGAAATTCTGCAAGTTGTTTGTTTCTATAGTATATACTGAGTTTACTATAGGGCAAACTCAATTATTTTAACATGACCTATTTAATAAAGTTAAACTTTTTAAAGATATTTAAATGGTGGGGAATAGATATTTGTATATTGTCCTGCCTGTATCTAATCTACTTCTTCCTTAGTGTGGCATGTATATTAGATACCATTGTTTAGTGATTTCAATTACTTTTTCTCCATGCAAAATTTCTGGTTTCCTCCTGCTACAGGCCTTAGTTTTGCCAATTCAGTGATCTACTGATAGTCTCTCTCTCCCGTCTCAAGAAAAATCGCTTTGATTTCCCAAAGATTGATTGAAACACACACACACACACACACACCACACTTATCGTTCTAGCACAGAGATGTGACTTTTGCTGTCCAGCCTGTGGTCTGCAAATGCCTAATGTGGCACCGGCCACCACACCTACAAGCAGAGCCACGCCCTCCTCCCTCCCCAAACAGATCACTGCCTTATCGGCCCCTTCAAGGCTTAAGAACTGAAAAAAGAAAACAAGTTTCTCTTAGCACAACTAAAACACATGTGTGGTATACTCATCCAACAAATATTTATTAACTATCTACTGTTTGCCAAGTACTTAAACGTAAATTTAAACTAAAAACAAACCAAACAGAATAACAGCTACCCACCTAATTGACAGAACAGTACCGTGCTAGCCCTGGGAAAGATATATACAAAGGCCATTTAAGGAAAAGAAAGTGACAGAATTAGGAAGTTGTTAATACCTAATAAAATGAAGACTCCTTTTGGCACAAATTTGCAAGCAGTAAGTGTTGAAATTCTTTTCAGAAATAATGTCATTGAGTGACTTGAGGACAGGCTGGAAAGTCAGAAACGTTTCCATTTTAACACTTTTCGTACCGTTTTGCGCGCCATCTGTTAAGGACCACATCGCGAGATGATTTAATTAACGTGCAGTTTGCCCAATTTCGTGTGGTCCCTGGCGTATGTCTTAGAGATTTCTACGTGGGACTAAAGGTGTTAATCCCATTTTCTTCTCACAGAGCCCCTTTGGAGAGCAACTAATTAACATTTGCAAAGTGCTCAGTGATAAGCTCGAAGTAGAATGAACATTAGTCACAAACCAAAAAGCAAGCACATTGACTGATAAAAAAAAAGGTCACTGCCTTAGTAAACACAACTAAAATTCAGTCTTAAGTAATATTAGTAAGTTTGTATCAAACATTAATAAAAAAAATTTTTTAAATACACTTAAGATAAAAAACTGCAACCCAAATTCTTTGCAAATAAAGAAAACATCACACAACTTACGATATTTACTGTGAATTTCATCTATTTCCTTTTCTGTTTGGTCCTTTGTAAAAATCATTATCTAAAACGATACAAAAATTGTTAATTACGAATTCATTGAATGACAAAAATAGAAATCAGTATGATAAAGTTTAAAATCTCCAATGTGGAGGCTTAAAATAGAGTGAAATAATCTCTCATCTCTGTTTATATAGACCTAGGAAAAAATAACTCCTTCAATATCATAATTATGATGTAATTTACCCAATACTTATTTCTCATCAGTAGAAAATACAACATGGATTCCATTAGAACATATGAAGTACTAATACAACAATTAAATTTATTTTCAATCCTTAATTTTTCACATTCTTTAATACAATAGGTCACACTTTAAAGTACAAGGCTGGAGACATTTAGCAAATCATTAATAAGACAAATCTTGCTTCCCTTCTGCCTTTTCCAACCTAACTGCCCCAAATCTATAAGAAATGTAACACAGGGGAAATATAAGACATATGTTAAATTTCTAGTTCCACTTTTTAAAATCTTAGACTTAAGAGATCAGAAATCTATTTACATTATTCATTCCAGTCTCCACCTTACAGTTTGCACATAGGCAGTAATAAAGTCAATGAAAATCCCATTTTTCCCACTATCTGATTATAAACTCACTTCCCTAAGGTTGTTGTTTTCCTTACAAACACACACATTACTGATGATCTAGAAAAAAAGAGCCCAAAACACTTCCTCCAGTGTCATAGGACACAATGACTATTTTCTTCTTTGGCATCCTTCTTCAAGTTTTGGGCCATCAAGCTAGAAGAAGGCAACAGTGAAAAATTTTAGGTCTCTGATTCCTTCAGTAAGCTCAACAGACAATCCTCATAAACTCCTACAATTACTTCTCCATCAGTATAATCACAGCATTGCAGAGTGCCAGAGCTAAGGTGATCTTAGAGATCAGAGTTCGACTCCTGAGTTTTACAGATGAGGATGATAAGGTCAAACAGCTTACCGAATGCAACCAGCATAGGAAGGACCAACATAAACACTACCTGATCTATACGGGTATATGCTTTTCCTAAAGGCTATAACTCACCAATAAACTCTGCTTTAGATTGCATGTTGTGCCAGAAGACTGATAAATACAATAGAATTTTGTGCTAAAAAAAATGAGCTGCAAGTAAATCATAATATATTAAATGGAAATGCACTCCAGTACATTTCCCACTGAACAGATGTAATACATACTGGCTTGCTTTAATTTTAGTATTCAACTTAACTTTATTTTTACCCAGACACTGAAATAGAGTATAACATACACTTTCATTGAGTTTACTAGCTTCAAGACGCATCCTAGTCTTCTCCATATTTTCAAGTTCTTGAACTATTTCAGCAGCTGTTAAAATAAAGACATAGAGCCGATGTTAATGACATGGTTTTGCTCACTGTGCGACGGTCACATGAGTCGTTAACAATGAAGCTGGGTGATGGGAACACGTAAACTCCCTGTCCCATTTTTATTATTTTTCTGTAAGGCTACAGTTATTTCAGAACAAAAGTTTTAAAAAATAACAATGTTAAAACAATGAACACTTACATATGCAAACAGTTTAAAATAGGACCAAAAAATACAATAAAGTCACTGTGCTCTTTCCTTTGAGTATACAGGTATAAACAGCAGTCTCAATGGAATTGAAAATTAATTTATTAATGTGAATTCAATTCTCAGGGGAATATCCATCCAAACTCCAATGCACTAAATATGTACAAGAGGCTGCTTTTCAAGGAGACACGAAGGTCTACAAACACCAGGGGGAATGGCCTTGCCCCCAGAGCTTTTGTCAGCAGGTGCAGTCACCAATCACAGACATCAGAGGTCTGGGATACACTCTGCCACACACATGAATGCCTTGGAATGCAAACGGCATTGAACTTGCAAGCGCTCTTTCTGCCTCCAAAGTCAACATATTAAAACTAAAAAACATATGGTATAGAATAAAAATCTACAATCCCCCACACACTTTTATACACAAAAAGACACTATGTCTGGACTTTGCTTCAAAATAACCCGTGGACAGGAGGAAAGTAGATGACAGATCACATGCACTGGGCATGCGTGGGTCAACACTGCTTCAACGGGACAGTACGTGTATGAGGGGAATCACATTCTTCACTCCATTTTTATGTCAACTTGATACAATCCCATTCTAAAGATTTTTATAAAAACCACAGTCACCAAAAGGGTCATTTAAGACTGCAATTACCTCAATTTAAAGTTTGTTTTAAATAAAAGGTACACTAGGAGGCTTCTGGCAAAGACGGATGCGGAGGCAGATACTCTTCGCTTCCTGGCACAACCAAAAGTAGGGTAACCACCACTTTGACCGTTCTGTGAAAATGAGATGTCCGTCTCGATCTCTCATAACACTTTTTGCCTTAAAGTCTATTTTGTCTGCTATTAATGTTTAATGTTGCCACATCAGTTTTCTTCTGGTTAGTGTTTGAGTGGTACACCTTTTCCCATCCTTTCATTTTCAACCTTCCTGGCTATTTCTATTAAAGTGTTTTCTTTTAAACTGTATATAATTCCCTCTTATTTTTAATCCAGTCTTTACGTTTAAAATGATTACGGTTTACCATATTACTGTTTTCTTTTTGTCTATTTTTTCTTTTTTAAAAATATTATTCTACCCTGGCTGGTGTGGCTCAGTGGATTCAGTGCCAGCCTACAAACCAAAGGGTCGCCAGTTCGATTCCCAGTCAGGGCACATGCCTGAGTTGCAGGCCAGCTCCCTAGTAGGAGAAGCATGAGAGGCAACCACACACTGATGTTTCCTTTCCTCTCTTTCTCCCTGCCTTCCTCTCTCTCAAATAAGTGAATGAATGAATGAATGAATAAGTAAAAATAAAATAATGGGGTATGTCATGAGGACAAGGAACTAGCATAAAGAAGCTCCCGCTGGCCAAACCTGGAAAAACATAAAACCAAAATAATTAAGGATGACAACAAGTTATAAATATGTGAATCTACATTGATCATAAAGAAAAAAAGAGGGTTCTAGTTTTCAAAATCATGGCAAGTAGCAATTGGAAAATGTCGAAGGAGTGCTGATGTTAGAAAAATCATCATTTTGCAACTATCAGAGTAAAGGTAAGTTTGGGTAAAATTATCAAAGAATGACAGAAGGATGAAATTTTAATGAGGTATAAAATATATGGTATTAAAATGTCTTTCTATAGATTTCTTATTGTTAGCAAGGGGAAAACTACACAATGGAGAAATTGACAAGGTGATCAAAACTGCCATCACAGCCTGGCTGGTGTAGCTCAGTGGACTGAGCGCAGGCTGGGAACCAGAGGGTCCTGGTTCAATTCCCAGTCAGGGCACATGCCTGGGTTGTGGGCCAGGTCCCCAGTGAGGGCCATGTGAGGAGCAACCATACATTGCTGTTTCTCTCCCTCTCTGTCTCCCTCCCTTTCCCTCTCTCTAAAAATAAATAAATAAAATATTTAAAAAAAAAAACTGCCATCACAAATGAGGAGCACAAAGATGTCGAATACCTCTGGATATAACTGATATTTTGAAAAGGACAAAAGATTACTTATATAGTATTGAAACCAATCAAAAACAGGAAGGAGGAGCCAGCAGTTCATCAACATTCAGGAATGTACAACCTGAATGTTATAAGAAAATATTAGACAAAGTCAAATTGAGAAACATTCTATTTGGGAAAAAACCCTACAAAAATAAAGACTATATTCTTTTAAAAAACCAGTGTCATTAAATGACAAAAAATGGTTGAGAAACTTTTCATACTGAAAGAGATGGAAAAGAGATTACAACTAAATACAGTGGTGATCTGAAACTGGATCATGTGTTGGAGGGGAAGAAAATCTACGCAGGCCATTTCAGAGTCCACTGCTGAAGCCAGAATAGAGATGATAAAGTACTGTAACAAAATCGAATTCACTGAAACTGATAACTATAGAGTGGCAATAAAAGAAAATATCCTTTATCTTAAGAAATATACAATGAAGTAATTAGAGATAAAGAGTCAACATCATATAACTTACTCTCAGATTTTAAAAAAAATTATGTGTGCATAAAGATGTACACACACAAACACATATTCATACACACAGAGAGAAATTAATAAATAAGGCAAATGAGGCAAATAGTAATAGGTGAGTCTGGGTATATATGTGTATATTCCTTACAACAGTGTCTCAACTTTCCCAGAAGTGCGAAACTTGTCCAAAGAAAGATTTTTTTTAAGAATGCAAACTTAAGACTTTTTTCAGACAAATAAAAGCTGAGAATTTGTCTCAACAGCACATCTGCACTACAACAAATATTAAACAATGGCTTGGTGATGATGAACTACTTAGGCTTTACCTTGTCTGGGAAGCACTTTATCTGCCCTTCCATTCGAAATGATAGCTTGGCTGGATAGAGTAATCTTGGATGTAGGTCCTTGCCTTTCATGACTTTGAATACTTCTTTCCAGCCCCTTCTTGCCTGCAAGGTTTCTTTTGAGAAATCAACTGATAATCTTATGGGAACTCCTTTATAGGTAACTGTCTCCTTTTCTCTTGCTGCTTTTAAGATTCTCTCCTTCTCTTTAATTTGGGTAATTTAATTATGATGTGCCTTGATGTGTCTTTCCTTGGGTCCAACTTCTTTGGGACTCTCTGAGCTTCCTGGACTTCCTGGAAATCTATTTCCTTTACCAGATTGGGGAAGTTCTCCTTCATTATTTTTTTCAAGTAAGTTTTCAATTTCTTGCTCTTCCTCTTCTCCTGGAACCCCTAAGATTCAGATGTTGGAACATTTACAGTTGTCCTCAGGGTTCCTAAGCGTCTCCTCATTTTTCTGAATTCTTCTTTTTTCATTCTGTTCTGGTTGAATGTTTATTTCTTCCTTCTGCTCCAAATCATTGATTTGGGCCCCAGTTTTCTTCCCTTCACTGTTGGTTCCCTGTATATTTTTCTTCATTTCACTTTGCATAGCCTTCACTTCTTCCTCTATTTTGTGACCATGCTCAATCATTTCTGTTAGCATCCTGATTACAGTGTTTTGAACTCTGGATCTGATAGGTGGGCTATCTCATCATCACTTAGTTCTTTTTCTGGAGTTTTGATCTGCTCTTTTATTCGAGCCATACTTCTTTGTCTTGGTGCACCTGTTGCATTTTTAAGGGGTGGAGCCACAGGGGCTCGCCAAGGTGGGGCAACTCACTTTGCTGCGCTGTGGTGCAGTCTGGATGAACATTTCTTAACTCCTTGGTTGTCAAACTTCCATATAGTTCGATTTTCTGGCAGTTCTGGTTGCTTTTCATTTTTAAATTGGTAGTTTCCTTCTTTGGGTTGTACAAGGAGGCAAAGCATATCTACCTATGCCTCCATCTTGGCCAGAACTGCCAGAAAATCGAACTACAGCTGTTTTTATTTTTTTTAATTGTTGTTCAATTACAGTTGTTTCACTCTTTTCCCCACTGCTCTCCTCTGCCCCAATTCCCCCTCTCCCCGGCTCCCAGTCAATCCCCACCCTGTTGTCCATGCTCATGGGTCCTTTATATGTGTTCCTTGACTTGCCCTTTCCCCTTCTCTCCCTCATTATACCCCTCCCTGCTCCCCACTAGTCACTGTCAGTTTGTTCTTTATTTACATGTCTCTGGTTCTTATTTTGTGTGTTTGTTTGTTTTCTTGATTAGGTTCCACTTATAGGCGAGATCATATAGTATTTGTCTTTCACTATTGGCTTATTTCACTCAGCATAATTCTCTCTAGTTCCATCCATGCTGTCTCGAAGGGTAGAAGCTCCTTTTTTCTTTCTGCTGCTTAGTATTCCATTGTGTAAATGTACGACAGTTTTTCAATCCATTCATTTAAAGAATTTAAGGAACTTGCCCATAGTCACCCAGTCACAGAGCTGCAAAGTTGGCACATAACCCAGGCTCTCTAAATCAACTCTTTATCCCATGCTATCTCTGGAAAGACACATAGAAATCGGCAGCAGTTACTGCTTTTGAGAAGAGAATAAGGACTGAGACTGGCTAAGAGAAAGGCTGGCTTATCATAGCATATAATCTTACACGTTCTGAAGAAACACATTTGCATGTCTTATCTATTTTCAAAAGTGTATCTATTAAAAATCCATTTCTATGATTTATAGTCCCCAAGCTATACAAAACTGCGTTATGCAGGATGAACATAACTTACTGTTTTATTGCTTTACCTGATTTAGGATGCAAAGCATCACACTGGGCATTGTACATGTGTACAAATTCTTGGTGCCTTTTAATGAGCTGTTGTTTATTTCCCTGAACAGATAATCCATGTTCTTTTAGCTTTTTCTTTAAATCACGATCTGATAGCAAGTTATATACAGTTTTGGGCAGCGGCTTCCTTTTCTGAACAGAACTGAAAGGGGGAAAAAAAGAGATAACTGAGGGTTATTGTGAATTATCAAATGCTTTTCATTTAAAATAGTAATTTACCTTCTGAATCAATACCAGGGTGACTAGGAGAATGGACCCATTAAGATAACAATGGAAAAGAGAAGGATGAAATTTGCAAATCAAGTTGACGGTATTTGACATGATGCATTGGAAGTGTCCATGGGACATTCAGATAGAGAAACTCAAGTCTCAGAAAGAGAGCAGGCCTGAAGATACAGACTGGGGACTCACAAAGAAGGCCTGTGAACAAAATGCTATGAGAAGCTCACTAAGAATCACATTTATGTAGACTTATTCAATTCTCTGTCTCTTTAAAGCATGCTGTTCCTAAAATTTGCCTATAGCTCCTATGCAAAAGCTCTACAAAACACAGTTATATCAGATCGAGTACAAATCCTATTGTGTATTAAGCTATGGACTTAACATTATTATTATACATATCTTCTTTAGACAAAGCTTTAAACCACAGGCAAAACTGCCCCTCAAATCCAAGACAGTCATTTTGCAAAAGCGCTAGATGAAATAAAAGAAGACGTGTTGGAATGATTAGCTTTACCCAACTCATTACCAGCAATGAAAAAAGAATTCAGAAAACTGATGGGTAGATGGTATTCTTGTGCTATCATCTTCAAAGAACACAATTGAAAACAACAGCAAAAAACACAACAGGGTTTTGTTCTCTTCAACTTAAAGTAATTATATTAACAAATATGTATATAAGGCATTACAAGAAGGGTATTAGCAAAATCACCATCTGGCTCTTCATTCTATTTTCATAATTGATATACTGATTAGCACTAAGATATAATTTTAAATATAACAAAGCCCCATTAAATGAGTTTCTTTTACTCTCTCCAAAATACCAGTTAATAAACATTGTTTGTTAAAATGGAATAGAAGTTAAGCTACCCAAGGATATCAATGACTTAAGACAACTTTATAAACAGAAACTAGTTAGTGAGTTTTAATCTGCTTGTAAACTGGTTCTCTCAGTTTATCACCTGACTCAACACTATGGCAATCAGGTGATTAATAAATATGTATTCAAGGTAGTTGTTACAATTGTAATCATTTTAAAATGAGACCATCAAAATTTCAGGTAAAAATTAATAGGAAGCTGAAAGCAATAGTTTTATCAAAAAACAAGATTTTACAAAGACTTCCATATAACCAGTTCATACAAGGCCATGCTACCCAAACTCCAGTGTGTCTCGGAACCACTTGGAGAACTTAGTTAAAATGCAGATTTTCGGTCACTTCTCCAAACCACCCCCCAACTCACTCTGTCCTGAAGTGGGAATCTAAAATCTATATTAATAAGGTCCCACAGGGTAAATATGATGCAAATAGTTCAGAACATAATGACAGAAATGATAGTTAAAATAGACTGAGAAAAACCCAGACATTTCTCTACTAACCAAGAGTATCATTCCCTGGCTAAATTATTTCTTTTATGATCTATCAATAAAGTCTAAAAGCCACAAATAACTATTTAATTGTAGAAAGACCTGCAAACCCTCAACAGATAACATTTTTCTGAAAATCGCTCTTCTTATAATGACGGCCCACTGACCTCAACAGGACTGAAAAAATGATGGCTGAACCCCCGCAGGCAGCTAGAGCTGAAACGTTCTGTAGGAGTTTATACAAGCGCCTTGTGAGGGACAACGCGTTAAGTCTGTACAGCTGAAGCATTTATTTTATCAAGGACAGATGATGAAACTGATGACTCGGAAACTCCAATGGAAGCGGCAATGTTCACTAGCATGCACAATAAAAGCACCAGCAGAAATCAACAATTTCTGCCAAAAAATGCCAAAATATGAAGCCTCACAAATGTTTTCCAAAACATGAAAATGACACTGATCTTTCTTCCGTGATTTAATGAAAACGAATGAACACATTTAAGGGTCCTCAGAACCTGAAGACATCAAAAGAAAGAGCATTCTTTGAATCAACTCTGATATGAATCTACACAGAATGGGTTAAGGGTTCTCATCCATATCAAGGAAATGGCCTGTCAGGGTACTATGGAAAAAATTTTTAAATGTCAGAGACTCTTTAATGTGACCGGACCCCAGACCAAGTTGCCACTTCTTTAAAGAGAAATGAAATGAAGCTCAATGTTTCTCTAAATGTGGCTTCACAAATACCAGTTTCACAAGATATGAGTTATCAGGACAAAGATAAATTTAGGAATTACTTGATTAAAGAAAACCTAACAATTGTCTTTAATGGAGGACTTCTCAGAGCCTTCAATATGCTAAATTGTATAGTCAGTCTTTTCCTAAGACACATATTCAGTCTGCACTGCCTCCCAGTTAAACAACAGAGCAACTCGCAGGACTGCAGCACCCACGGAGCAGGATCTGGAACTGCTATTGGAACTTGAACTTAACTATATATGGATGAGTATGTCTTTGGATTAATTGCAAGAGTTAAATGTATTAGAAGAAATATGATGGATGCATCTAGAAAAACAGCAGTCCAAGTAAGATATCTATGTCAATTCCTTACTCTTCAAGGAGAAAATCCTCAGCTTCTACAGTCCCAACTCTTTCTTTAGAAGGAAACACTTCTAAAGAGAAATGCAGGCCATCCAATTCTGATGGCTTATGGGAAATAATCCTTGGGATGATCCAGTTTCATTTATTCCAAATCTCAACTAATAAAGTAACCTAGAAAAATCTAATTTTATTTTCAGCAACACATTAACCCACCAGGAGGGAGTGCTGGGCACACAGGACTGCACGGGCATTTGGGGCCGTATCAGGGGACCCAGAGTCTTCCAGGGACAATAGTCAGGGACGGTGGGGGCGGGGGGGGGGGGGGGGGGGGGGGGGGGGGGGGGGGGGGGGGGGGGGGGGGGGGGCAGGTCGGGTGGAGCAACACAGTCCCCGGGCCTTCTGTCTCTACTTTCAAGCAGCACGGACAATTTTACCTATTTTAAAGATTTTCTTTATTTATTTTTAGAGAGAGGAAAAAAGAGGGAGAAAGAAAGGGAGAGAAACATCAGTGTGCAAAAGAAACATCAGTAAGTTCCCTCTTACACACTCGGGGCTGGCCCGCAACCCAGGCATGTGCCCTGATTGAGAATCGAACTGGCAACCTTTCAGTCTGCAGGCCAGCGCTCAATCCACTGGGCCACACCAGCGAGGACCAATTTTATCTATTTTTAAATGTTAGAGTTCACTGTAAGGCTTCACTTGAAAAAAGGTTTTGCTAGGGGAAAAATATTAACTATCAAGCTAAAAACACTACAATAAAGAACTGTCGAGCCCTGGCTGGTGTAGCTCAGTGGATTGAGTGCGGGCTGGGAACCAAAGGGTCCCGGTTCGATTCCCAGTCAGGGCACATGCCTGGGTTGCGGGCCAGGTCCCCAGTGAGGGCCATGTGAGGAGCAACCATACATTGCTGTTTCTCTCCCTCTCTGTCTCCTTCCCTTCCCCTCTCTCTAATAATAAAATAAATTTAAAAAAAAAAAAAAAAAAAAAAGAACTGTCGATTAATGCCCCCTAAAGCAAATTAACAAAGCATCATCATGGGGTATGTATTAGCTTTTGTAAGTTATAACAACATGAGTTTGTCCCTTGAAACCTGATTTCACTCCATATTTACTGGTACTCAAAAATTAAGTGATGCCATTTTATCTTTAATCACAAAAAATAAGAAAGGGCCCTCCCTTATTAACATGGTTTTTACAAAATACTCTTCTAAGTCCTTCAAATCAGGCAAACATAAGAGCCTATCAATCTATTCACCCAGACCTCCCGGACGCCATTAATTTCTTTACTTCCCCTCCCTCCTTTTCCAAATCTCTCTGACCCCTTCTGTTTCAGAAGAAAAATTCTTCCTACACATCAAAGGTTAACTTCATTATTAGACTCTTCATCTCTTATGCTCCCGACCTTGTTCCATCTAACATCTGCTCTTTCCCTGGAAACAGTGGAAGGAGAAACTGAAGGCTTAACCAATTTCTATTTTAAAAAATAAAACCTTCCTTATTCTAGATGTTTCCTGCTTTCCCAAACTACTGTCTCATCTCTCTCCTTCCCTTCATCACCAGACTCCTCTAATGTGTGGCTCTGCTTCCTTATTATCTTCATTAACCACTGATTCCTGAGCACCTGCAATATAACTCTGACTAAAATTTCATTCCCAAACAATTTATATGTATAACAAGAGAGGCCGGCACAAATAAATTACTGTGACTCTGATGTATCAGGGAGGCAAAACAGAAGTGTGGATGCAAACACTTGAGTTGACAACTTATTAGTTATGCTACCTGGGTAGGGAGGGGGGTTGAGGCAGGCGGACATTCCATTTCATATATATATACCCTTTTGTACCTTTTAAAGTCATATGTATATAATTGCCTACTGGGAAAAAAATTATTTTAAACAAGCTGTATTTAAAATTGTGAAACTTCTGAGCATCCTAAAAACCAAAGAAAAGATTTTATATGTTCTATATTCAGAGCCTAACCTTATTGTCTTTGGCTAAAAGCTTTATGGTAGTTCTACAGTTCTAAGAGAAGAAAACAAGTTTTAAGAAAATTTAATCCTAAATCACTAATTTCTTGTTAAGTCAAATTCTATTAGCAGTTAAATTCAATAGCTAATTACATTTGGCAACGTGGGAGTAGAGAAAGAACAAGGAGAGGGAAGGGAAGAGGAACTGACGAAAGTAAGGAGCAAGTGGGGTAGGGACTCTGACACCCGGTCCCGAGTGAAATGAAGACTGTTTCCCCCGAGTTAACAAAGGCACGTGGGGCATCTAGCTAAAGCAGCTCTACAGCTATGCTCGACTTTCTCACCTTCTGAGGCTTTCCTTCTTCTCTTCACGCGATAGACAGTTGTCCAAGTGCTTATTAATATGATCTTCCAGAATATGAACCCCACAAACAGGACAGTCCACTGTATTTTTTTAAAAAAAAGAAAAGACGATTTAGTATTGGTAGAATGGGCAAAAATAATATAACATGGCATCATTCACAGATTAGGATAAAAAACAGAATCCCACGTGAACAACTTAGAAAAGCAGAGGAGGGAAAGAATGGCACCTCCAGGCAACAGGAGGACAGACTGGCTCCTGGGTAAGGACCGGATGGTGGGAGGTCGCAGAATCCAAAAGGAAGAGACCGCCAAGAAGTCTGGAAGTGCGTTTACTGGAAACTGCTTTGGTTAAGTCATTTCTCCCAAGGTGTGATCAAACTATAAAACTAATCTTAGGTTTTCCCAAATCTTAGGAATCATCCGTCTGTGTTTATTGCCAAAGCAATCACAACAACCTGAGTTAAGACATGCTTGGCTGGGGGCGAACTGAAGGGGGTGGTGTGCTGCCAACTACTGCTCACTTTATCAATGGTTACAAATTTATTGATTTAGCTCTTGTTTGTAAGTTAAATTAGGAAACGCAGTCATTCTCAAACTGTTTCCTGGAGTTGCCGGGATCTACAGAGGTGTCTTGGGGCCTAGAGGCCACCACGGGTGACAGGCAGGGACGAAGGGAGAGGTCAGGAGGAGCAGCACATCTCCAATGCAGCAGGGCCTGTCTGATCTCTTTTATACGTTGTGGTTCATTTGAAAAAAATGACTCTGCTGGGAGAAGTGATTTAACTATCAAGCTAAAAACACTACCATAAGAACTGGGAACTGGCAGACTGACCAAAAGTAAGGTACACTAGGAAACACAAGTAAAATTCACATGTCCTTATGAAACTTGAACAACTGAGTACTAATAAACTAATGTCAATCTAAATGTAACGGCCACTAACAGCCCTGCACTGTGTGTGCTGTGAGTGTACCGAAGATGTCTAAGACACAGCTTCTGCCTCAAAGGTCCTAAACATCGCTGGCAAGAACAGACATGAACCAACAGGTTAAACAGGCTGGCCCACTCATCAAGAAGTCAAGCAGATTACACACAAACAGTCCAGAAAACAGGCTCTAACACCTCAGTGACATGAGCTGTCCACACTATGCAACGTCACCAAAGAGCAGTTAGGACCCAGACAGAGTCTGAGAGGCAGAGCGGGGTCGGCACACACTGCAAAGGGCCAGGCAGTCACGGCGGGCTTCGGGAGCCAGGTGGCCTCTGTCACAACCACTCAACTCTGCCACGGGGCCTGAAAGCAGCCATGACAACATGTAAACAAAGGATGTGGCTGTGCTCCAGTGAACCTTTACTTACAAAAATAGGTGTGACAAGCCAAATCTGGCCTGCAGGTAGTGGCTGCCAGTCCCCGGGTGTATTCAAGGAGAGTGGGGAGGTCAGCCTGGCTAGAGCAGAGAACTTTCGAGAGGCAGAGTTGAGAGTAAGTCTGGACAGGAAGGGCAGGGGTCATATTGTTTTAGGCTGTAAACAGCAGTCAGAACAGCTTGGACGTGTGCAAGTCGTGGTATAATAACATACAAGCGCTATTTAAGATTAATGTAGAAAAAATATAAAGGATGAGGGGGGAATTAAAAGCTGAAAAACAGAAAGCTACTGCCATCCTCAAAGTATAAACTAATTAAAATTGCTTCATTTACGCAGCAATCGGCCTGAATCAGAGAGAAACAGAACGAACATCTTGAAGCACTGCCTACATCAACTTTGAGATTGTGGTAAGTTGAGATGTGGTTTGTCCTTTCTTGAATTTCTCTCCCTCGAAAATGGTACTTATTTATTCTTATGTCACATGGGATGAGAAGGTTTCCATTACGAAAATACAGACAGGAAAGTAATTTCCTACCTTTAGTAACTTGTTTCAAAGTCGATGTAGAGGGTGACTCAGGAACAGCAGCGTCCGCGATGCCTGAAACTCTCTTTCCTGAGGAAGGTGTCTCACGGGTCTTTGCAGGAGTGCTCACCTCTTTCTGAGGGCAGAATTTGCTTTCACTCTTGTTCATCAACAACTTTGATGTAGAACCACTAGTTTCTCTAACCAAGAAATTCTCCATTAACCTGCTTCCTTGCTTTAAAGAATGTCTGAAGGCTACAGGAGTGTGTACTTTGGCAGCGAGGTCCTTTGAAGAGGAGGAAGCAGGAGAAATGGGTGGGGACTCCAAGGCAAACTGCAACAAATGATTCCTTGAAGCACAAAAAACACAATGGACAATTAAGATATCACGTAATGTATAATAAGTTAACTAACAGAAGCCGATTTGACAATTAATACTTGTTTCTATGAAATATAAAACTTATTCCATAATGACAACCAAACCAAAATGTTTCTTCTATTATAAAATAAATACAAAGCAATATATCTGACCTTAAAAACCAGTTAATCTGTCTATAAAAGAAACTGGAGGGACTTCAGATTCTGGCAATGGAGAATAACTAGTAACAGAATTAACCTCCAATCATAAACAACTTTAAAATCTGGACAAAACATCTACAAACAACTCTTTGTAAGCATGGGCACAGTCAGCACGAGGCTGCAGACCCTGGGAGAAGAGAAACAGGAGCTGATCCAATACTCCCCCAAGAGTCCGCCCTAGAAGCATTTTCTGGGGGTTGTATTTGAACTGAAGCCAAAACACAGACCAGTGACTTCAATGGGTAGAAGGAACAGAGACCAGAATTCTAGGCAAAGGTGGCTGGGTTTGGAGGGATGGCATGCTGAATAGGGGTTAGCCATGAAAGGTAAACCCCAAAAGTCTTAGAAAATTTTGTCAGTTACTGATCATTGGCGGGGCTGCACAAGCATAAGACAAAACCAGGAGACCTGGCAAGAAGCAGATGCTAGGAAGCTGAGATTCCAAAGATCGGAGCTAAGAAAACTGTTGGGAGTTTGGGCCCAGCCAAAGCTGAGAGACCTTGGTGCAAGACCCCAGACATTCCATTGTAACCCCAAGAAGGCCACACCTTAGGAAGAAGGACCACACTCTAAAAATACAGTTTAAAAAAAAACAAAAACAACTGAAACAGACCAAACCTAACAAAACACTAAATCAGGCCTAGACAAAAGTGAAAAGCTGATAATTTAACTGCCTATCAAAACAAAAATCAACATCTTTCAAAAAAAGATAACTCACAGCCCCTATTTCACCAATAATGTTCAACATAAATTGAAAGTTACTAGACATGCTAAGAAGCAATAAAACAGCCAATAATCACGAGATAAAACAGTCAAAGGGGACTTCCAGCCAAGATGCCAGCATAGGTAGACACACTTTTCCTCCTCACACAATCAAAAGGACAACAAATTTAAAACCAAAAACAACCAGTAACTGCCAGAAAATCAAATTTTATGGGTACTACTCAGAAAGGCTAAAATAAGAATGGGAATACTAAGTGTTGGTAAAGATACAGAGTAACTGGAACGTCATACTTTGCTGGTGGACGTGTAATTGATTTTAACAATTTGAAAACCAGCTTTAAAGATGCGAACAAATAAATGAATGCCTACTCTCTTACCTAGCAATCACATTTCTAGATCTGTATCAAAAGAAATATATACCAAAGACACGTTCAAGGCTGTTCACAGCAGCAGTATTCAAAAGACAAAACTCGAAAGCAATCCGAGTGTCTATCAATAAGAATATGGGGAATAAAATATCATATATTACCAACTGAAATCTAAAGACTCATATAAAAAAATCAAATATTTACCAAAATGATATATTCTTTCATTGGACTTCCCTTTATTTTCCTAAAGTCAAAAAAATTCTATTAACTCATCCTGCCTAGAGATTAGTTACTTCAATAAGTAGGAAATGGTATAAAAACAAAAAAGCAGTAATTATTTTATTCTACTTCACAGTTTTACAGAAATCCACAAAAATTCTATGTACATCAAGACATTCTGCTTCATATTTAATTATCAGCCATAATCTGAATGCTTTGACCCTTTTAAATGTGTCCTGAGACTAATGGACATATCTCATATTTTAAATATTAATATTAAGCATTTTACATCGATAATTAGGGTTAAGAAAGGGTGAGTAGATGTGACGAAGAATCAAGATTACCCATGAGCTGGTAAATGTTTAAGGTAGGTGATGTGTACACGCAGGTTCATTATACCATTTGCCCTACTTTTCCACAGTAAAACATTTGAAAATAAATCAATAAAAGCTGCAGTAGGAGGACAGTTAAAAGAAAAACTCAAGAATCTTTACCTTTGAGAGAAAACAGAAATAAAATAAAAACACAGAACCATAATCAGTTAAGTCTCTTTTCCTCCCAGGATCCGGATTTGGTTGGTACACAGGAGGTTCTAGGAAAATCTTTCATCTCATCATCACAAAGTAAAAGACGCTATTCGATTAACTGATGAAACTGCATGATAAAGCATTCTACACTACCACAGGGGTATATCTTTTCAGCTTTTGCTTTATTCACAATTCAAAGGAATTTTATTCTATGGATCTGCAAACTACAACATGTGCCACTGAAAACTGTGACTGCTGTACCACTGCAATGATAAAATTATGCCCCATGCTAAAACTGAAATTCATTAATTTTGCCCTGACTCATGTGGCTGAGTGGGTTGGACATCACCTGCAAACCAAAGGGTCGCTGGTTCGATTCTGGTCAGGGCACACGCCTGGGTTGTGGGCCAAGTCCCCAGTAGAGGGTGTGCAAGAGGCAGCCACACGTTGATATTTCTCTCCCTGTCTTTCCTTCTCCTTTCCCCTTTCTCTAAAGTAAATAAATAAAACCTTTTATAAGTAAATAAATAAATAAAATTAAAATTCCTTCATGTGCCTGTCACTCTAGGTAGGGGGATAAACAATATATAACAAAATAGTCTCTGTCCGCATGTGGCTTACACTATATTTAGCAGAGAGAGACTAGACACACACGACATAAGGAAAAGGTGCTATAAAAAAATGAAGCCGATGAAGCCATGTATGAGGACGGGATAGTCAACAGGATGGTCACGGAAGACCTCACTGAGAAGATGACCCATGAAATACAGAGTCCAAAGCAAGTGGAGGACTAAACCATGTGGATATCTGGGGAAGCTCTGTTTCACCTAGAAAGAGCAACACGTGCAAAGTCTCTAGGGTCAGAGTACGGTGAACATGTTTGAGAAAAAGCAAGATGGCCAGTGTAACTGGAGCTGAATAAACAAAGAGGAGAGAAGTCGGAGATGAAGTCGCAGAGGGATCCTACTATGCAGGGAGCAGAGGACTTTGCTCCCAATGAGATGGGAAACCACCTCTGGACGGTACCTGACTTTTTATTGTAAAGGACTGGATCACTCTGCCTGCCGCTGCCCCCAGAAGACGTTAAGAGGGCAAAAGAAGAATCAGAAGATCACTAGGAAGTGATCACAGTAATCTAGGCTGATGCTGGCATGGACAGAATATTAGTAAGGCAATGAAAAACTGTCAGATTCTGGAAGTATTTTAAACAGAGCCAACAGGATACACTGATGGAATGACAGAGTAAGTGTGAAAGGGAAGGATCAAAGATGAATCCAAGGTTTTTGCCCTGGGCAAGTGAAAGGAAGGAGCTGCCATTTACTGAGATGAGGAAGATTGTGGGAGCAACACATCTGGCGTGGGGGGTGGGGAGTGGCATAGGGAATTCCGGGTTTAGTTTTGGCCATGCTACCAAGAGCTGCTTTCAAGAGGTCCAATGTGAGATGAGCGGCTGGATACATGAGGCTAAAGTTTTGGGAAGACATCTAGCTGAAAATACAAATCCGAAAGCCATGTATGTACGAATGGTATTTAAAACCATGAGACTATTTATGGCAATTCACATACCTTCAAAATGATGGAAGGAGAGCTGACTTGGAGTGGTGAACACATAATACAATACACAGATGATGTCTTATAGAATTGAACGCTTGAAACCTGTGTAATTTTATTAACCAATGTCACCCCAATAAATTCAAAAAGTAAAATAAAATAAATTTTTTAGAAAAACAGCAACCCTATTCCAACTCTTCCAAAAGGAGGAGGAGGAAGAGAGGGAGGGGAGAGGGAGGCGAAGAAAGGAAGAAAGAAGAAGGAGAAAGAGAAGAAGAAGGAAGAAAGAGGAACACTTTCTATCACAGTCTACGAGACCAGCGTTATCCTGGTACCAAAGCCAGAGAAAGATTCCATAGGAAAACTATAGACCAATATTCCTTTTGAATAAAGGTACAAAAATCCTCAACAAAATAACAGTACACCACATCCAATGGCACATTAAAAAGGAATACACACTACAACAAAATGGGATTTATCCTAGGAATACGAGGTGTTTCAGCATAAGGAAATCAAAGTAATATATACAGCACACTCATAGAACAAAGGAAACCAACCACATGATCATCTCCATAGATGCAGAAAAGCATCGGACAGAAATTCAACACCCTTTCATGATAGAAACATTCAGTGAACTAAGGATAGCCTTTTTAGCAATGTCGCTGAACAACTTGATATCTACATACAAAAATCATCAACTTGAATCCATACCTTGCAATGTGTACAAAATTAGGGTGTATGATTCTATTTATACAAAACCCTAGAAAACGCAAACTGTCGTAACAGAAAGCAGACCAGTGTTTGCCAGAGGACAGAGGTATGAGGGTGCGGAGGGGGGAGCACAAAGAGACACAAAGGGACAGGGACCTTGGCTGTGATAACTTCCTATGAACAAATGTCAAGACTTACCTAACTGTGCACTTTAAATATGTACAACTGATGGTATGTTATTTATATCTCAATAAGGCTTTTAAAAATAGTATTTTTTTTAATGAGCTCTGTAAAAATAGTAATTCTAAATGATACTGGATTTGGTCATTTTTCCTATCATTTTCATCACTCCTATGAATAGATATATATCAAAATGAGTGGGTATTACAATGATTAATGGCATCTATATAAACACGCAGATTTTGGGGGGGTGAATTATGGACGTTAGATGATCAAATCCTGCCCATTTGTTAACTATACGATAACCTTACCTCTTCAGAATGCAGCTAGGAGTCAAGAGTCAAAATAAGTCTGTGGGCGGACAAGGGCAGTCCTAAAATCCATGCAATCAAGTCCATGGACTTCAGTAACTAGTGAAACTCCCTGCAAGTGCTTGTTCTGATCTGAAACATGCAAACAGCAATCTAGGGCCATTTGGTCTGGCAGAGGCCCACCCAAGCACAGATTCTTATTAGCACCTTAAGGCATCAACATAAAACAGGACGGCACAATATAGGTAAATATATGTGATAATGATATTAGGGATCGTTCTGCAGGTTCCTTTGTTCCAGGCACTATACTGGGTATCTTTTTGTATAACTCTTCATTTTTAACCCTTACAACAATCCCTCAAAGTATCAACAGCACTGTTCCCGTTCTTCAGATGGGGAGCAGCGGCCGAAGAGGCTTAGTATCCTGATCACACTGACCTCAGAAGTAACAGGGCCAAGACGGAAACCTGATGCTGCCTGAATCTGAAGCCGGTAGGCTTTACACTAAAGCATAAAGTGAAATTATATTCTACATGCTCCGGTGAGATGCTAAGGGAATTATCTATCACAATTATCACCTAAGATGGTTATATTCTTACACATGGAGTAAATACATGGAGAAAATTTCATACCTTGATGGTGAATAAACCAAAGTACTAAAGTACGCTCTATACACTCAATTCATAAAAATAATGATATAGATATAGACTGGCTGCTATGCAGAAATACAGAAACAGTATTTTCTTAGCGCAAGAATGATATTCCACTAAGACAAACATATTTCAATTAAATTTTGTTCAACACAACAGTTTCTTAAGAACATTATTTTAAATAAAGTTGAGCTGAGGAAAAACAAAACACTCGTTCTTTGAAAATAAGACAAAAGTTAAAAGAAAATGTAACACGTGCACATCAGCCTGTGTCTGAAAACCTCTAGAATTATTTCCAATATCCTTTTTTTATTCTACCTAGAATATTAAATTTTAAAAAATCATGTC
Organism: Micronycteris hirsuta; assembly: GCA_004026765.1. Lineage (NCBI taxonomy): Eukaryota > Metazoa > Chordata > Mammalia > Chiroptera > Phyllostomidae > Micronycteris > Micronycteris hirsuta. Next base: position 255,718 of record PVJI01000344.1, on the reverse strand, counting down.
ATAAACCGGCAATGGAAAGACAGGAAGAAACAAAATCAACAAACCATATAAACATCTCACATTTTGTCATAAAATCAAACCTCTTCCCTCATCAATCTTAAACCGAATTTTAAACAAGTAATGAAGTTGACTAGCCTGAATTTTATCAGTAATTTTGCAAACAAGATACCACAGTGCTTTAGATATGACAAATGTCCAAGGAATGTTCACCATAAGGCAATTCAGAGAAGGCAAACAAAAGGAGAAACAAATGATAAAATCCACCCCAAATGCAGAGAGAATGCTCCCGCTCCCCACACCCACTGTGATGAATAATCAAAGAGCCTATTCCTTTTGAGAAGAAGGGAGGGAGGGGGGCGTTCAGTCATTCCAGGGCGTCCTTTTAAATTACCAAAAGTTCTGTGAACACAAAGATATTGATAACTTCTCTTCCACGAAGAGATGCTATTCTTGGTAACACTCCCTTTTTCCTAGCAGGGATGTCGTTATGTTTTCAGTACCATCTGAAGAAAAAATACAAGCCTTCAGATACTGTTTCAAAAGTTCCTTTCCAAAGACATGACTCCACCTTTTCTCACAGACTTCAAAATCTGACTGAAAGACTCACTGGTAAAAGACTGTAATAAAAGCAGTAACTTTAATTATGAGAATCAGAGAATCTCAGAGTTTCTTAATCTAAGAAAACATACCATATTTTTATGACTGCTTAGAGAAATAACTAACTAGCCAATTTCCACAATGTCATATTAGGTAAGTTCAGCATACTCAAATTTGATAATTTTTTAGGATCAATAAATGTGCAATTCTATTGGAAGAAATCTCTTTATATTTTTAGAAGCAATGCAATGCACTTCCAAGAAGGCTCCAAGAAGCCTGGAAGTTGTACACTTAAGTAGACGGGCACCTAACCATTAACTAAACATGGTATATTCCTATTAAAAATTCCTGCTTGACTTGCATGATTAAATCTAAAAATAATTCAAGATACTGTTTGGTAAAACATGCCTTTTTGTATCCCTTTGGGTGATCAAACTCACCTTCCCCATCATGCATTTGACAGTTAGGAAGTAAAGCTACACTTCTGAGTTAATAAAGTGTCTACTAATATCTCACATGGCACGTCATCTTATACATGCTAAGTAAACCAGATTAAGAATGAATGGATTAATACATAATGGACACAGAGACAATTACAGGTGTATTTGTATATATGGATTAGTACACACAGAAGAACACATGCACCAGCTCCCCAGCTCCGTCCTCTGAGAGGGTCCGGAAGCAATGACACCCCCGCAACAACGAGCACAGCCCACTCCAGACCCCGATTCCAAATACCATTCTCCAATAAACTACTGGGAAAACGGCTGACTGTTGGGCTGGGACTGGCAAAATAAAAAATGAAGCTGGAGTATCCTTGTAGTACCCAAAAGTAAGTGCTCAAATCTGCATTTCAGCTGTTGTGTTTCATGACAGGTGGATTTCTGTTAAGTAAAGGGAGAAAATCCCACTGCCATTATAACTGTCCACGTATGATTAACAACTGTTGCTGCTTCCCTTCTCTACCCCAAATATTCAAACCTGCATTCTCTAATCCCCGAAAGTGCAGAATAAAGAGGGACACATATAAATGGCAAAAGTAGTTAAAGTTAGTCTCCAAATCATACCGTGCAAAATTCAAGCTTTTTACCAGTTCATCTAATACGCGGTTATTTTTCAGGTCTGGCTCTGTGACTGTCTAGAAAAGAAAAACACCAGATGGAAAAAGGTCAGAAACAATCATTTACTTGTCATCAATGTTTTTGAAAATATGTGACCCATCCTCCTGAGACTTCCCATCCCATTTAGTCTTCCAGGAAAGCCTCAAAATAAAGTTCATTTTATCTCATACTAATATGGCATTTAAAAACAATTAATCAGAATCAGCTGACTGGAAATCTGATAAAAGCTCCCCAAAGCATATGATAAAACCATATATACTCTGTACTAAGATAAAACCTAATATGAGCAAGAATGCTAGCACTCAGCATTACCACAAATTTCTCTGGAAGAACAAGAGACGCTCTTTTAAGTGATAATACTGGGAAAGACCCTACAAGTCCAAAGGGAGCTTAAAAACAAGACTGGTTTTCAGGACTGCAATAAGAAAATGGTAAAACCAGTGGTTATTTAGCATACATGGTATACAGTTGATCTCCATGATGATGTCATCTTGACAAAGACAGTGTGCCTTAAGTTGTAAGTAAGAGCTTAGACTTGAGAAACAAACTACCATTTCTTACACAGGTTTTTACAGGATAGCTCGGAGAAATCCTGACCCTTGGTCCCCACCAGAGGCATCACACTGGAAGAACCGCACCCGTCATCCGGCTCAGCTGTCCTTTCAGTCAGACCTGTCTCTTTTACTTCTTTCTTTACTTACGTTTACTTTCTCTCTCAAGCTATCCTTTCATCTATTTCCACTACTGAACAGCCTCAGAGACCAGTAAGAACAAACTGCCCAGTGCTGTCCCTGCAGGTCTGCTTTGGGAAAGAAGCAAGGGGCCAGCTAGGCTGGGTGCGGGCCAATGGCCATGAATCCTTGTTTTCTGCGCAAATATGTACACCGGTCATCTGCGAATAAATAATCCTCCCATCAGATTTTCTACCCAATGTGAGAAATGATAAAAAATGAACAGGCATAAAGACATAGGTCTTAAGATTTGAGTGCTACATTCTGAACTTGTAGTTTTTACCTCCTAAAATACACTGACATTATCAGAAATCCCAATAAAAACTTGAACAAAGCCCAGTTCCCCACATACGTGTTTTAGAGCTCCTTCTGAAAATGTCTTTTATGTGGCTTAAGTCAACAATTACACATATCCTCTTGGGCATTTGTATACCCTTGAAGCAGAAATATTTGCACCAACCAATACATTTTTTAAAACAAAAAAAGGAAAGAAAAACTCACCACACGACAAGTTGGACACTGTGTTTTATAGGACAAAAATTTTCTTATACAGAGAGAACAGTCTGCAAAAATATAAATGCAACAAATTAATAAGCTATATTAATAACACGGGAATCTGACCTAACAAAATCTGACTTAAATTCTAGAATATTATCATCATCTAAGGTACATCATTATAATCTCAAAATTCTAGTACCTCTACCTATGCACATTAGCAAATGTGATTAAATAACAGTTTTAGGAGAAAGAAACATATCAAATAATAATCATCACGAGTCCTTAGGACACCACAACTCCATGAGCAGCATGCATCACTCTGTATATCCACCTACAACATGTAAGAAACATGCATGTAAGACCTGGATGGATATTGTATTAACATGCCAAATATATTTACTGCCTCATATTCTAAAATATAAACTTTGAAATAAGATAGATACACTTGAAGAAATAATATATACCCAGGTTATCAAATTAGGGGTTTCTATACCCTAACTTTATAAATGATGTCCACCATCCCACATTTAACAAGGACTTTTGTGGCAAACACTAAGAACAATATACAATGGAAGGTTCTTGACCTCAAGGAGCTTACAAAATAGTGAAACAAGTACAGTTTAATAAGTCCTGATGACTTAAGTAGGAAACTGAAATTAACTAAATTCTTCACACCCAAGGCAGTATAAAATGATCTCCCAAAGGAAAAAAACACACGTGACCAGTATCAGAACGGTGCCTTACTGGGAGATGATCTGCCCGTCGCCCAAATTCAGCTTAGTGAAGGGGCGTCATTTGAAAGAGGATTGAGTTTAGTGAAGGAGGAGGAGACCGTATGAGTTCAGGTACTGATATTGAGCAAATGAATAGGTTACACCAGCCTCAGTAGGACCATCCAGGAGGAAAACTTTAGAACAAGTTATAAACAAGACAAAACGGGAAGAGTTAAGTTCTTTGGGAAGCAAAAATGAATAAAGAGGACTTTCAGCTCCTGGTTTGGTATGTACAGACCTGGGAAGCCCACACTCTTTCAAACAAGAAAAGAGCTGAGTAGACTGGAAAATCAACAAGTCCTCTTAGATCCGTCAGAGAACGGGGGTCACAGAGCAAACTGCTGCCCTCAACACCGAAGACAGGCTGGATATAGAAAGTAACAACTTACCAGCAAAACCCACGACCAGAAACTTATGTGGAAACCAGAGAAGAAACCTCTCCTGGAACCCCAGCCGGGAGAGGGGAGGTGGGGCTGGAAAACCTGCACTGTAATTGACAAACTGCTGGAGGCTCAGTGTGGACAAGTCTGAGTTTCAAAACTCCAGGGCAACAGACATATTTTGGGAGCGAACTCACATTGAGTTTCAACTCTAAGAGTTCTACCAGGTCCTCAAAGTGATTATGAGAAGAGAGTCCCCTAGTCCTTCTGCAGAGGGAGGGGGAAAGCAATAATTCTGAAATACACCAGAGCACTGTTCTCTTCCTATCAAGACCTGCCCTCAAGAGAAACTATTTTATCACAACCTATTCATTCTATTAGGGTTTTATCAGAACCCAGATGACATGCGGGAAGGGAAACAACCAACTCCAGCTACTTCTAGCTGTCCTGTCAACCTGGTGAAGTTTGGGGACCCCGGGGGCACCTGAGAAGCACCTGTGAGGTGCACAGTCCAAGGGCACAGGCTGACTTCAGGGTTGAGGCTAATGACAGGACAAGAGAACACACCTCACATCACTGAAGGACAGTGTCCTGCAGCTCCCTCACCTAGTACACTGCATCCCACTACCAGGAAAAAGTTGTAAGGCCTAGCAAAAGGCAAAAAACACAGTCTGAAGAAACTGCAAGCATGAGAACTAGAGTCAAATATGGCAGGATGGTGGAATTATCAGACCAGGAATTTAAAACAACTATGGTTAATATGCTAAGAGTTCTAATGAAAAAAGTAGACAACAACCCAAGAACAGATGGGTAAGCACAGATGGAAATCTTAAAACACACTCAAAATGTCAGAGATCAAAATGCTGTAACAGAAATGCAGATTGCCTTTGATGGCTCATTAGTACAGTGGACACGGATGAGAAAAAAAGAATCTCTGTGCTTGAGGATATTTCAATAAAAACTTCCAAACGGAAAAGAAAATAAATAAAGAATGAAAAAACCCAGAACAGAATACCTAAGAATTGTGGGACAAATACAAAACGTATAACTATGCATAATGGCAATACCCAATGGACAAAAAGGAAACAGAAAATATTTAAAGCAATAACAACTGAGAATTTTCCCCCAAATTATTGTCAGACACCGGACCACAGATCCAGAAAGCCCACAGCACACCAGGCAGGATAAATGCAAAAAAACCCCTATGACTTGGTTTATCATATTCAAACTGCAGAAAACCAAAGATAAAACAGTCTTTTTTCCCCTTAAATACATTTTATTGATTATGCTATTACAGTTGTCCCATTCCCCCCCCTTATTCCCCTCCACCCTGCACCCCCCCCCATTCCCCACCCTTTAGTTTTCGTCCATGGGTCATACACATAAGTTCTTTGGCTTCTATATTTCCTATACTATTCTTAACCTCCCCCTGTCTGTTTTCTACCTACTGTTTATGCTACTTTTTCTCTGTCTTAAAAGAAGTCAGAGGAAAAAACACCTTACCTATTGAGGAACAAAGATTAAAATTAAATCCACCTTCTCAGAATGCATGCAATCAAGAAAAGAGTGAAATAAAAGAGTTAGTGTTGAGAGGAAAGAAATACCAACCTAGAATTCTATATCCTGAGAAAGTATCTTGCAAAAGTGAGAGAGATCTTACTCAGGCTGATAAAAATTAAGGGAATTTGCTTCCAGTAGACCTGCCTTGCAAGAAATGTGAAGAAGTTCACATTGTGAAGAAGAAATGTGAGCGAAGGAAAATGATGCAGCTCAGAAACTCAATCTACATCAAGGAAGGAATACCACTGAAGAAGGAGTAAGTGAAAGTAAAAGCTTTTATTCTTAGTTGATCTAACAGATAAGTTTGTTCAAAATAAGATCAACAAAGTATTAAATCATTTATGCTTATGGACAAACATATGCCTATATATAAGTGAAAGGAATAACAGCAACGACACAGGACTGCAGAGAGGAAATGGGTGTCTCAGTCAGCTTGGGCTGCCATGTGACAAAATACCAGAGCCTGGCTGCTTAAGGAACAGAATGTTCTTTCTCACAGTTCCGAGGACAGCGGTCCAAGACCATGGTGCCAGTACAGTCCATTTCTGATGGGAACTCTCCTCCTGGCTTGCAGATGGCCTCCTACCCACTGTGTCCTCACAGGGCAGCAGGAGCGAGAACAAGCTCTCTGGTCTCTTCTTACAAAAGCACTAATCCCATCATGAGGACCCATCCTCACGACCTCATCTAAACCTACTTACCTCCCAAAGTCCCTCCTGCAAATGCCATCACTTTGGGAGTGAGGCTTCAACATATGAATTGGGGGGAAAACACAGTTCAGTCCATAGCATTCCACCACTTGTCCTCAAAAGTCCACGTCCTTCTCCCATAGAAAACACACTCATCCCATCTCAGCAAGCCCAAAAGTCTTATTCCAGTGTCAACTCTAAAGTCCAAAGTTCCATCTACGTAACACCAAAATCAGATATGGATGAGACATTGGGTATGATTCATTCTAAGGCAAAGGTCCTCTCCAGACTCCTGCTATCAATGTTCCTCTCTTCACACAGTAAGTCTCTGGAGCAACAGCGTAAGCCAAGAATTCCCAAACCTGGCTGTTCATCGGAGCCACCGAGGGAGGTTCATTGTTGATTTTAATTTAGTTTCCAAGGCCCTAACCCAAGTCGTGCTGATTCAATGGATTTAGGTCAATAAATCACATCCATAATATGAGATTCTGATTGAACAACAATTATTATTATTATTATCATTATTTTTAAAAACAATATGTTTTTGCTATTAGGTTGAATCATATGAAATCATTTTGGGGAAATAAAAAAAGACAAATATTGGCAATTTCTCATGATTTAACATAACACTGTACAAGGTCTGTCCGGAAAAAGTCCAGCCATTGTTAATATAATGACAATGGTTTGTGCCACATGGATATAACCTGGCAGCCAGGAAAGTGGGCTGGAATGTGCATGTGTGAACAAGGACGACTTCACTGTACTGGTCAGTGGGGATGGTAGACATTGTTGAGTGGGCATGCGTGCTGTGTGGCCGTCACATTCAAAATGACTGAGAAAGTAGAGCAATGAATCTGCATCAAATTTTCTGTTAAGCTTGAACATTCCTCTGCAGAAAACATTCAGATGATTCAGAGGCCGCACCTATGGGCAACTGGTGACTGGCAGCTTCATCACAACAACATGCCCACTCATGCATCATGTGTCTCATGAAGAGTTTTTGGGCGAAATATCAAATCACCCAGGTGACTCAGTCCCCCTACAGCCCATATTTGGCACCCTAAGACTCCTGGCTTTTCCCAAAACTAAAATTGCCTTTGACAGGGAAGAGATTTCAGACCATCAGTGAGATTCAGGAAAACACAACAGGGTAGCTGATGGTGACTGAGAGAACTGTGTGAGGTCCCAAAGTGCCTACTTTGAAGGGGACTGAGGTGTCATTGTCCTGTGTACAGTGTTTCTATATACAACGTATCTTGTATCTTCTTCAATAAATGCCTCTATTTTTCATAGTATATGGCTGGATACTTTCTGGACAGATCTCGTATACTTACTATATGCTTTGTTTAAAGCACATTACACATATTAACCTTTTTAAAAAAAATTATTTATTTATTTTGACAGAGAGGGAAAGGGAGGAAGAAAGCGAGGGAGAGACACTGATGTGTGAGAGAAACGTTGATCTCTTATATGCGTCCCAACTGGGAACTGGGCCCACAATCCAGGCATGTGCCCTGATCAGGAATCAAACCAGCAACCTTTCACTTTGCAGGACAATGCCCAACCCACTGAGCCTCACAGGTCAGGGTATACTAGCTCTTTTGATCCTCACAGCATCCCTGAGGTTGTTACTAGTATTAGTTCCACTTTACAAGAAGGAAAATGCAGGACAGGACTTAGCCAACTTGTCCAAGGTCACAGAGCTAATAGGTGGCAAAGGCAAGTAACAGAGCCCAAGGTAACATAATCCTAATTAATTACTTTAAATATTTATAATATACTTCTAAAATATATTTATTATAGTTATATAAGTAATATTTATGATTACAGGTACCAGATTACGTATAATGAGGCCAGTGCTTCCTTTTCTGCATAGTCTTGCATGCATTTTGTTTTGAAATACGGAGACTCAGACATGAGTCCAAAGTCGATCAAGCCATTGGTTCACTTCAGCCTACCAGTGGACCACCAACCACGTCCTGGTGAACCGCAGGCCAGCACAGTTCACTCTCTAGCGAGCAGCAGTGCCATGTTTCACTCACGTTCGAGCAGTCGAGGAGCTCTAGACCCACTATTTCTAGGTGGCTTCATCTAAATCACCTGTGACACTTGTTTTCCCACCCAAGGGCTCAACTCTGAGCAGTGTGGGAGGGGCGGGGAAGGGAGGGGAAGAAAGGGGAGGCCCAAACAAGACACGAAGAGTGGTTTCACAGAAACATCCAGGCCTTGTGGGGAGAAGGTATTTCTAATCTCAAACACAATCACAGCCACCTACTGGCTTTCAAATATCAAAAGAGCCTAGCATCCTAACAGTAAAAAGCAAATTTCTAAAACTTAAACCAACCTCTTTTGTGTGTGACTTAAGGATTTTATGAGAATATGAACCATTTCAAAAATAGTTCCAGATAAATCAGAAAATCTAATTTCCGATCTGAAAGGAACAGGAGGTCCCGGAAAGCGAGAAGGCCGGCCTCTGCCTCAGTTCCAGGGTCGGGTGACCAGTCAGCTGGTCAGAGAAAAACCTCCTTTCAACTACCAACCAGCACTGCAGCACCGCCCACCCCCCCGCCCAGCGCAGTTCTGCACAGTTCTGCGGCCCTTCTGTGTGTGTAGCTCTCTCTCATCCCTGTCTTGTTTCACACTGGTTCTTCTTAAGCACATAAAAGAACAAAAACACATTATTTGCCTAAAAGAACAGTATACTGCCTCTTAATTTAGCCAAAAGTCATTAAATGAACATTTCATACCTCACTTTTAAAAATGAAATTAAGGTGCTTTTTATTTCAGCACAAGACTTAATTAATTTTTTGAGTCAAAATCCACAAAAGGAAAAGAAAGATAATCGCTGGTCCCTCCTTAATATAATAGCACCTACAAGCCAACGGTTTCATTTAGCAGTACAAACCCCTATCAAGCCAGAAAAACTACAAGTGCAAAGAAAATTGGCACTTGAGCGTATCAGTCTATTAGCAGGAATAATCCTCACTTATGGTGTTTTATGGGTTGGAGAAAGTCCATTACCTCTCCCCCAAAATATACTCTCTAATGGCATGAATTTGGACCAATTTAACTGACCGGCATTCTGTCAATGAGCCCCACTCAAACCTCAGTGCATCTGCAAATGCAGTGTTCATTACTCATACCCAAAAAATGAAAAAGAGAAAAATAAAGTGGTTTAAAATGATAAACCCTGAATGCTTAAGGAGCAGCAATTAGTGGCTAGGATTCCGAGTCACCAATTCTAGTCAATCCAGGTTGGGAGCAGAACACTGCAGCTAGATCCGGCTCCCACTCCGCTCCAGGGGCCTTTGTGACATTAAAACAGTATTACAGACCCACAGCGATTTTTAGTCTTGAAAGAACTTGTGAGAAGTGGCATTTAGTTGAAAAGTCCTCCCGAATCATGAGAGGTACAGAATGAAAAATAAGTGCCATAAAATACATTATCATTATTAAAAGTACCCTCCACCAATTTCCTCTGAAAGAAAAACATCAGTAACAACTGTAAGTGACAAAGAAGAAAAGAATGGAAGTAAAGCCTAATTTTTCGGCTAAGTAGAGTTCACTGAATTCATAAAAAGTAAAGCCTTTCTTCCCTAAAATGACATAATTAAAATCTACGGAAGGGACTTGCACCTCTGTCCATGAGAAAGTAACAGGGTCAGGAACTACCCTCCTTCCAGAAACAACTAGAGCACTGGAGAAACAAAGGGAACAACTATTTTCAGACTTTGGACAGTGGCTGAAATGACAGTTCTATCACAGCCAGAGCACGCTGCCTGGAGGCAACTGCTAGACCACAGTGCAGGGGGGAGCCAGACAGGGCATCAGTCTTGCTAGTTGAAGAAACAAAGATCAGAGTTCAAGGCAATCCAGATAGTTAAAATTTGTAAGGCAGAATAGCAGAAAAGAAAGAGGCTATACATATAGGAAGACCTTCAGAAATACGAATAGGGATCCACCCAATTCTGTGATTAAATGCAAATCTGCGCATACACAGGGTGAAAATCCATGAGGTCAGACAAAGAACAACTTCCTTGAAAGAACAGCAACTGAAGAGGTTTCACAGGGCTAGTAGGAGTTCTTAAATTTCTTACCAGCCAGTTTGGGCATTCAGAAGACATCCCAGAACGTCATACCTTAGGATGAGCGTAAATTAGCCATAGAGAGAGGGTGATGTCAGCAAGATGGCAGAATAGGAAGCCAGACCCTCTCTCCCCCACGGAGACACCAACTCAACAATCCGTGAGCCAATCCCCTCTGTGAGAAATGCAGGAAGCAGTTAAGATGCTCCTGCACCCCAAGGGAGTGCAAAGTCAGCCCCACGGGAGCCAGTAGGAGATCTGTGCATTCACCTGTTAGAGCTCCTCTGCCTGGCTCGGCACCACCTGATCTGAGAGAAACTCCCAACTCAATGCCAATAAACTCAACAGCTTGTATTAAATGGACAAATGTCTTAAAAGGAATTCAAAGTTGTTTTAACATTCAAAAGTCAATCAATGTAATTAATCATATTATATAATTAAGGAAGTAAATCATATGAGCATCTCCATAGGTGTGGAAAACAAACTTGACAAAATTCAACACCCATTCATTAAAAAACAAAACAAAACAAAACAAAAAAACCCCTCCCAGCTAATTAAGAGCATAGAGGAACTGCCTCAAACCAGCAAATTTAGAAAATGTACTAAGGACATGATGAAACTTGTAACTAACATAAAATACTGAATGCTTTCCCCATAAAACTGGGAATAAGGAGAGGATGTGCACCCACACCACTTCTGCTGAACATTGCACTGGAGGCACTGGCCTGTGTAACAAGAAATATTAGGCATACAGGTTAGAAAAGAAGAAATAAAACTGTTTTTATTCACAGATGACATGAATGTACATGTAAAAATTCCTAAGGAATCAGCAGAAAAGATGCTGGAATTAAAAAGTGAACGCAGTGCCCTGGCTGACATGCCCTAGCTGGTGAGAGCATCGTCCCATAACCAAAAGGCTGCGGTTCCGTCCCCAGTGTGGACAGCTGTGACGCCTAGTTTGGGTGCCAATCCCCGGTCTGGAAGCATACAGGAGGTGACCACTCGATGCTTCTCTCTCACATCGATGTTTCTCTCCCTTCCTCTCTCTCTAAGAGCAATGGAAAAAATGTCCTCGGGTGAGGCTAAAAAAAGTGAATTCAGCAAGATAACGACATAAAAGGGTAACATAAAAAAAAAAACTGTATTTCTATGTGCAAGACCTATGCACTGAAAACTAAACAACATTGTGAAGAGAAATTAAAGAAAAACTAAAAAATGGAAGAAAATACCATGTTCCTATACTGAAGACTCAACACTATTAAGATGTCAGTTCTCCCCAGGTTGAGTTCTAGATTCAGTGCAATCCCAATGCACATCTCAGTAGGCTTTTTTGGTAGAAATTTGCAATCTGATTCTAAAGTGTATATGGAAATGAATGTAAAATGCAAAGATCCTGAAAGTACCCAAAAAATTTTGATAAAAACAAAGTTGGAGTATTTACAATGCCTGACTTCAAGACTTACGAAAAACTACAGAAATCAGAAGGTGATTCTGGCACTGAATAGACGCGTAGTCAACGGAACAGAAAGGAGGCCAGAGACAGACCAGCGCTCGACTGCCCGCAGCCAGCGGCACTGGCTGGGACGGGAGCACTCAGTCAGGTGACAGGAATGCTCAGCACCTGACGGTGGCAGTTACACGGCGTACGCGTTCGTCAAAATTCACTACCGCCTCTACACTCCACTGGGCACTTAAAATGAATGTATTTTACTTTGTATCCGTCACACCTAAATAAAGATGCTATTAGCACGCATTTAGAAACAATCCCCAAAACTTAGCGTGGTTATTCAGAAGAATCTGGCCTAGAAAGGAAACTAACATTTATTGAGGGCCAATGCCTTGTCAGACAGTGGGCCCTACACATTTAATTCTCACGACCACTGTCTAAGGTAAAACTGCACACCAGATTTTTACCTTTGAACAAATACTGGGCATCTGCACACTCATCGGCCTACTAAGTGGGAAGTGCAAGAGTCAAGCCCAAGTGCAACTCTAATGACCACGCTGCTGCCACCGCCGTCTTCTTTGTCTTCCCTACAGACACTCTTCCACCAAACTTACTGCCTGCCAAGACCATTTTTTAAGTCAAAGTTGTTGGATTTTTTAACTTTCCAAGAAAAATCAACCTGAAAATAGAGGACAGAGCCCCGACCAGTGTGGCTCAGGTCGGGCACCATCCTGCAAAGCGAAAGGTTACGGGTTTGATTCCCAGTCAGGGCACATGCCTGGGTTGCGAGTTTGGTCCATGGTCAGAACACATAAAAGAGGCAACCAATCAATGCTTTTTTTCTCACATCAATATTATTCTGCCTCTCTTCCCCTCTCTCTCACAAAAAGGAAAAAAAGAAAAAGAGGCAGAAAGATCATGAACTTAGATAATACATATAGTAGACAGCCAGCTCCTGAACAAGGACAGGCTCACCCCATGTGTTAAATGCCTCAAGTGTAAAAAACACCTACATACTAGACTCAGAAAGAAAAGTACTAGAAGATTCCAATATAAGAATCTGTCCAGCTAGTTCAGTGATAAAACTGTAAGACTCTTCAATACCAATGGGGGACTCTATAATTCCCCTATTGGTATTTTTTTTATACTTTCAAACTCTACATAAACTACTACTTAGCTGAACTACCTATCTGTTATCCTGCTAAAAACAAAAATTCTGAAATTTAACATCTAAAAGTGCTTGGCAAACTAAAAAAACCACATATCTGACCAAAATCTTTATTGCCATAAATGTTACAATAGACATAAAAATATCCAAAAAAGGGTACTAGAAAATATGAGCCTCTGTAAAAACTTCAATATTCAAGAGGAAACGAAGGGAAAGACCTTCTGACAGCTTCAAGATGGAGCTAAAAGTAGAAATAAGCATGTACTTACCTTTGGTATCAAATTAATACCACCTCATGTAAATACCCCATTTTTACAGAGACAGCAGTACTTACAGTTATGTGAGCACTGAGGAATCATCATGGCGATGTTGAAGTATTCAAAGCAAATCCCGCACCGCAGCAAATCGTCTACTGTCTGAAACGTAAACACACATGTACACAGATCGGAAAGATACCAAGACTGGAATGTCTGACACAGAACTCTTTCTCCATACCCTAAAAAAAATAGTAATAATTTAATAATACTTTTCTCAAATATACAAACTCAAATGCAAACTCCACATAAACTGCAGGGGACCTTAACGAATAGAGGAAAACCTCCCCCATATGACTCTTACACATTCGAATCTCAGGTTACCAGGAGCAGCAGAGCACTTGAGACAGATAAAGCCTACACCATGTAGATTCCCATGCAACATTGTTACCCTTTCACAAAAGGGCTACTGTGTCCTGCTCCACTTCCCAAGTGTTTCCTGTTCTTACTCCAAGCCGCCTCCTCCTCAGACCCCACCCCCTGGCCCACGGTCATTGCTAGGTGAAGGGTACCATAGCCAGTCAGCATACAGGTTAAAAACCAAATATTAAATATTAACGAGAATATTAAAGCCAAACATTAGAAATTATCTAATTAAAACCCCTACTTCACAAATGAGGAAACGTATTCAGAGCAGGCACATGCTGGGCATGAGTCCAGCCAGGACTAAACTTCCCGTCTCCCTTATGGCCCCTGCGTGGTTCTACCGCGCAGCCAGATGCGGAAGCCCTTTAGAGACCGGAGCCAGTGACAGCACAGGGACGTTAAGGGGACAATGTGCAAAGTCAGACAGATGTGTGCCAACCCGGAAAGCAACTGGATAGGAAAGGATCTATTCTCGCTACCCCAAATCTTTTAAATCATTTAAGATAAAATGTTATTCCTTTCCATAGAACACTGAGAAGATATTTAAGAGAAGACAAAAAAGAGGTAGCTCTCTTATGCACTGATGTGGAAAGACTGCCAAAATAAGTGGAAAAAGACGGTACATATGGTATGCTACCTTCTGCTTAAAAGGGAGGGGAAATAAGAATGTATTATATTTTGCCCGGCTGGTGTAGCTCAGTGGATTGAGCGCAGGCTGGGAACCAGAGGGTCCCGGTTCGATTCCCAGTTGGGGCACATGCCTGGGTTGCAGGCCAGGTCCCCAGTGGGGGCCATGTGAGGGGCAACCATACATTGCTGTTTCTCTCCCTCTCTTTCTCCCTCCCTTCCCCTCTCTCTAAAAATAAATAAAATCTTTTAAAAAAATAAAAATAAAAAAAAGAATATTATATTTTTATCTTGCATATAGATAGGTATAAAGACATCCTGACAAGATATCTAAGAAAGTAATAAATAATGGTCACAGAGGTTAGGAAACTGGATAGGAAAGGGACAAAGCTGGGAGGCAGACTTTTGCTTTTAATTTCATGTATTTTTTGAACCATATGAGCATATTACCTAAATTTTAAAACACAAACAAAAAAGTCTAATGTTATTTAATAGTCCATATGATGAAATAATATGTAGCCATTTTAAAAAGTGCTTTCAAACAAAAATGTCACGGGAAAATGTTCTGGTTTCAATGGGAACTTTCAAAACAGTCAGAGAACAGACCTACAACAATCCATAACGACAGAACCACGCAGTGTAATCCCCACAGCAACCCTGTGAAGTCCACAGCATCTGTATCCCAGTTCTACAGACTAAGACTACAGCGCTTAAAAGCGGTTGGATCTTACCCAAGAAACTGACTCCAAAGCGATCCCAAATTTTAAATGCACATACTCACTGGGGATACGTGCGTGCAGGAGCACACACGTGGTTAATGAAAGAAATGAGAGAAAACGTCAAACAGTGGTTATCTCAGGATGATACGGTAATGGGCAAGTTTCATTTACTCCTCTCTCTTACCCTGAATTTTAATTTTTTACTACTATATCCACATACATTTATAAACTATCAAAGCTAGAAAATTTTTGTTATGGTTAAACCAGGGAAATAAACATTAAAATACCAAAAATCTCCCATTCTTTTTTAAGATTTTATTTACTTATTTTTAGAGAGAAGGAGAAGCGAGGGAGAAAGGGACAGAGAGAAACATCAATGTGAGAGAGAAACATCACTCAATTGTCACTGGGGACTGAGCCCGCAACCCAGGAGTGCACCCTGACCGGAATCCAACCGTGACCTTTTCTTCTGCAGAACAACGCCCAGCAAACTGAGCCACGCCGGTCAGGGCTCTTCTGTTAGTTCGCATGATAAGCTACCACTGACGCAAAAGGCAAGAGGACTGTGTTGAAAATCAATGAAGAGCAGAGGCAGAGCTGGAAGCCAGAGTCCTGGCATCTAGTGTCTTGTACTCTCTTCAATATAACCATCCTCTCCTGGTGGAGGAGCGGTTCTGACCCATCTGCTGAGCGAGATCTGTGCAAGGTGACACCACAGCAGATGAGCCATAGCATTCTTGTGCGAATTTCCGGTCATGCCCTTTCAAGACAGTAATGCACGCCACAGGTGCCCGTCAACCCACATAGAGAGTAGTCAAGTGGGTGCCCCAGGGTTTCTTTAACTTAGAGAAAGTGGGAGGGAGAAGTAGGGAATGAGTGAAAAGACAATAATGAAAGCCAAAGTTCTTAAGTTTTTTGGGTCACAGATTCCTTTGAAAAATGGATTAAAACTATGGACTCTCCTCTCAGAAAAGCATACGGACAAAAATTTTATAAGTAATTCAGACACCCAAGTCTTTCCATAGGCACTAGGTTAAGAACCATGGATCTGGAGTCAGATTTCTATTCAATATAAGAAAGAACTTCAAACAGGTATTTTAGGAGCAGCTAAATAAGAATCCAGCAAAAGTAATGCCTGCTTGAGTGTGGCTGGTAGGATAACAACATGGGTGTAATAGTTTATAGTTTTAATTTGAACATTTCACCTAAAATGTCATATGGTGTGCTTGAATGTGACATTGTTATGTTACAGAATTACATCCTTATTATTTAGTAATAAAAGACTTGTCATAAGAAAGGGGCGTTATTTGTGCTACACCCTGCATTCGTTTCTGGAGGAATTCAAGCAAACATTGGAGGAGAAGTTGGCAGAATACATTATAAAAGGGATTAGAACAGTGGAGGGTCCGGCTTCCCAACCTTATTATTTCATGATTCTAATATGTGTTCAATCAGCTCTATCACTGAACACTCCCTGGTGCTGGACCCTCAGTTTGGTGCTGTGGTGAGCTATCAAAGCCGCAGAAGACATGGATCCTGCGTCTAAAGAACAACTGCGGGAGTTGCAAGAATATACAAAATATGCTTAGATCTACACAGAGACAGAGGTAGCTTTACAAGTTACAGAGCTTTCACTTCCTTTATTCAATTCATGACAACAAATATAAAGCTGAAAAGTTAACATATGCTACGTGCTAATAATAAGATATATCAACTGAATGCTTATCTTCCAGATACCTTCAATCAACTGGCAAATAACTTCTGAGCACCCACCACGTGCCACACATTGTGTTAAGTACAGTAAGTCCTGTCCACACACCTCAACTCATCCAACCAACCCTACACACTGTTTATCCTTGCTTCCAGTTTATAGTTCGGGAAATTCAGGCTCAGAGTTTTAGTAACTAACTCAAGGTCACACAGGTAAATGAGAGGCAGAGACCGGATTTAACCTGGGGTCATCTAAGCTCTTCTCCACAGCCAAGGACACCACAACTTCAAAAGCACGGCTTTCCTCAATCCGCTCCACAACGTCCACTTTCACCATGGGGCTATACCCCAAGTCCCCAAGAGCTGCAGATGACACTGATGACGTCAGGAAGAATAAGGTCTCATACTTACTTTAACCTCCCACAAGTCCCTTCCCTTAATCCTCAAAGTCAGCGTTCTGAGTCAGAGGGACAGAGACCATAAGTCACCAAGTCTACAAAACTGAGAAAGAGAATGAGAAAGTGATCTTGCCTACAAAAATGAAATGATCACATTGCAAGGAGAAAAACCAAGCAACTGATTCTTAGCACAGCAAAATGTATTTACTCTTGACCAAATATAGCAGGAATACAGGGCTCACTGCTACTGTTAAGGGGAAACTGAAACGCCTGGCCAAAAACCAAGTAGCCTCAAAGTCAATGTTATTTAAATGAAGTAATTCAATTAAATGAAAGGCTGGCTAGTGCTGAGCCTTTAAACAAAGAGGGTCCTGATCGCTTTGTTTAAAAGGGAGACAAGCTCAACTGTTAGGAGTTAGGACGGAGAGCAAACCAGCACTAGGCTTACTTAGGATGATTAGAACAAACAAAACAGAACGTAAAGGAAGCCGTACGCTTCGCTAGGTGATCAAACAAATGCTTTTTTGATGCTAGGTCTACCCAAAATCATGTCCAGTGACACTTTGGGAAATTCTCATCTAATGTCCTGCGAGCGTTTACATAATGTAAACCCTCAGACAGTGTTAGTTGTGCCTGTCACTGTCACCGTTGAGAGTGACTTTTCTCTCGAGGTCACCGCTACTGCTGTGGCTAACCTGCAGAACAGCCGGTTCACTGAGACCGCCAACCTGAGTTCACCATAAGGGGCAGAGGCCGCAGGAAACTGCGGCCCAGGGACACGCGGACGGCGAGGTGCAGAGCTGAGCCGCGGGTACCTGGGCCAAGCCGGCCGCCGGCGCCGGCCCTCCGAAGGCGGGGCCGGCTTCCCGCTGACACCTGGGCTTCCCCGACCTCCCCGAAGCACTCACCTTCAAGACTTCCAGGCCCGGAGGCCACCGAGGTTCGACCAAGGAGCTCATGGCTCCTCCTGGGGGCTCCGCTGCCCACTGACCTCCCGCGCTCCACTGTCACTCGAAATTCCCCGCGCTACTGCGTTACCGCAGCAGTCCGCGACGCGCGGGCGGCGGGCGCGGGGCCTGCCGGGAATTGTAGTGTGTGGGCCCAGCGCAGCCAAAGTGCTTTACTGCGCACGCGCCAGGCATCTTCACCTTTTGTAGCAGAAGGCAAGTGGTTGAAGGCCCACATCCGGTTTTGTATTAGACCCTTAATAAACAAGTGTGTGTTGAATGTCGGGAAGAAATAGCCAGGTATCAAACCAAATCCATACCTTACCAAATCTTTCAAGGTCTTGGCTAATGTCTCCTTTAAGTTGCCCTCCCTGATTGCTATAATCATCTGTCCCTGCCCTGAACAGAAGTTTTCATATCTAGTATTTCATTTAATCCCATCACAATATTGGGAGTAAACATTATCATTGTCAGTTTACACAAAAGGAATCTTCTGCTTAAAAAGTGAGCCCTGGCTTGTGTGGCTCAGTGGGTTGTATGCTGGCATGTGAGCCAGAGGGTTGCGGTTGGATTCCCAGTCAGGACACATGTCTGGGTTTTGGGCCAGGTCCCCAGTAGGGGACATGCAAGAGTCAACCCATCGATATATCTCTCACATATCAATGTTTCTCTCCCTCATTTTCCCTCTCTCTGAAAATAAATGAATAAAATCTTTAAAAAAAAATGAATAGGGTTTTCTTTCTGTAGCTTTCCAGATATTTCCTATGCAGATACATAGGTAAGGTTTTACTCCACAAATATTAAATGCATAGCTCTGTCAACTTGAGTTTTTGTTTGTTTACTAAACCATACTCATACATCTTGAGACCTCTGGATGTAAATACATAGAGCTTTACTTCGTTCTTTTTAATGGCTATGTACAGTCATCCCTCGCTATATCGCAGCTCACTTATTGCTGCTTGGCCGTATCGCGGGCTTTTTAAAAATATATATCTAATTCTATATTGCGGAGTTTTCACTATATCGTGGGATTTTGCGGTATATAGGTATTTATATAATATTTATTATTTTAATTATTTTTGCCTAAAAATTTAAAACGATATAAAATGTTAATTCAAACATAGTAAAAGAATATTAAATCGAAAAAAATACAGTATGTATTTCATCAGCAGATGAATACCATACTGTACACACTGGAAATGCAGTACTGTAGTCCCTAACAGAGATACACCACAATTTCTTTTGTCTACTCCCTGTCATACTGAGGAACATTTAGGTTGTTTCCAATTTTCACTATTGCAAAGACTTACAGAGAGCACACTTACAAATCTTGGCACACTTGAACCAAGATATCTTGTGGATGATTTCCTGTAGATGAAACTGCCAGGTTAATTTGTTTATACTTTTAAACTGTGCTAGCTAGCACTATGTGGTTTTCCTAAAAGTGTAATGTACCAATACATTTACACTCTCACTCAGTGAGTGTCAGAGTACCTATTATCCAAATACAAAGAGCTGACCAGCAAACCACCCAGCCTGTCTGCTCAGCTCAGCGCTCACCCATTGCCCTGGGTAGGTCTCGGTTGTGTGAGGCCTCATGGGCAGTGAGTCAACACAGTTTTGTTGCCCAGGGCACCTTGCCATTGCCACCCCGCATGATCCATGCATTCATTCACTCGACAGATATTTTTCTAAGTGCTGACCATTGGCACTCAAGCTTCCTTGTGAAGCAGGCAGAGGTGGGGTTGTTATTGACATTTTTCAGACAAAGACACTGAGTCTCAGAGAGGTTAAGGTTCCATTCTTTTGGCCTCTCTTCATAAGGAGCCTGTGGCCCCTGAGCCAGACCTGCACTCAACTGATTTTTCCCAAACACTCGTTGGGCAATAATAACAGAAGTTGGACAAAGAACTTTAATATCCATTATAATAATAGATGACATTTATTAGACACTTGCAGGCGAAGCATTGTTTTAGGTATTTTTACACATACTGACTTATTTCAGACCCACTCCAACCAAATCAGAGAAGAGAAGTAAACAGGAAACTTGTTTAGGGCACTCTGCTGTTAAGTGAAAAACGGAGGGTTTGAACTTGGGTAGTCTGGCTTGAGAGTCCACATTAACTGCTACAGAATAGTCTCATAAGGCCCTCATTATGAGAAGTATTCCCATTTTATACACATGGTCTTTGAGTCTCCGAGAGGCAAAGGAATTCATTCAAGATCATGCAGTTTGTCAGCGGCAACGTTCAGCCTTGAACCTAGGTCTTTTAACCCCAAACCAGAAGGGATCACCCACTGACATTTTATCAAGGAATAATTGAGCAGACAGGGCAGCAAGGCAGAGGTCTGAGGATCCCAGGATGCTGGACCTCGTGGGGCTTCAACAGGGAGGTGGGGAAGGGCGGGGAAGGATGGAGGCTACGGTGGGTTTGTATCTACCAATCAGAAAAATGTGTGCAAATGAACTCCTGGCTGAGTCAGAGGGTTTTGCCTGCCTAGATCTGGATGCTGAGAGAGTGGGGTGGGTTTGGAGCGACAAAGGAATTGGAACAAAGACCAGGTCCCCCACCTGAGTGCACCGGTAGTTGTTCCTTTATGGTCCTAGTTGTTTACAAAGTAATTAGGTTTAATGTGACAAAGGGCTGGTAGATGAGAGAAGAGGAGAAAAGAAAAAAATGGGAAAGGAAAGAGAGTAGGGAAAGAAATGTACTCTTCCCCTGCAATCATGAAGACGGATTTGGGAGCAGGCAGCCCTTTTTGGTCCGAAGGCCCAGATTCCTCTCCCTGAGTCTGGATCGCCTGCAGAGCAGCACTCAGTCCTGTTCACCTCTGAGTTCCTGCCACCAGCTGCCTAGTGACACTGAATGAATGAGTAAATCACCAGAATAAACCCGTGTTCCCATAAATCTTTTCCTCCCAGATGGAGCAGTTCTGTTCCTGTTCTCTTTAACAGTGCCCACTCAAGCCCACCCTGGACCTGGGAAGCAAAGCCACAGGACACAAGCAGGTCTGAAGGCCCCCCTTGAGTCAGGCATCTGTCTTGCCTCCCCTGAGGTATTTATCCACCCCAGGAGCCAATCTCTTCAAACAAGCTGCTGTTTCCACGGATATTCTCCTTCTGTTAAATCAATAAAGAGACTGCACTTCCTTATTCCGGAGTGAAAACAAAATGTTCCGCATTGAAAAGCGGGCCAGCACTCAGTGGACTCTCCCACAGCACTTAGCACAAAGGGAGGGTCTGGGAGAGGGCCACCAGACAAAGTACAGGATGCCAAGGAAATTTTAATTTCACATAAGTAGCAAACATTTTTTAATGTAAGCACATCCCAAATATTGTACATGACATACTGATATTAAAAATTATTCCCTGATTATCTGAAATTCAAATTTAACTGAGTGTTTATTTGCCAAATCTGGCAACCCCAATCAGGGGCCCATGCTCCCAGCTGAGCGAAGGATCTGGCTTGGCTGCACCTTGAGGAGTTCCAGGGCCCTGAGCTCCTTTCCAGGGTCTCCCTGCCCCTCTGGCCTCCATTCTCTCTTCCTCTAGAACCCATCCTCATTCTTGTCATGGGAGGGAGACTTAGGCCTTATCTCCTCTTCCCTCCCATCCTTCTCCCCTCCACTCTTGCCTCCGTTTTAACAAATGTTTATTGAGTTGCTATCCACCTGTGCCAGGTGCTGGAGTACAAAGGTGAGCGAGGGAGTCCTGGTCCCTGCTGTCAGGTTGCTGACACTCTGGTTGGAGGATGGGGCCAGGAGTGCAACAAGTCGGTATGTTAAATCGAATAGCTAATTTAACATAGTGGTAAGTGATGTGAAAACAAAACAGGACATTGTGCTAGAGAAGGGAAGACACTATCAACTGGATCTCTCTGAGAAGGTGACGTTCGTGCTAGGACCCATCTGATAAGATAGAGGCAGCGTGCAAAGACCTGGGGATGATAAAGAATGTGGATTGTAATCCATGATGATTCTGGCAATTTACTGAATCTCTGTGCCTCAGTGTTCTCATCTGTAAAACGGGGATGATAATAGCAGTATTTGTCTTATACAGCTATTGTGAGAATTAAATGAGTTATCGTAAGTAAAGTTCTTAGCACAGTGCCTGGCACTGAGCAAGCAGTGTGTCGGCGGTCATTGTTATAATGTTGCTGTAAGCACAGGGGGAAGCCCTTGGAGGGATATAACCATGGGTGGTGGAGGGGGGTGACGTGATCGGACTCACATTTTCAAAATGTCACCCTCACTGCTGGGTGAAGAAGGGATTTTAGTGGAGAAAGAGTAGCAGCACCAACCAGGGAGCAGTGAAAACAGTCTGGGACCAGGTGGGCAGCAGTCAGGAGGAAGTAGACTGCCGAGGGCCCATGCTTACTGCAGTCTTACCAGTAAGGTCCTGCTCTGCCTCTATACTAGGCCCATCCTAATTCCTCCTAGACCTGTCCAGAGGACCTGTCTGGTTCTCATCAGTCCCTGTCACCTGGATCCCCAGCGTCAGGGCTAGTTGACATTGACAGACTGTGTCCATTACCTGCTCTACTGGGCTATTTTTGGGAACAGCCCTGCCTGGTTTCAGAAGCTGTAACCCCCATGGCTAAGGCTGAGTAAAAAGACCTTGGGACCATAAGCCACTAAGGAGACAAAGCTTATCCTTACAGCAGGGCACAGCCTCTGCCCCCTTTACTTCACCCTGTTTGGCCTCGGGCGGGTGATTGGTTAGCCAATGACAGGTAAGATTCCTCGAGGGAGGGACAACCTAAGACAGGCACGTTCATGAAGGGTTCATCAGGGAAGGACTTAGGGGTCTATAGAAAAGGGGTGATGGACCCTCACCCCTCGGCTTTGTCACATCTTGAATCCTCATTCTATCTGTAAAAAGTCTCCTAATCCCTTGGCTGCCTGCAACCCCCACCTGATTTAAGCCTGAAACAATGCCAGAGGCGGGTGTCGCCCTGTGCTGAAACAGGTGGTTTCCGGGGGATCAGGCCTAAGAAAGAATGAATAAAGTCCTGTGAAACCTGCTTTGCTAAGAATACCCTCAATTTAAATGATAAGGGTCCAAGCATAAAATGAGTTTGTTTCCCAAAGTTTTATGGCCCTTTGGTGTCACTCTATCTATCTGACCCTAATTTAGAATAAGCCCTCATAATTCTTTGAATGTTGTCTATTGTTTGATCATTACTGCCTGACAATGACTGATAAGATTTATGCCCTGTATTCCTATGCAAATTAAACCCAGTAAAAGCCCATTGAGGAACAGGCGCAAGGCCCTTCTCCTTTGAGAGACTGGCCAACTCTCCTCCCCAGGCAGATCATGTCTTGGTAGAATTATTCTCACCCTTGAAGGCTCAGGGGGGCTTTGCTAGACAAAGCTCCCTCACAGGCTGTTAGATCACCTCTGGGAGCTTCTTGCTGAGACTGGTTACACATCTGTCACCACAGCCTCTTGGGAGGGGTCCCACCCCCTCCTATTGATGCTTTCAGAAAATGTTTACTGAGAATTTACTATATGCCCAGGCAGGGGCAACAGGCAGTAAACTAGACAAAGAATATCCATTCAAATCAATGTCTGCAAATGCAAAGAGCTTTGTGATCAGAAAGAAGGAACTTTTCAGCAAGGGAGAAGTATTATTTTGTATTCCTGTTTTGTTTTTTGTTTTTGTATTTTCACCCAATGACACACCCACTGATTTATTTTGTTGTTGGGGGGAGAAAGAGAAAAAAACATCGATATGAGAGAGAAATATCAATCAGTTGTCTCCTGCACGTGCCCCCAACCAGGGACCAAACCTATAACCCAGGCATGTGCACTGACTAGGAATCAAACCTGCCACCTTTTGGTTCATGGGATGATGCTCCAAACAACTGAGCTACACCAGCCAGGGCAGTCTGGATTCATTTGGTTGCAAGTGTTGAGTTAGCTAACACAAAATGGCCTAATCCAAAAAAAAAGGTGGGGGGTGGTTATGGATCAGCTCATGTAAGAGTCCAGAAGTAGCTATTCAGGTGTGGCTTTATTCAGGTGTCATCAGATTTGTCTCTTTTCCTTCCTCTCAGTCTCTGTTTCTTAGTGCCTATGTCTGCTTTCTTCAGTGCTGGCTTAATGCTCCAGCAGTTCCCCCACACGTACACACAGTAGCAAGCATGGCCTGCAAAGGACCCAGGCCTACATTCTACTAGCACAGCTGCCTTAGCAAAGAGACAGCAACTTGTTCTCAGCAGTCCCCAATAAAAGTGCTGGGACTGAATCTCATTGGCCAGAAGTGGGTCACATGTTCCATCCTTGAACTAATCACTGTGGCTCAGATTGTCTAGGTCTCAGTTTGGGGGTAAAGGTGGTAATAAATACCTACAAACATGCAGATTGCAAATTCTTCCCCCATCTATATCCACACTCTTTATGATCTGAGCCCTTTCATTAAGAGGTGGATTTATTTCTTCACTCCTTGAATCTGAACCTGGGCTTGGTCATGCGATTTGCTTTGGCTAATGTGACATTAACAGCAGTGGTGCAAACAGAAGGATGAAAAGTGCCTGAGCACTGGAGCTTGCCCTGTCTCTTGAGGCTCTTGGGAACCACCTAACCACCACCATGTAAACAAATCCTAACTATCCTCCTGGATGATGAGAGATAGCTGGCCAAGTCATCTTCGCCACCCAGCTGACACTGGGCCACCTACAAGACATGTGAGTGAGGCCATCCCAGACCATCCAGCTCCAGCCAAACAGGGTTACCACAGAAATCAGCCCAGCCAGCCCTGCCCAGAAAACTGCTCAACACACCCTTGGGACATGGTCAATAACAAATGTTGATTATCTTAAGCCACCAAACTTGGGGGTGACCTGCTAGGTGATCAAAAACCATAATGACCTTCCACAGGAGTCTTCTGCCTGCCTGGAGCTGGCTTGGGAGCCCCCAGATACAGAATTGCTAGAGCCCCTGGCCTGATGGTCCCTTCTCTCCCCCATAGGAATATTTTCCTGCTCTCTTTGACCCCAATATGTATTCGCACCCTGCTTCCAATCTGGTGCTGGACTTTATGGGTGCTGGGGCAGGTCAGCCCTCTTGTGAAAAGCAGCTTGTATGCAGCTCCCCTTGTCTCTGTGGGCTTCCAGGCATTTCTCCTTACAAGGAGGCCACCGTCCACCGGGAAGGAATTAAAGGATGTGTAGCTGAATCCTGTGCCATGAAATCCCTACCATTGGTCATGGTGCCTGGACACGCTCCCCCTACCCAGGTCTGTTTAGACCCCCAGAGCCCCGTGGAGAGTAGAACTTTCTTCTGGGGTTGCTAAAGCAGGTCACACTTTTATGTTACAGTGCAAACACACTGTATGGCAATGACTTAGTCTCCTTGACTAGACCCACTGTGTCCTGGCACAGCTGTGAATGTAGTAGGGGCCCAACAAGTGCTCACTGGACAGGTCACCTGGAAAGACATTGAATGACATCTGGCCCTGGGACTCTGGGGTCCTGGGACATAGGGAGGCCTGGGGCTAAGGGAGCAAATCAATGAACCCTGGGAAGGAGACAGTGGAAATCACCAAGACAGAATCCTCGCCAACCAGTGTGGTCTCTCTGACTAAGGGAACAGGATGCAGAGTCAGACAGACCTCAGATTGCAGCCATGCTCTTCCACTCCCCATGGGATCTGGGATAAGTCGCTTACATTTCAGAGCCTCAGTTTCCACTCTGTAAGATAAGAGTAATAATGCCTACCTCCGAGGGTTGGTGTAATTAACACATTTTTAAGTGTTGGGAAGCACACAATGAGTGTCTGGCCTTGGCAGTAGGAGCAACAGTTATAATTATGAACGTTGTTATCACAAGCACACACCACTAACCAGAGGGCACAGAGGTGAAGAGCTCCAGCTCTGAAGTCAGACTGCAGCCCCACCACGTAGACGTGCATGGACTGTGGCCCCCACGAAAAGGAACCGGGGCCCCTTGGAGACATGGCCGATGTTAAGCCTGGGGCAGAGCGGGTGCAAGACAAGCCTGGAGTCTCTCATTGTGCCCAAAATAAGGAAGTGGTCAAAAACAAGAGACAGCTCCAAGTCGCTCCTACTGACTTCAGCACCAAAAAGGCTTTTGACTGCAACTGGTTGAACCACATGGAATGTTTTTAAACCCGGGAATTTATAGTGAGTCTCAGCAGAAGGAAGGGATTCCCCCATTTGCTGCCATTGGAGACGGCCATTGTGTCAGGTTCTCACTCATAGCTGATAAGGAAGGGGAGAGAATTAACCAATTGTTGTTCTCTCCCCAAAAAGAACTATACTTTAGGGAACTATTCAACCTTGTTGATGAGAATTTGAGCACATAAATGGAGAAGAAATGATAAAATTAGAAAACCACCATTTTGCATCTTCTAACGAAGCATAGCTCCAGGTGATGATAGCCCATGGGGAGAGATTCTTGGGGAAGCGTACATTCACCAGGTCCCAACTCATCACATCGCGCTTTAGTCTCTGCTCACAGGGAAAATGCAGCCTTTTAATGGAGTGATGAGGGTGAACCCACCTGAACCTAGTGGTCAATCTTATCATCGCTAACAGCGGGCAACGAACAGCATGCACCTCCTGATGTGATGCAATATGAAGGGTGCATTGTCGTGGGGGTAATCGTACCTGCCGATACCCGTGGGTGACCGCTACCCGATGCGTGTATGAATCTCATACTGAGACACTCGGGGAAAGAGAGACCGAGGCCACGTGGCTGATTCCTCCCATCTCAGGAAAAGCCCCGTGGCTTGCCCAGCCAGGGTTTTTATTAGGGGCATTAGCACACATTTACATTGGATTGATTATTCATGGGATTAAGCAGAACAGGGGTAAGATTACTCATTAACAGGGCATTAGGATGTAAATTCAGGTCCGGTGGCAGGAAGGACCAGGTTAATGTAATATGCAGGGCACAGCAAGCCAGAATTTTTTAAGATACATCTTTGCCAAATTCCTATTAGAGAATTCCCATTCCACAGACATGATCCACACTTGCTCACACGGGAATCACACGGAGCTGTGCTCAAAACGTGTAAATTCCAGAGCATGCGTGTTGAAATCACTGCCACAGTGCATCATCTAGGGAGCATTCTTGCCAGAAGTGGTGCAACCGAATCTAATCAAATGCTCAGCTCCAACTCCAGTTCATAAGACATCCATGGAGGGCAGCTACCAGGGAGGCGATGGCTCCAGGAAGCCACCTGGCAAGTCCAGACCACGGGGCTCTGTACCAGGACATGAGCCAGAGCTCTGCAACGGGTCATGAGGCCACTGTTCTGGAATGAAGAAGATTCCAGATGCATAAACTTGTTGCAGCTTTGTTTGGATCCTGATTTGAACAAACCAGTCTTTTACAGACTTTTGGGGAACAGTCAATGAAATTCGAATGTAAATTATGAGTGACATTATATTGATAAATTGTTACTAATTCTACTGGGTGTGATAGTGGGATTGTCATGTAGAAAAATGTCATTTTTAGAGATGTGTGCTGAGGTATCTCAGGGTAACATCATGATGTCAGAACTTTTATTTGAAATTTTAAAAAGATAAAGCAAATTTGGAGAATTTAAATAATTGTTAAAATATATGATAGACATAATGGGTTAATTTTATACTATTTTCTGTATTCTTTTGTAAGTTTGAAATTTTCACAATAAAAATTGGAGATAACTCATCCCGCCTGCCATTCTACAAACAGCCACATGAGGACAGCAGAGTATCACATTGGCTGTGGGCTCAAGCTTTGAAGAAAAATTCAAGAGCAATCATCCATTCCTTCTTCTTTTTTAAAAAATCCTCACCTGAGGATACGTCCATTGATTTCTAGAGAGAGAGGAAGGGAGTGAGCAAGAAAGGGAAACATCCATGTGAGAGAGATACATCAGTTGGTTCCCTCCTGCGCATGCCCGGACGGGGGATTGAACCACCAACCTCAGTAGGTGCCCTGAACAGGACCAGTGCTCCAACCCCCTGGGCCACACCCCTGGCCAGGGTCCCACTCATTTTTTATTCATTTATTTCCTCTCATCCTTGCATGTGACTTCCCTGAGTTGGGCCTATGGAGGACAAAGAGTCAAATTAACCCTGGTCCCTGCTGTCCTGTAAACAGCGTCTGGGGGCCAGGAAGGGGCAGGCACCAGGAACCCGTCTTTGTGGGTGCGTGCAGACAGGTGTCTCTATGTTTGACACACTGGACTGGAGACCTAGGCTGGGCTTATTGGAAACAGAGAAATTAATATGGGGGGAGGCGGGGCTGGGGACCTGCCACTTGTGTGAGTTGACTCTTCTACGTGCATTCAGATTTACACACTTATCAACTGCATGATCTTGGAAAAGTCACTGCCTCTCTGAACCTTGTGGGGCTTGTAACAGTTTATACCGTGTACCTTTTCTGTTGGGAAAAAAAATGAGAGGTGGAGAGACAGAACTTGTTGGCCTTGTTGGAACAGTGGGATCATCCTCTTTGGATTCTGTTTTATTTTTGTTTAGATGGGGCAAAAATTATTCCTTTCCTTTAAGCCAGGCTGAGTGGGGGTTTTGAGTCCTCTACAGCAGGACATAAAGCAGAAAGGGCCAAGCGATTTGTCAGGGCATTGAAGACCTATGAGCACTGGTCTAGGTTCAATGAAAGAATAGGCATTTGAAGAAGGAAAATCTTGTTCCATCGATGACAGGACTGTAAGTGCCTATAAAGAAGGTCTGCGGTTCTGCTCCACGTGTGGGCCATTGATCTCTGTATCGGGAAGCATTCAAATAAGCTGGAAATCCAGAAACAAAATGGGAGGGGAGGGTGCTTGAGGCCCATAAATAACCGCAATAATAAAATTCCTCCATCTCCTTTGTCAGACCTCAGGTACGGAGCAGCAGGTACCTTACCATCCAGGGTCCATGGTGCGGCATCACAGCCCCCATACGGTATTTAAGTCCTCCATCACCACTCAAGCCCTTCCTCGGTAAAAAAGTAGCTGTAATCTAGAAGCCAGAGATGATTTTTCAATAGCGATGAACGGGATTGAGTTAGGCCCTTATGAAAATCCTTCACGGGTTTCTCATTGCTCTTTGAATAAATTCTCACTGTGGCTCAAGAGGGCGCTGCATATGCCTCCCCCCAGCCAGCCTGTGTCCTTGTCTCTGGCCCCCGAGCTCCAGCCCCACCGGCCTTCTTCAGTCTCACACACCAAGCTCTTTCTCCCCCCGGAGCCCGTGATGTTTGCCCGCCTGGTCCCTTCTCCAGCCCCTCACCGCTTCACGGGGTGGGCTCCTTCCGAGGCTTCTGTTCCCAGTTTAAACTTCTCCTCAGAGGGGCTGTCCTGACCTCCTGGTCTAAAGCAGGGCCCAACCTCCTTCGTCCCCACCCCACTGGTGTTTTGTTGTTGTCACTGTTTGTTCCCCAGCATTTAACCGTAGCACTCCCCGGGGATGTTGGTCCACTTTGCTCTGGGTTGCATCCCCTGTGCTCACCTGAAGCTTGGCACACAGTAGGTGGGTAAGGATTTGTTAAACGAGTGAATGACAGCCAAAGATGTGATTTTAAGCACTTAGCCCCCCTCACTCAGAAATGGCATTTCCCCCAGCTGTGGATGGATATTCATTTTGTTTGTAAATACTTATCGAGCACTTACTATGCTAGGCACCATGCCCTCTGGAGATAATATGGTCAAGATAGAAAGCCCGATTTTCTGGAGCTTATATTCTAGTTTGGGGGAGAGAGACAATTCGTAAGTAAACAAAGGAACAAAGTAAATTCCAATGATGATAAATGCAACAAGGAAAATTAAACGAATGAACCCAATGGTGACTGGCAGGAAGTGCAGCTCTCAACAAGGTGGTCAGAGGAGGCCCATCTGAAGCGATGACATTCGAACAGACGCTGCGAGGGAGAGAAGGACACAGGGAGAAGAGGTGGGAAGAGCCTTGCAGGGAGAGGACTGAGCGAGGACCAAGGCCTGAGGTAGGAAGCCCTCGGTGGGCCCCAGGAGAGGAGGGCTCAGGTGGAGAGTCGATGAGCAGGGAGAGGAGATAAGCTGGCCGAGATGGGCAGGAGCAGCCTCCTGGGCAGGGGGGCTTTGCGGGCCACAGCGAGGGGTTCAGAGATCTGATTCCAGGCCCCCTGGGGTGGCTGAGGAAGGCTGCAGGTGAGCCCGGTGCCGGTTCTGTAAGATATCATTTGCTTCTTGACTCCCAGGCTGGACTTCCTGGGTGGCTGCAAAGGCCTGGGGAGCTCTCACCCCCTCTCTGTCCTCTTACAGTGCTTTATTTAGACACAGCCTCCCCTCAGCGCCCAAAGGAAGGCAGTCACTTGTACTGCCCATCCCTCCCCCGTCCCCCAACCCTGGTCCCCATCCTTCTCCTCAACCTTCCTTGGGGAGAGCTCTTCTAAGGCCTCCCCAGGGGCAGGTGCCCTGTGTGCACTGAGGCAGTAGCGGAGCCATCTCTACGCTTCTCTGGGGAATTGCCCCATATAAGCTGCTCACTCATGTCAGAGGCAGGACGGCCTGGGAGAGCTCGGGATCCACGCTGGCTTCTCTGTCTGAGGCTGAGCAGCAGCAAGCAGCAACAGACCACCCAGCCCCACCTCAGCTGCCTCTGTGCCTGGCACGCGGCCCCCGAGGGGGGTATCTTAGTTCAAACAAACCCAGGCTAGTGAAGCTTACAGCTCCATGCTGTTCTCTGTTCCAAATCATGCCCAGGGGCCTGTCCAGTTCTCAAGCCTGGGACAGAATGGCGAAGACCTGGCTCAGTGGGAGGTGGTCCAAGCGACCATCCCAGCTCCACCTTCCTAGCAGTGTGTGCTCTGGCAAGTTACTGAACTTCTCTATGCTATCTCCTCCTACATGAACTGAGAAGACCTACTTTACGAGGTGGTCAAGAGGATTGGTGAGTTAGCGTTTACTTGTGAAAGGGCTCAGAAGAATGCCTGGAACCTGGCAAGCACTCAGATCACATTGGCTATTACTATTCTTTCCCCTTTTTCTATTTGATTGCAAGAGACAGAAACCCACTCAACTTGCACCCAGTCAGGGCACTGAGCATCAGGCCTCCCGAAGAGGAAGAAGCATTGGGACAGGCGCACAGCGCGGGAGCCTGGGTTTAGCAAGAGGCCTCCACTGAGGGCAAGTAGCTACGGTGGGAATGGCAGATTCTCTGACGCTGGCAGAAGACCTTGTTCTCTCTGCAAAGGAGCTCGTGCACCAAGACCCACCAGCGGGCTTACCAGAAAGCAAAGGTCCTGGAGTTTTCCTTGACAGCAGCAGGCAGCAAGCAGGAAGCAAGCTACCCTAATCGTGAGATCCTGCTGCCAGCCCGTGTACTCAGCATGTGCAATGACAGGCAGTGCCGCGCACTTGTACAGAGCGTGACTTTGGAGTCAGACAGACGGACTGGGTTCAAATTCCGGCTCCTTCACTTCCTAGCCTAACCTTGGGTGAGCCACTGAACTTCTCAAACCTCAGTTTCCTCATCTGCAGAACGGAGTTTAGGATGGGTTCTTACCATCAACAGCTGTCTGAGAATTTGATGAGGAAATGCATGTAAAGGGCTTAATGTAATACATGGGATGGGAATAAGTAATCAGTAAACATTTCACACACACACACAGAAACACAGGTAAAAAAATCTGAGGGGCTGTATCACATGTGTGTAGACAACAAAAGCTAAAATGTTTCACATGCCTTCACACTGGAGATCAGTATCCTGTGGCCTCTGGTGTTTTGTGTCAAACTTTGGAAGGTGCCCTGCAGACAGCTCCTCCCACTTGCCTTTGCTCTGACAGGCCCAGCTCCTGCTTCCAGGGGGCAGCCCACAGTTAGCTTCTCCAACAAGCTGCACAGCTGAAGAACCCCTCCTTCGAACCTCAGCCTTCCCCTTGTGGGATCTGAGCTCAAGGACATTTCAGAGACGGTTCCTGGGAGAAGCACACAGACAGTGTGGACTGGAGGGTAGGGGCACCCCTGGGACCTTGCCACCCCCACTGGGCCACCTCACCCTTTCAAAAAGCCACTGGAGCAGACGTTTGAGAAAAGTTAAGCTGTTTTATTTCACAGGATAGCTCCACATCAAACCAGCAGGCACCATCAGAATACGCGACAGAGGATCCAGTCAGACACTCCATAGGACGGGCATTTGGTTGTAAGGTGGAGAAACGACATCCGGGAGAGGACAGCACTTCTCACCACGTGGGGACAGGCAACCAGCAATTTCCAAGGGTGGTTTCGGTTTTTTTGTTTGTTTTGTTTTTGTTTTTGCTTTTCCTGACATAGTTTGGGAAGGAAGGGAACCAAAGGAAACAAAATCGACCAGCCACTCTGAAGCAATCAGAACCAAACATATTGCCAAACCATGTCAACGGTCACACTGCTGGGAACTAGAGCTCGAGCAGAAGCTCTAGCAGGGTCTTCCCTCTAAGGAAGAAAGTGCGCTCTGGTTGTTCCGGTTCAACAAACAGCTTTGTTATTTGCTTGGGACAGTTACACAGAAAGGGGGTGTCAGCAAGGGGCAGTGTTGGCCATTCGGCCAGTCCCAGAGGGTGGGACAGCGGGACACTGGCAGATCAACCTCAGAGAGGCCAGGGGCACTCGGACCTGACAGCCAAGTCCCTTCTCTCAGCTCCCCTGGGCAGCTTTGGGTATGTGGGGAATTCTCTACGTGGCTGCTCAGGAGAGAGGAGACCCCAGAGAACCGGGGAAGTTGACATGAAACGTCAGCATTAGCTCTGCATAGCAGAAAATCAGCTAAGCAACACCTCGGCTCACCCCTCCCTGCCTTTTCCTCCCCGCCATCCTCAAGCTAAACAGGGCCCCCCACCATGGTTGTGAGCCAGCCGTTCTTCTTTCCGGGTTTCTCAGGAGAATGAGGCATTTGCTCTGGTGTGGAACCATCTGGATGTGTGAAAAGTTAGGAATAGAAAGACTGAGAGGAAGAACCATTACATTAGTCTTTGTGGTTTTCCGTCAGCCGTGTGGGCACTGAGTGCCACGTAATGACCAGGTCGCAGGAAGCCCTCTGCGTTTGTGCCTCCTGAACGAGAGAGAAATATAAGCGACAAGGCACTCCAAGGGCCTCTAACAGAGACGCCAGCCCCATGTCGAGGCCCTTCCCCACCATGGCCCCCGCTGTACCACAAACCAGTTCTGAAGGTTTATAAGGCAGATCTCTGAACTGCTGGTTCCAGCCGGTGGCCAAAGGATGGCTCCATTTCCCCGTGTCTCTTCTCACTCGGATTTCTTCACGTGACAGACACCGTTTATCCCTTGGGAATCCACTTCTCTCTCGCCCATTGGCCTGGTGACCTCAGAGGACAGACTCCCAAGTCTAATGCCCAAGCTCGCGAGCCTCTCCCGCAGTGCGCTCTGTCCGGGTTCAAAGGCGCTTCAAGGTGAGAAATCGTTAGCACTGAAAACAAGGAAAGGCAAGAATTTTTCATAGAATCCCACAGCTCAGAGCAGCTCTTTAAGAGGAAAGCGGAATAAAGGGAGAGAAGGGGCGTGGCGTCGGAAGCACGGCTAGTTCTCAATTTGATCCGAGGAAGGTCTTTAGCGGCAGCTGGGCCCCGAGGCCCAGGAAACTCGGCCAGGAAGGAATTGTCTTTGGTCAGTTTTAAATGAACTTCTTGCTGGTTCATTCCTAGAATAGACTGAACATCGGTTACATATAAAGACAAAAGGCTTGACTTCAGGGTAAGTTAAAGTTTAAGAAAAGAAATTCTGTGAAGCCAAAAAAAAAAAAAAAAAAAAAAAGCCCGTTATCAACAAACTGATCAGTACAGCTTCCAGTAATGGTGATGAACAAGTAGGTAAACACCACTTCCCCTTGTACAATTGGTTATATTGAGGACTACTAACTAGGTTACTACATTTCCCCCACACTCACTGTACAGTTAGGTTTCTGGTATTTGTTTACATTGAACTATCTACTAGGTGCAAAGATTTGGTGAGTGGCATTGGCTATAATTTAATTGTCACCTTTTAAATATTACAATTTCACATTTTAACAGTTACTTTCCAGCATTTAAGCAAATACAGCAATATCTAGTGGACTAACACAGGCAGGAGTCAGGAAGAGAGCCGATGCTCAGCGACCGTGGGCGGGCCTGGTGCCTGTGGAGGGACCAGGACATGCAGAGTGCCGGGTGAGGAAGTGGGGTGGGGGGGGCAGGAAAGTATTTTTCCATTTGGTTCTGCATCAAGGCTCAGATTTGGGGCTGGATGAGTGAGGTGTGAGCTTCTCTAAATGTAAACTCATCAGCCTTTTCCCAAAGGAAAAACAGGTGCTTAAATAAAACAGTTACAACTCTGCCTTCAGGTAATTCGGTAAAAGGCAGGTCCATTTTCAGGAAAGAAAAATGAAGTTAGTCCATTCAGAGGAAAAGCCACATGGTCTGACTGGTGTTATGTGTATCAGGCAACAGATCTGCCTACTCAGACTTTCTCTTTCGTCTGGTAGTCATGGCAGAGAACGTGACGTTTCGCCCAGGAGCCCACTACCTTTAAGGGCTGGAGTATCTGGGGGCAGAAGTGGGATGTCTTGTACCCTTCTGGGCAGCATGGCACCCTCGCAAATAATGCCTTGACGAGCCTGACCAGCCCCCACTCTCAGACATTTGTTAAATCTTAGGCAAGTCACGGCAAGTCACAGCATGTCCCAAGGCCTTGCTTTCTTTCCTGAGCTGTAAAATGGAGGTATCCCCACACTGCTCACCAAGGCAGAGGGCTCTTAGCTGGTTCTGAGGTGCTTTTATTTCCATGAGCTAAAAGAGAATGGTTGGTTCTAGGTGAGAAATGAGGAAGGTCAAGTTTGTCATTGGCCTCTCCCTGACATTCTCTTTTTTGCACCCTTTCGTGGTTCATCCTCCTACTGGGTGCTCTCAATGTCAGTCCTCAGGTGAGGCGGAATGGCTGACCACTCCCACACACCTTGGTACTGTGACTAGACAGGTCCTCCCCTCTGGGGCGCAGTCACCTTTTTATAGAGGACCAGAGGACAGGGCAAAATTCAACCAATGGGGTGGAATGGTAATGGTGGAATTTCAAGCATCAGGAGATGATACATCTGCAGGGCTGTGCTTTGGGGATCTTATGAAGCTGGTAGGGAAATTCTGCTTCCTTCTCAAACGCCATTAGGAGGTTTCAAGAGGAAGATCTTGGACGGTTTTTCAGCTGAAAAGGCTTACCGTACTAATGACAAAAAAAAGAATAATCACGTTGGCACAGTGCTTTCTAGTTTAAACAGCTTACTCATTTACGTGTTATCTTTACTATCTTCATTTTTACGGAGCAGGAAACTGGGGCTCAGTGAGGTGCAGAGACACGCCCAGAGTCCCGCAGATCCCAAGCAGTGGGGGCTGGGACTCAAACGCGGGACTTCTGACTAAACCACAGCCATGGACACATTCAAAGGCCTTGAGAAAGAGAGAGACGAAGCTTGAGAACAACAGGGAGGAAACCCTTGGCTTGGCGTGAGGGTGGTGACTAAAGGCGGTCCCATTAGAATCTGGTGCACCTGGGTTCCATTATTCAGAAAGAGCCACCGCTGGAAAACCAAGAGATCCAAAAAGGAAGTCAAATAGAGACAGACGAGGCTGATCCAGAGGCCTTTTCCCAGCCAAGAGTTGAAAGCCTTGCTGATAATACTTGACAATCACACACCACAATTCTTTCACCCTATTTTCAATGATTTAAATGCTCTGGAGAAGGTGGATGAGAGGGAAGGGAAGGGGAGGGAGAGGGAAGCTATTTCGCTTGCATCCACTCAACTGAAGCATGGTCTAGGGCAGGGAGTGCCCAGGACCGCCCCTCCTCGGCCCGGTCTGACTGGGCACTTACGGCTCATGCACTTCTGCAAGAGGGCGCTAGCCACAGTGCGTCACGGCCGGACTTTCCATTGGAACGGTGGGACTCAGAGCCTCTGCCTGTTTAGTTCTAAATCTGACACAGTATAATTAGTAGAAAGAGGAAAAGAAGAAATTAAATATTTTGAAAATTGTATAAGTTAAACCTCTATAGTTACCAGAATTATTCCCACAGCATTTCTAGGTTTGAGGTGTTCCGTACCACTGCGGTTTTATTTTTTCCCTTGTCCCCAACCACACACAGCGCTGTGCGACGACGGGGTGCAGGCTCACTGTCCCCTCTGCCACACACACACGCGCCACAGGACGTGTGGCCAGGGGTCTTCTCGCCAACATCCTCCCGTGCCTTCGGGGGTGCAGTTGGCCCTTGGCCTGCGGGTGGAAAGACAGGGTCTCTGGGCTGGACGGGGGGTTCTGTGCACGGTTCCCCACCTCGAGGAGCAGCCTGTTTGGGGCGCTGCCTGCCCCACCCTTCATTTAGGGGCAGACTGTTTTGGAAGGCCACGACTTCTGGAGACAGTGGGAGCCTGGTTTTGTTTTTCTGCAGGTTAGTGGTATATTGCTTCATTCGCAGCTGCTGTGGGCCTCTAGATTCTCCCGGAAAAGTCCCTGCAAATCCCACCAAATCACAGCGGGAGATGTTTGGTGGCATGGGTCTGAGGTAAATCTAAGTTTCATAAAAAGAAAAAGGAGATTCTATATACATTTAGTATGTGTGTCCAAATCTACTATATGTATATAGATGCATAAATATATATATATATACACACACCTACAGACACATACATACATATATGTGTATATATGCACACACATATATACACACGCATATTTATGTATGTAGAGAGAATGTTGAGAGAATAGTTTTCCAGTGACGATATGCAGGCAAAGCCATTTAACATTTTGCCACGATCTTAGGGAACGCTCTGTTGGGGCTGCTCCTGCTCTCTAGCTCCTCTGGGCCTCTGTTCACACCTGCGAGGGCCGGGGGCCGGCTGGGGCTGGTGTCAGGGCCTCAGCTCTGCATAGATGTTCTTTCAGGCTGACATTCTGGTCTCTGCTGGACAAGGCCAGGAGTACTGGGAAGGATGCGGAAGTCACAGAGGCCGCCCTTGGCCATGGTGTGCCACAGTGAGCCAGGGCAGTGCCACCCCATCCTGTTGGTCACATGGTGCCTGATTTGTCCGCTGAGCTGTTGGGAAACATCTTCTCGGTGGGTGTCACGGCCGGGCTGCCCACACCTGAGCTGCTGCTGCTGCTGGACCGATGCTGGACCACCGGCCGCACAGGCCGCATGGGGGGCGGGCGCAGCTGGGCGCCGGCCAGGCGGGCGGACAGAGCTGGCTTGAAGGTGGTCATCATCTCCGTGGAGGAGCTGCTGCTGCGGCGCATGGCGGCGTCAGGGTCGCGGATGACGATGGTGTGCAGGGGGCTGGCGGGCTCTGAGCTGATGGGGCCTGGCGGGTTCTTCAGGGGCTCCAGGGTGTCCAGCACCACATCCGGTGCCTGCTTGACCGTGTTCTGCCTCTCGAGTTCCCGCAGCTCGTGCAGAGCCGTGCTCATGGTCTTCTCGATGTCCTGGGGGCACAGAGAGCTCTGGTCAGCACAGAGTCTGAAGGCGTGGGTCCAGTCCTTCCTTGGCAGCCCGTGGGCTTCTGAGAGAGGTCTCCCCAGAGGCTGGATGGCTGGGATGCAGATGAAATCCCCAGGGTGTCACTGACTGGGGAATCCATGTGGCCGTAGCCTTCACACAGCCTCAACAGGAAGCTGACTCAATGAGGGCAAGTCAGGCCACTGGCTAAGGAAGGCAAGCACTGGAGTCACTGACATAGGCTCGAATTCTGGCTCTGCCACCCCCTTGCTACGTGACTTGGGCAGATTACCTCACCTCTCTGAGCCTCAAATGACGGATCATTACCATACGGATCTCAGGGGCTCGATAAGCATATTAAGTGGCATGGTCCCTGTGAAGAGCTTGGCATGACACCTGGCGTACAGTAAGTGCTCACAAACCGCGACAATCACAACGCAGTAAGTGCTAACACTGAGCACCAAGCCAAGCCCTTTTCTGTGAATAATTAATTCAGTCCTCACACTTACAAGATAGGAACTACCATTAAGCTCATTGCTCAGTGAGGAAACGGAAGCTCAGACTGGCTCAGTAACTTTCCCAAGGTCGCACAGCTGGTTAGTAGCAGAGTCCAAGTCTCAACCCAGGCAATCTGTCTCCCAAATCCAGGCTGCTAACCATTATTATTACTTTAACAAAATCCTTGCCCACGGAAAAGTTCCTTGGAGGTTACATATCAGAATGTTCACCCCCAAATGGTGGAGCCTGTTACTTTCTTCTCTGTGTCATAATCGGAAAATTCTGCTTTTTAAAAAATGGGTCTTTAAAAAACAACAAAAATCCTTATCTGCCTACTTAATTCCTGGGGAAGTTGTAATATTTAAGCTAGTAGGGATGAGAGTGCTTTAAACGACAGAGAGAGAGAGAGTAGGGCCCTGGGACCTCCTGGTGAGCAGAGGGGCTGCCTTGTCAGCCTGGGGCTCATC
This sequence comes from Micronycteris hirsuta, assembly GCA_004026765.1. Classification (NCBI taxonomy): domain Eukaryota; kingdom Metazoa; phylum Chordata; class Mammalia; order Chiroptera; family Phyllostomidae; genus Micronycteris; species Micronycteris hirsuta. The sequence goes on along the minus strand of PVJI01000344.1, from coordinate 217,179 downwards.
TTCCCATCTTCCCAAGGCCTCCGTTCCCCCTCCAGCCAGGAGGGGGCGCTGGAGCTGGATGTCAGCATTTAACCTAGGAGCCCTGGGTCAGGGTATAAGGCTGGACTTCTGAGTGAAGACCCCTCTGCCACTTGCACATCTCAGTCACACCATACTTTCTTTGTTCATCTGCTGAAAGCCCACAAGTTTACTGTGAAGATGGAATGAGATGGATGTGATGAAGCTCTAACTGCCAGTGGTTTTTAAGGTTCCTTTAGCCAGAGCCCTTGGTTCGCACAGGGTTTTACAGGGACACCTCCACATCAAACATGCAAGAGGGGCTGCTCAGGCCTAGCCGGGCCAGAGCCGCACGGGCTGACCATTGAGGGGACAATTAGGGATACTGCTTAACACCGCTGTTGGAAGGTCTGTCTGTGCACAGCCTCAATGACAATGATGACTATTGAGACTTCTGCCCTGGGGCAGATCTGGAAAATCTGCAAGCCTGGTCAGACTGCTGGCCTTGGAGCCTGGAGATGTCCTGACTGCCCGCTCCATATCCACCACCTCTTCCATCTCTTCTTCTCCTCCTGTTGGCAGGTGGCCTAACTCCTGTCCTGGGCCCCCACGACAGGCTCCAATCTAGCCACAGACAAGGCCCCAGTCTATCCTTTTTTGCTCCGTTAAGAGACTATTGATAACTACCTAATGGCTAACTAGCTAATATTATGCTTCCCCATGACATTTTATCCTTTGTCCCATAATACTAACTGCTTTAGGAAAGGGCCTTTTGGGCCTTTATCCAAAAGGATTAGCTGTGGGGATTTTCTGCATGATGGGAGAGATGGCTGCCCTCTTCCCACTGTGCTCTCTCCCAGCCTTGCAGTGGTAAAGCCTGCTTTCAACACCCCGCTCCGCTTCAATTAACTCCTCTAGTTACATCACTACTCTTTGTTTGCTCTACTCCACTGTGAGCTGAAAGGTAAAACTTCAATAAATAAAATGCAATTATCACCCCTCTATCACCATCCCTCCCACCACTACCACTCTCCCCGGACAGAGTGTGAGCCAGAAAGACAGAAAGCTCAGAGAGAGGTCAGCTGAGTAGTTTAGGCATGAGCCTGGCATTAGGCGTGAGCCTGGCATTAGGCGTGAGCCTGGCATTAGGCGTGAGTCTGGCATTAGTCTGAGAGGTGAGGCTGGAATCTCCAGAAGGGAGCTGAAGAGAGGTGCCGGGGATGACAGACTGTGGGGGGAAGTGAGCCCTTTTCATCTTCTCCCAAATTACATCTTCCCACTTTGGATGTCAGTGTGGCAAGTTCCCCAAACAGCCTCTTCACTGGGTTCAAATCTAAGTCCTAAGGGACATTTTGAGACCAGAGTATTTTGGGTAACTCCATCGAATACTTGGTACTTCCCTGACACAGCTCCTGTTTGTAGCCTGCAAAGTCAGCACCAGTGATGAGCAGGCTGGAGGCCGTCCAGCGCCCCCTTCTGGCTACTTACATATTATCTACCAGGTTTTCCTATGTCACCTCTGTCTGTGAAAGGAGCTCTTGAATGGCAGCTGTCAAATTAGAGTGTGTGTAGATATGTTTACGAAGGAAAGAAAAGGCATACAACCTTCCCCAAGTATATTCTTTAGGATGGTCTTGCAAATGCTCTGTGAATAAAGCTCAAAGAAGTTCAGGTTGGGGGGCAGGTGTTCTCTTTCTTGGATATTCATTCACAAGGCACATTAACATACTTAAAAGTTCTAAAAAGTCTTGCAGACAAGCCATTCAGCTTTGTTGACCACAGAACACACTCCCCCCCCCATTAATATCCTGTGAACTAATCTGCTGTGGGAGCTACTTTTGGAAACACTGGCTCTAGGCCAGGCCTCAGGGAGCCACTCCCACCTCAGCCCTTAGTAGAGCTTCCAGGTGACAGTGGATACGAAGGTGATGCTCCCCAAGAGGACAGCCTTTAAGAGTGGAAGGACCAGCAAGTCCCCTTCTGCAGGACCATGCCGAGGTGCTAATCTTCATGTGTCTCTCGGGAGTGGGCATCAGGACATGGGGCCATGGTAGGCCCTGTGAGTGTAAACAGGAGTTCTAGTTGCTGGGTGAGTCGTCTGCACTGGCTTTTCCCCTGGAACTGTCCCTGGCCTCTGGAACACAGGGCCCAAGGCCACAACTTTCCCCTTCCCCTCATGGCAGGGATTCAAATGCCGCTAAAGAAAATTCTCACAGCCAAGAAGTTCTGGCTGTAGTTCTTACCTTAAGTGAGAGATAACACGGGGGAGCGGGTACACAGTGGGCACCCAGCCCTAATTCCAAAGAGAAAAAAATAGAACCTTTTGGAAATATGACAGAACTGTCCAAAACACATGACACCCGAGTGCCAATTATTAAACAAAACAAATTGTTTCCTAGAATTTTGTTAAAGAAATGTTTGTTTTTTTGGTAATTATAAAAAATCACACAGCTTTCTCATCCAAATTTTTAAAAACTTAAGAAAAATAAAAACAACTCTCAGTACTTTGGATGAGCCTGGAACATTCTTCCCTTCCAGCTTCAGCTATGTGCTCCCGCCCTTTGAATCTCGAGTTGTATCTGCCTCCCCTCCGGGAAGTCTCTCCCCCTAGGTGCAATCCCCACTTTCTAGGCTCTCAAAATACCATGGACCACGCTTCCAAAGCACCTGGCTCAGCTGCCATTTCACAGCTGTGTTAATGGTTGATGACTCTCTCTTCTCTAAGCTCCCCGAGGGCGGGGCCTGGGTCCGTTTTAGGACATCATTGTACTCTCAGTGTCTAGCACAGTGACTGCCACACAACAGATGCTCAGTGGTTATTTGTCAATGAATGAAATGAATGAATGAATGAATGAATGAATGAATGAATGAATGAATGAATGACTCAGTTGTGCCATCTTGTGGAGACACCTGCCATTACTACATCCCCATTATCCGCCCTTTCCTTTAGAGGGAGTCCCTCCTCCAGCCTTGGAGACTGGGAGGGCAGGGGTGGGGGTGGGGGTGTCTTCAGTCTTTACAGGGCCCCCAGTCAGCAGCTGCACCCATCCAGCTTCCACTCCCACGGGGAGGCCAGCTCACACTATCTTTCCTCTGTTCTGACTTAGCCTTGAGACTGGCATAAGGGGCAAAGTGGCTCCCCAGTCAAGAAGTCCCCACCCTGCTGCCCCTCTGGGGGTCTCCGTTGGCCCAGCCTGCCTTCCCGCTGGCCCTTACTTCTGCCAGGGCCTCGGCCTCCAGGGACTTGTGGTCCCCCAGACTGCTGTGCCTGGTGGAGCCGCACGTCGACCTCGAGTGCCCTTCGGAGAGCGCTTTCTTGTCGGGATAGTTGATGCTGCCGGCGCTCCCGAACGTCGCCATCCTCCGCTTCTCGGGGCTCTCGATCCTGCCCCGCGTGAGAGGGATTTTGTGGGGGCTGCTGGGGCAGGCGGCGGCCCGGGGCGGCGTGTCTATGCTGGGGCCCAGGCCCCGGGGCGGGCTGTGTGTGTCGCCCCCGCTTCGGCGCCTGGGGATAGCTGCTCCATCAGATCGTAACCGCACTCTGCAAAGGAGCCGGGGGCGGGGGCATGGGGCAGAGTCAACCCTGGCAATCAGAATGCATCAGTCAACCCCCGGGCCAAGAACTACACACTAGACCAGGGAGCGGTATAGTAAAGCCTCCTGCAGCCAGACTCCGGGATTCCACAGTGAAAGCGCCGGCTAAGCACGGACCTCACCGGTAGGGGGCAGGCTTAATCTGCACACGGGAAATCAGGGCTGATTACACAACGAATCTTGGTAACCTCTTAGGTCAAAGCCAGGAGGATTTCAACCTGGGAACGCTTTGGTGAGGATTAGTTGGGTTCGTGATACGTCCTCAAGCAGTTCAGACATTGCCAGGATGCTGAAGGGCTTCTAATTGGTCTGAAGCACTGAGGCTTGACTGTACCAACAGTTACCAGCTCCCCGTAAACCCAGGAGGACCCCCCTGGGGACAGGACACAATCCAATGTTGTTATCCACCCCAATCTCCCCAGCAAAGGGCTATTTCTAGGAGGGTTTCTAGATCTTGGAAAACTAGTCATTTAAGAGGAAAAAGTGCATCACCGAACATGCCTTCCATGCATTTGGACACTTTTCACCCCTCTGGTAGGCTCTGGTGGAGTGAAAAGGGGCCTAGACTGTCTCTCAGGACACCGAGTCCTTATCCTGTCGGTCACAGAATTTCTGTGGCCTCTTGGAGACCCGTTTTATTAATCTGTTAAATGGGCATAATATTCCTTGCCCACCTTTGGGGGAGGTTCAGTGAGTGTGGAAGCACTTTGAAGATAAAAGGTTCCCCCCAGGGAGACTGTGCTGCATCCCGTGGAGGTCACTAAAGATTCTAAGATACTGCTGCAGGGAAGGGAGGCTGCATTATCCAGGGGTGGGGGTGGGGAGGAGGGACAGAGTGTTGGAGTGGACTGTGATCAGGGGACCAAGTTCAATGTGGTCAGCAGCGCTTTAGATCTTAATGCCACCAGCCAAGCTAAGCACCGCCTGTGGGTACCCCAACAGGACCAAAGCAGAGGTGTTGGAGAGAAAGAGGTATTGAGAAAGGAATAACAAAGAAGAAAGTAGATGAGGGAGGAGAGCGGGAGAGGAAAATCGAGGCAGGAGAAGATATCTCCCTAGGAACCAAGGGACCGCGGCTTCGCCACCCACCTACCCCAGCTTTCCCCCCAGTTATACCCTCTGGCACAGGGACCTGAACTATTTGCTTAGCTGAACAGAATATGCTGACAGGAGGCAGTGGGACTTCTGAAATAAATTCATAAATGCATGTTCCCATTTTGACTGCTTTTTTGGCTCTATTTGCAAGTGCCCATATGTATGGTTTGGTCCCATGACCTCCCCACCAAGATAATAAAGAGAATCTGATTAAGAAAGCAGTGAGAAACTGTCAGCTTTTTTTGTCTTTTCTTCTCTTTTCCTTATTTATTTATTTTTTAACAAGCACATACTTTGGACTACAATTGTGTGCAGATTAAGGAGCAGAGCTCTTGTCTTGGCAGAAAGGTCATGTGACACCGCCTGGCCCACTCAGGGGGAGCGAAGACATTGGCAACTCCCACCAGATAAGTGGGTGGAGTCGACTGTCCCCGTCCCCGTGTGCGAGGGGGTGTGAGTTTTTCTGTGTGTGCAGCACACTTCAGGGAGTACATGAGCTTTACGTTTTTAAATATAACTCCTTGAGTCTTCAACAGAAAGTGGAGGAGGTGCAAGAATTAGAGAGATGTTGGAAAAATACTTGCTAATTTGTACCTCTCTCCCCTCCTTATTATTATTTTAAATAGAAAGCACTGATTTGCCAATATGTCTCTCCTCCTCCTTCTCCCCCCGCCCTTCCCACTTAGCTGGATTGCTTTACACCTGGCATGCTGAGACCAGGGCCAGCTGACCTACCCAGGTGTGCCCAATATCACCTGTGGGAAACAAGGAGCCACAAGAGCCTACTTTTCTCCCTTCTGCCTCCTTGTTTCTCCCAAACCAGATCCCAATGAGCCTGACACTTAGCAGGGAAAAAATGAACCCGTGTTTCCTACCGGCCCATCACCCCCCCAAAGCCGTAATCCGAGATGTGCTCCGTGGGGGACTGGAGGTCGTTTTTGGAGGAGGCCTTGTCGTCCAGCAGTGGCCCGCTGCTGGCCTCGCTGTCCGCCTTTTGGCTCAGGCTGTCGGAGAAGGCGTCATCCCTGGGGAGAAGGACAGATGTGAACTGGAAGTTCTCCGAGGACCCAGGATGTGCAGGGCTCCGCGAGACCTGTCTGAGGGGCTGAGTCAGCTCACACCTCATGGTTAAGTTATGCCCACAGCTCGAGGTGAGCCGCTGCCCACTCCCCATCTCACCGCCCGGCGTGCCCACTGCCACCCTCCTAAGTCAGTTTCCCGGCAGAGCTTCCTGCTCCGTCCCATCGCCCCGCACCTACCACCTCCTCTCCCCTCCGCTAGGTTCTTTTTCTCTCCCAGGCTCCTCAGGGTGAGGAAAAGCTAAATGCTGGAGGGTGTGTTGGCGAGATGGGGGGAGGGCCCTGCAAGCTGGGCACTGGGTGACGAGTCTCCATGTGGCTCCATGAGAAGTGGTTTAGGGTTCAGCAAGGGAGGAAAAAGGTGCTGCCATCCGTCCCCTCCTCACCAAGGCTTGGGACACCTGGGAGGTGGCTTGAGCTTGTTGGAGTTCTCTGCCAGCCTCCTCCCAGTCCCCTGTCCCTCTCAGTGCCCTGCCCTGTCCACAGAGGCTGGGGGACATCAGAGCACCAAGAGCCCTCCACGGCCGGGCATTCCTCATGGGGCTTGCCTATTCCAGGAATTTTCTCAGACCATCCCCTCTGCCCTTCCCTTGGTTCCCCTTCCCTTTAGGTCTAGTTTGGTGGCTGCTTCCTTGATCAATCAGTTCCACCAGAGCCTGAGGAGCACTCAGAGGTACCCTCAATGGCTTTCAAAGAATGGAAGGTGTAGACTTTCTGGGCCTTCTGGTAGGGCTAGTATTTGGGATACCGGGCTTTTTTAAATGCCTGATATTGTTTAAAAGAAAATAGTACCCATAGATACAGAGAACAGATAGGTGGTTGCCAGAGATGGAGGTGGGGGGGTGGCGGTGAAATGGGTGAAGGGGGTCAAAAGGTACAAACTTTCAGTTACAAAATAAATAAGTTCTGGATGCAATGTACACGATGGTGACTATAGGTACTAATACTGTGCTGCGTATCTGAAAGCTGTTAAGAAGGTAGATCTTAAAATTTCTCACCACATATGAAAAAATTGTAACTATATATGGCAATGGATGTTAACTAGACTCATTGTAGTGATTATTTTACAATAGATAAAAATATCAAATCATTACGTTGTATACCTGGAATTATATGTTATATGCCAATTATTCCTCAATAAAAAATAGTACTCTATCAACTCGAAAAGCGGTGCAGATTGTTCCTGCCTGTCCCCCGAGAGTGCCACTTCAGGGGTGGAGAGTGCTGGGCAGTTAAGGGGCGGTGGGCTGCCCGCCGGCCGCAGGGCAGAGGGACGGCGAAGGCGTGAGGTGAGACCCACGGGACGTTGAGAACCGTGGTGGGGGACGGATGCTCGGGGCTGTCGGGCGGGCAGGATGGGCCACGGGCAGCAAACGCTGTCTGTGAAGCATGAGCACTTTGCTTATTTGTTAAAGGGGTCACCGTTTCAGGGGATCTGTTCTTATAGAAGACCAAGAGTATTACATCGGAGAGGACATAACCCTGGCGTACGACCCAGCACTGCCCTTCCTGTGCCCATTCTAGACGTCACTAGTCGATTATGGCATTCTTCAAAGTGGGGTCCACTCACATGTCCTGCACGACTATGTACTGATGTGGGATGAGTCCATCCACGCCGTTGTGACGACCCTCCCACCAGTCCTCTGAGGCGCGGTGGTATAAGAGCAGCGAGGCCCCCTTCTTGAAGGACAGCTCACGCGGGGACCGCCCCACGTAGTCAAACTTGGCGATGGCCTCAATCTGTTCCACTTCTGGAAGGAAAATAAAAAGGAAGCGCATCCACGAGGTCAGCATAAGAGCAGCCCAGGGGCCTTGCTCAGGTGGCCGGAGCTCCTTGGAGCAGCACAGACAGTACGCATGCGCAAACAGTCCGCGCTGGGGTCAGGACACCGGGTCTCTAGGCTCATCCGCTCTCCCAGCGGTGACCTCAGGCAGGCCAGCTAACTGCTCAAAAACACAAGTGGGGGGCTGACATACCACACCCTTATTTTCCACTGCCCTGCTTCTTCTCCATGTTAAAAACACTCACTAAAGCATTGTTATAAGAAATTTCTTTTCCTTCTACCCCTTCACACAAATTCTGTTTCCATTTTTCCATGAATCATCTCCTTCTTTGTCTACTTACTGTTAATGGTTCTTACCTTTTGGGAAGTTAAACAGGTCATGTATGCGGACTCCCATTTACGCAAAATGTTGTGCACATTTTTAAGAGTACCCAGAACTGTTTAAGGGTTCTCACAGCTCATCACTGTGGACTGAACTGTGCCCCCCAAAACTGTATGTTGAAGCCCTAAACCCCAAAGTGATGGTATTTGGAGAGGGGGCCATTGGGCAGTAATCGAGGTTAAACGAGATCGGAAGGGTAGGGCCCACATGCGACAGAACCGGTGTCCCTCTGAGAAGAGGAGGATGCACCAGAGATCTCTCCCTCTCCACATGCGCACAGGAAAGGCCATGTGAGGACACAGAGAGAAGGCAGCTGTCTACCAGCTAGGAGGAGAGACTTCCCAGAAACCAACCCTGACGGCATCTTCATCTTGAACTTCTACAACCTCCAAACTGTGAAGAAATAAATTTCCATTGTTTAAGCCACCTGGCCTGGGGTATTCTGCTGGGGCAGCCAGCGCTGACTAACGCGGTCATCCATGGGCTTAATGTTGGGGGAGGAAGAATTCTTACCAGGGCCGCAGCTCGGCATATCCCTTTGCACTCATGTATTCACCCATCAAACATCTACTCCTCCCTGGTCAGTGACAGGCCCTGACTGGTTAACCAATGAGGATCTGGCTCTTGCCCTTGAGCCACGGCTACTGCCCAGCTCCGTCACCTCTCGTCTGCACCTCAGGCAAGTTACATAACCCTGCACACCTCAGGTGCGTTGTCTGTGGAGTTGTTAGAAGGGTTAAAAGATAATGGGTGAAAGACAGCATAGTACAGACATATGTTAGGTATTCAGCTGATAATGGTTTTCATGATTATGATTACAATTACTAATAGATTTAGCCTATGGGGTAGGTCCAGACAAGGAATCTAAGCTGCAGAGAGTTTAAGTGGCTTGCCTAAGACTGTACAGCTAATGATGTTTGGGGAAGAGACTATAGAGGGAGCAGAAGAAGTTACACCTGTGACTGACTTAACCTGTGTTATACTTATAACCTAAGAGGTGTCCATACTTGCTGGAAACTGTCTATAGGTATTAATGCACTTACATTTTAAAACAAGCACAAAAATGTTTAACATTATACAAATAATACATGTAGGTATAGTAAATTATAATAGAAAAAAGAGTAACAAAAGTGACCCCTGCTCTCGCTAGCCTGCAGATACCTTCCCTACGCTGAGCATCCCTGGGCCTCCTATCTGCTCCACTCCTGATGGATTGTCTGCACCTGTTCTTCCAGCCCTCTACCGGTCCAGTGTGGAGGTACAGCCGGAACGCCTGGCTTTGCTGCTTTTCAGCTGTGTGACCCGAGGCAACTTAGTGCTCCTTTCTGAGCCTCAGTTTCCTCATCTGTAGAATAGGAATGAATAGAAACAGTCCCTATACCTTACAGGGCTGTTGTGAGGATTAAATGAGCTAGTGTACACTAAGTTTTTACAGCAGTGTGGGCACATAGTCAACTCATATGAGACTTACTTATTGCTACCAGAGCTGACGAACTTTTAAGGGAAGGGGCAGAACGGAAAATCAAAGAGCAGAGGGAGCACACCCCTTGCTCACCACCCCCATTAATCCCCACCGTACACGTGTGCTAGCGCTCTTTCTGTGAGCAGCTTTCTCGGAATGCCTGTGTCGGGGTCCCCAGGAGATGCAGTCATCTGTGGAGGCACACAGTCCTCAGTGCCTGGGACAGTCTTGGGCAGGGAGCAGGCATCAGACAGTTAAGTCAGCTTTTCTCAGCTGGCTCTCTGACAAATGTCTTAAATGCTATCCTAACACAGTTGATGCAAAATAACAACACAGCTAAAGGGGTCAAATAGCTCTGATTGTGACTCACAGTTACCTTCTCAGTAAAGTGGGAAGGTCTCTGTCCTTCTCTGCTGCATCTTTGACTCTGCAGCGCAGCCCTGCACTAGCACTGACGGCCAGCCTCGCTAAAGAGAACAAAAAGGCCAGAGGGTTTGCAGACCAGGAGGCTCAACCCAGCTGGCTGGTGTTCTCTGGGCTCTCGCCCCAGGGGCTGCCTTTGAGCTGATCCAACTGATAAGGAAGCCGACCTGAGCAGGGGTTTGCTCATGCTCGAAGGAGCATGGCCGGGCTGCCTCCCGGTTCTAGGTCCTGTCTTTCCCATCTCCAGAGCCCCTGAAGTCACTGGGGGCAGTCTGGTGTTAGGGGGTGGGGGTGGGGAGGCGGAGGAGGAATGAGGAATGGAAAATGTAAGAGAAAGAAGAAAATGGGAGGAGCAGGCTGAGCCACAGCTGAGAGTGAACACTTGTGTTTGCAGATGTCATTATGTAAGTGTGTGGTAGGAAGAGTAAGAATAGCTACCAGTTATTAAGAAATTCATTATTTGGGTTTATCATACCTCAAATAGAATATGTGATTCTCCCCTGTACCACTCTCCCACACACCCCTCCCCAGACTTAGGCAACTCCCTCACCTTCCCCATCAGGATATAGAACCACCTTGCTCACTGGCTCAGCAAAGCCTTGCTGCTCTCAAGCGACCCACACCTAATCCACCAGCAACCGCTTTGAGTCATCCCCTGAGTTTGACCAGTCTCACCGTCTCCACTGCCACTGTTGTCCCTCTACCTGGCCTCCTTGCTTTCTTTCTTTTTTAAAAAAAAAAAAAATATTTTATCGATTATGCTATGACAGTTGTCCCATTTTTTTCTCCCCTTTATTCTCCTCCACCCTACACCCTTCCCGTGATCATTCCCCCTCTTACTTCATGTCCCCAGGTCATACATATAAGTTCTTTGGCTTCTCCATTTCCTATTCTATTCCTAACCTCCCCCTGTCTATTTTGTACCTAGCATTTCTGCTTCTTATGCCCTGTACCTTTTCCCTCGTTCTCTCCCCTCCCCCTCCCCGCTGATACTCCTCCATGTGATCTCCATTTCTGTGAATCTGTTCCTGTTCTAGTTTTTTGCTTAGTTTTTGTTTTTGTTCTTTTTAGGTTTAGCTGTTGATGGTTGTGAGTTTGTTGTCATTTTCCTGTTCATATTTTTTTATCTTCTTCTTTTTCTTAGATAAGTGCCTTTAACATTTCATATAATAAGGGTTTGGTGATGATGAACTTCTTGAACTTGACCTCATCTGGGAAGCACTTTATCTGCCCTTCTATTCTAAATGATAGCTTTGTTGGATAGATTAATCTTGGATGTAGGTCCTTGCCTTTCATGACTTTGAATACTTCTTTCCAGCCCCTTCTTGCCTGCAAGGTTTCTTTTGAGAAATCAGTTGATACTCGTATGGGAATTCCTTCATAGGTAACTGTCTCCTTTTCTCTTAGTGCTTTTAAGATTCTCTCCTTCTCTATAATCTTGGGTAATGTAATTATGATGTGCCTTGGTGTGTGTTTCCTTGGGACCGACTTCTTTGGGACTCTCCAAGCTTCCTGGACTTCCTGGTAGTCTGTTTCCTTTGCTAGATTGGGGAAGTTCTCCTTCATTATTTCTTCAAATAAGTTTTCAATCCCTTGGTCTTCCTCTTCTCCTTCTGGCACCCCTATGGCTTGGATGTTGGGACGTTTAAAGATGTCCTGGAGGTTCCTAATCCTCTCCTCATTGTTTGGAATTCTTGTTTCTTTATTCTGTTCTGGTTGAATGTTTATTTCTTCCTTCTGTTCCAAATCATAGGTTTGAGTCCTGGTTTCCTTCCCTTCACTGTTGGTTCCCTGTATATTTTTCTTTATTTCACTTTTCATAGACTTCACTTTTTCCTCTATTTTGTGACCATGCTCAACCATTTCTGTGAGCATCCTGATTACCAGTGATTTGAACTATGCATCTGATAGGTTGGCTATCTTTTCATCGCTTAATTCTATTTTTTCTAGAACTTTGATCTGTTCTTTCATTTGGACCATATATTTTTGTCTCTGCATGCCTATTATGTTTTAAGGGGTGGAGCCTTAGGTATTCACCAGGGCGGGGTAACCCACGTTGCCACATTGTGGTGCTGTCTGTGGGGGAGGCGTCTGAGAGGGAACAATGCCACTTGCTCGGCTCTTGACCAGCTTTCAGTCACTTCCCCCACTACCACAAACAAATTGGGCCCTTCTGGTGCTGATTTCTAGGTGGGTGGGCTTGTGTATGTCCTAGGACCCTGTGGGTCTCTCCAATGAACTCTCCTGTGAGGTGGGACTTTCTCCTGCTGCTGCAACCCCCACAGATTTTTACAGGCGGAGGTTCTGAGGCTTTCTTTCACTGTGCTGGAGCCCTTGGTTGTGTGGTCTGTTTTGCTCCCCAGTTGTTCCTCCCAATTTATCTGCATGCAAATTTGGGACCACCTGGTCTGCCAGCCGCCACCTCGACTGCCCTCCGCCTGGTTGCACATCCTCTCTGCCCCGGCTGCCCATCTCTGCCCCTCCTATCAGTCTGCACGAATGATTCTTCTTTAACTCCTTGGTTGTTGGATTTCAACACAGTTCAGTTTTCTGGCAGTTTGGGTTATTTTTTGTGTTTAAATTTGTGTTGTCTTTCTTTTGGTTGTGCAAGGAGGGAAAGTGTATCTACCTATGCCTCCATCTTGTTTGGAAGTTCAAAATTCTCTCCTTGCTTTCATTCTTACTTGGGGAACCATTTCTCCCCACAGTAGCCAGGGGGATCTTTTAAAATCATAAACCAGATAGTGACACTCTATTGTTCAGATCCCTGGGAATACTTTCTGTTGTGCTTGGGACAAAACCCAAATGTCTTCTCACAGTTCCTGAGGCCCTGCATGCTCTGGGCCCCAGAGACCTCTGCAGCCTCACCAGCCTGTCACCCAGTCTGCTCCAGCCTCACTAGCCTTCTTGATGTTTCTTCTCCAACTTCATATCGTGACATTTTTCAAACAAAGTAAAGCTAAACATGCATACATCCACTACCTAAATTCTACTGTTAACATTTTACTATACTAGCTTTATGGCGTATCTATCCACCCACCCCTCTACCCATCCATCTAATTTTTTAAAATGTATTTTAAAGCACGTTGCAGACATCAAATACAGATTATCACTAATCACAACAGAATGTACATTCACAGAGACTTCTTGGTGCTTCTGAAACAGGCCACTTTTTCCTGTCACAGGGCCTTCGTACTTCTTACTGCCTTTTCCTGGGATGCTTTTCTACCAGATCTTTGAATGTATTCACAAATATTCGACAAATATTTATTGACCACCGTGTGTCATTTCCTAATTTTGTTCAGGTCTGTCCTCAAAGTCATTGCCTCGGCAAGGCCTTTCCTGACCACCTGCAACTGCAGAGGCACCAACTATCAAACCACTCTAAAACTTTCCCTTGCTTTATTCGTCACAGCACGTATCACAGCCTGAACTTATACATGTGTACACGCACACGCACAGGCACATGTAGTTTTCAAACTTGTTTACTGTCAATCTGTCCTACTAAGACGTGAGCCCCATTAGGACAGGGATTTTATTTTATTTCCTGCTATTTTCCTACTTCTAGAACAGTCCCTGGAATGAGTAGGCACTCAATACTGATTTGTTACTTGCATGAACAAATTAAGTTTTCACTGTGTGCTAAGTGTTCTCCTTATGTGATCACATTTAACCCTCACAGCAATGTCTGCTGCACTGTTCTCATTTTGCAGATGAGGAAACTGAGGCTGAAGAGAAATGATGTACCACACGAGGGGCAAGTCACACAAGTAAGGGAGGGATGAGCTGATAACTAAACCCAGGTCCCAGGCATCATTAATAAAGCCTTCCTGGTGTTTTTAAAACATGCTAAGTTGGTTCCTGTGCAGGGCCTTTACATCTATGCAATGTAAACATGAGTGTACATCTCTACATGCTGCATGTTTGATATTCGATTCACCCCCTGCTGACTGAGAGGGCAGTGATGCCAGTGAGTGAGGAGAGGGAGAGGCCAGCCCTTGAGCTGGAGGAGAGGTTAAGGACTATTCCAGTCAGGGCCTGGCTGGAGTCACACTTTAGGAAAGCAAGGAAGGAAATAATAAAGGTTAGGGTAGAAGTTAATGAAATAGAGAATAGAAAAATACAGAAAAAAATAAATGAAACCCAAAGCTGGTTCTTTAGAAAAAGAAAAAATCAATAAAATTGACAAGCCTTTACCTATACTAACCAATTAAAAAAGAGAAGACTCAAATTACTAGAATCAGAAATGAAAAGGGACATAACTACCAACTTTACAAAAATAGAGGATTATAAAGTGATACTATAAATATTTTTACCAGTACACTAGTAAATTAAATAACCTACATGAAATGGATAAATTCCTACAGACAAATTACTAAAGGAACTCATTGAAATTAAGAACAAACTGACAGCAACCAGACGGGAGGTGGGAGGGGATCATGGGGGGAGAAGGGGGAAGGGTCTTCTGGAACATATACAAAGGACACGTGGACAAAACCAAAGGGGGGTAGGATCAAGGGTGGGAAGTGGGGATGGCTGGGGTCGGGGGAGTGTGGAGGGGAAAATGGAGACAGCTGTACTTGAACAACAATTAAATAAAAAAAAGAAAAAGAAAAAGCAAGAAAACAACCTATAAAAATGATGTGAAAATCTTTATTAAAAAAAGAAAAAATAACTCAGGAAGAAATTTAAAAATCTGAATACACCTATAACAAGTGAAAAGATTTAATCAGTAATCAAAAAACTACTCTCCACAAACAAATGCCTAAGCCCAGATGGCTTCCCTGCTGAATCCTACCAAACATTTAAAGAAAAATTGATAACAATCCTTCACAATCTCTTCCAAGAAATAGAAGAGATGGAAACACTTCCCATCTCATTTTATAAAATCATTATTACCTGGATACCAAAATCAAACAAAGACATCACAAAAAAGGAAAACTACAGACCAGTATCTCATGAATATGGATGCAAAAATCCTCAACAAAATACTAGCAAGTTGAATCTAGTAACATATAAAAAGAATTATGCTCCACACCCACGTGGAATTTATCCCAGGAATGCAAAATTTAACATAAAAAATTAATATATCAATTAATAAAACAAATAAAATTGTACGATCATCTCAATATATGAAGAAAAAGCACTTGAAAAAAGTTGGTATGATAAAAACACTCAACAAACTAGGAATAGAAGAGAACTTCAATCTTATAAACGGCATCTATGAAAAACCCACAGGTAACATCGTACTTAATGGTGAAATACAGGACGCCTTCCCTCTAAGATCAGGAGCGAGACAAAGGTATCCATCCTCGTTACTTTAATCAACATTGTACTGGAGGTTCTAGCTAGGGCAATTAGACAAGGAAAATAAATAAAAGGCATTCAGATTGCAAAGGAAGAAGTAAAACTATGTCTATTCATAGATGTTATGATATGCAGATTATCCAAGGAATTCACTGAAAATGATTTGAATGAATGAGTAAGTTCAGCAAGGCTGCAGGATACAAGAGCAATATAGTAAAAGCAATTGTATTCATATACACTTGTAATGAACAATTTGAAAGTGAAACTAAGGAAACAATTCAATTTACATTAGCAACAAAAATAATAAAACACTGAGGAATAAATTTAACAAAACAAGTAATTCATGCACTGAAAACTACAAATCATTGCTGAAAGAAATTAAAGATCTAAGTAACTGGAAAAGTAGCCCATGTTTACGGATTAGAAGCCTTAACACTGTTAAACTGGCATATTCCCCGACCGATTTACAGACTCGGATGCAATCCCGATCAGAATCCGAGTTGACCTCTTTGTAGAAACTGACAACTGATTCCAAAATTCACACACAAAGAACCCACACTAGCCAGAAAATCTTGAAAAATAAAAACAAAGTTGGAGGACTCACATGTCCTGGTTTCCTTTTTTTTTTTTAGGTTCATTTTATTCTATTTTTATTTTTTATTGTTGTTCAAGTACAGTTGTCTCCATTTTCCTACAAAGCAACAGTAATGAAGACAGTCCAGTACTGACGGGGACCCAAAACAACCCAGAATTTATTTATAAAAAATTGTGTATTTTTTCTTACATGTTTAAACTTCAGTCACCTTCAAAGTACTCTCCATTTGATGCAATACACCTATCAAGACATTTTTTCCACTGCTCAAAACAGTTTGATGCCTTTTAGTGCTTCTGCCGTTTTTGTTTCACCTCTTCCACTTTGGCAAATTGTTTCCCTTTGAGGACCTTTTTCATCCATGGAAATTTAAAAAAGTCACTTGAGGAGAGACTGGATAAATAGGGAGGGTGGGACAGATGTGCTTGTAAATCACCCATCATGAAATGGGCAAACATAGTTAAAGAGTCTTCAAAAAAATTCACTGAAGCCAAATGCAGCCTCTCACAACAATGCCAGCTGGTACACTGATACAGATGGGTTCCTAGATTTCCTGTCAAGATGAAGGTGTAGGTAGACACACTTTACCTCCTTGCACAACCATAAGAAGGATCACAACTAACCTCAAAACGAAAAATGCCCAGAACTGTCAGAAAATCAAACTGTGTGGAAGTCTGACAGCCAAGGATTTAAAGAACCATATTCATCCAGACTGGTAGGAGGGGCAGAGATGGGAAACCAGGGCAGAGAGGACATGGTGCGGTGGCAGGGAGGTGGTGGTGGCGGCGAGGTGGCCAGCAGAACAGGTGGTTCCACGTTCATGTGTGGTGGATAAAATCAGGAGGTATACCTTGGGAGTAAGCCATCCCAGCCCCAGGTCCAACTGCACAGCCCAGGGTTCCAGGGTCAAGAAAATAAAGCCTTATAACTGTGGCTGTAAAAACCAGTGGAGGTTGGGGTGGTGGAAGAAACTGCCATTCTCTCAGGAGAGGCCATTTAAAGGGCCCACATGGTCCTAGAAGGAATACAAACTCACCCACTCTGGGAACCACCATAGGGTGGCAGCTATAGGAGTGCTAGTTGCATACAGGAAGGGAGTGAAGTGACTGGAAATGGGGAGAGTGCTGAACAAGTCTCAGCGGCATTGTCCCTTCTCCAACCCGTCCCTCATACACAGTCAGAAAGCAGTGAAGTGGGTTGGCCCACCCTGGGGAATACCAAAGGCTCTGCCCCATAGCCCCATATAACTTAACAGGTGCACTAAGACAGGGAGTCAAAGCAGCTAATGTACAGAAACAAACACAGGGAGGCTGCCAAATCAAAGAGACAAAGAAATATGGCCCAAATGAAAGAACAGAACAAAACCCCCCAAAAAGAACTAAGAAAAATGGAAATACATGCAGAGTTCAAAACACTGGTGATAAGGATGCTCAGAGAACTCATTAAATATGGCAAAAGCGTAAGTGAAGAAATGAAGGCTACACTAAGCAAAATAAAGAAAAATCCATGGGGAAACAACAGTGAAGGTAAGGAAGCTGGGATTCAAGTCAATGATCTGGAACATAAAAAAGAAATAAACATTCAACCAGAACAGAATGAAGACACAAGAATTCAAAAAAAAAAAAAAAAAAGAGGAGAGAATAAGAAGACTCTGGGACATCTCCCACAGTGCCAACATCTCAATCATAGAGATGCCAGAAGTAGAAGAGGATGAGCAAGAAATCGAAAACTTATTTGAAAAAATAATGAAAGAAAACTTCCCTAATTTGGGGAAGGAAATAGACATGCAAGTCCAGGAAGCACAGAGAGTCCCAAAGAAGTTGGACCCAAAGAGGACCACACCAAAACACATCATAATTAAATTACCCTAGATTAAAGATAAGGAGAGAATCTTAAAAGCAGCAAGAGAAAAGGAGACAGTTACCTACGAAGGAGTTCCCATAAGACTATCAACTGATTTCTCAAAAGAAACTTGTAGGCAAGAAGGGACTGGCAAGAAGTATTCAAAGTGATGAAAAGCAAGGAGCTACATCCAAGATTACTCTATCCAGCAAAGCTATCATTTAGAATGGAAGGGCAGATAAAGTGCTTCCAAGACAAGGTGAAGCTAAAGGAATTCATCATCACCAAGCCTTTATATGAAAGGTTAAAGGGACTTATCTAAGAAAAAGAACATCAAAACTATGAACAGTAAAATGACAACAAACTCACAACTATCAACAATTGAATATAAAAAATAAAAACAAACTAAGCAAACAACTAGAATAGGAAGAGAATCATAGATATGGAGATCAGTTGGAAGGTTATCAGTGGGGAAGGGGAAGGAGAAGAATGGGAGAAAAGGTACAGGGATTAAGAAGCATAATTTGTAGGTACAAAATAAGCAGGAAGATGTTAAGAAAAGTAGAGGAAATAGAGAAGCCAAAGATCTTATATGCACGACCGATGGACATGAACTAAGGGAGGAGGATTGCTGGGGGGGAGGGGAGAAATTTGGGACAACTATAATAGCACAATCAATAAAATATACTTAAAAAAAAGATTTTATTTACTTATTTTTAGAGAGAGGGTAAGGGAAGGAGAAAGAGAGAGAGAAACATCAATGTGTGGTTGCCTCTCACATGCCCCCCACTGGGGATCTGGCCCACAACCCAGGCATGTGCCCTGACTGGGAATCGAACCAGTGACACTTTGATTCGCAGTCTGTGCTCAATCCACTGAGCTACACCAGCCAGGGCTAAAATATACTTAAAAAAAAAAACCCAAACAGATGGGTTCTTAGAACACTCACCTAGCAGGGGAAGCCTGTACTACAAGGAGCCTGCCCTCCAGAAGACAATTCTGGTTTTTTTTGGGTCCCTACTCATATAAGCCAGTAGAATAGAATTGCAAGTCCAGACATAAACCCCTATAGTGAACTGACCTTTTTACAAGAAGGCCAAGACCATTGAAGGAGGGAAAGAATAATTTTTTCAACTAATGGTACTGGGACAAATGGATAGCCACACACAAAGGAACGAATCTAGACTCGTACCTTATACCATATACCAACATTAACTCAAAATGAATCACAATGGATTACCTGAACATAAGAACTCAAATTATAAAACTCTTAGCATATAACAGGTTAAATCTCATGAACTTGGTTTTGGCAAAGGATTCTTAGATATAACACAAAAAGTATTAGCAACAAAGCTTTTATGCTTCAGGGGACACCATTTAGAAAGTGAAAAGATAACACATGGAATATGTTTGCAAATCATGTATCTTGTAAAGGACTTATATTTAGACTATATAAAGAGCTCTTATAACCAAAAAGACAGCCAAATTTTAAAGTGGACAAAGGATCTGAAGTAACATTTCTCCAAATAAGATATACAAATGGCCAACAAACACATGAAAAGATGCTCAGCATCATTAGTCATTGGAAAAATTCAACTCAAAACTTCAGTGAGATACCACTTCACACCCACTAAGGTTTGGAAAGCAGTCTGGTGGTTCCTTAGAAGATTAAACACAGAGCTATTATATGACCCAGCAATTTCCTCATAGGTGTACCCAAGAGAAATGAAAACATGCCTGTACACAGTTGTATACAAATGTTTATAGCAGCATTATTCATGACAATCAAAAAGTGGAAACAACCCAAACGCCCATCATCTGACCAATGGGAAGCAAACTGGAGTCTCTGCACACCATGGGCTATCGCCCAGCCATAAACAGGAGCACACTCCAGATGCACGCTACAGCAGGGATGAGCCCTGCAACGCCACGCGGAGTGAGAAGAGCCGACACTAGCCACATCCCGCGTGACTGCACATGTGCGAAATGCCAGCATAGACGAATACATGGAGACAGGAAATAGATCAGCGATTGCTTAGGGCTGGGGAAAATGTGTGTGTGTGTGTGTGTGTGTAGGGGGGGTGGGCGGAGTTAGGAGGGTAAGGGATTATAGTTAAGGACATTGAGTTTCTTTTCATGGTGATTAAAATGTTCAAAAATTCTGTAAATACTGTACATATCCGTGAATATACTGAAAACCATTGAATCGCACACGTTAAGTGGGTGAATTGTATGCTATGTGAATTATATCACAATAAAATGGTCAAAACAAGAGGAAGGGAGAGTCCTCCTCAGCCACGTAGCGCAGGCCAGTTTACCACCTCTGCACTGGGGTTAGGAACAACCGCCAGGGCAGCGACAAAGTGGCCGCTGTTTTTCATCCTTCACCATGCTTTACTTCTCCCAGGGCAGAGTGGCCATGGTTCAGGCAGAACTGGGTGTTCATATATATACACTGATGTACTACTGTTTTAATACCATCAAAACCTTACCTAATACACACAATAGGCATAAATCTCTAAATACTATGCTGAGCAAAAAACAACAGAGCCAAAGAACCCTGTTCCATATAACTCCATTTACATATAGTTCTAGAACAGGAAAGCTGTCTGTGGTGAAAAACTACATCACGTCAGGTTGCTTCTTGGGCTTTTAGGGGCAGGGACTGACCGGGGAGGAGCCTGAGGGAACTTTCGGGGGTGTTGGAAATGTTCCGTATCTTGATAGGGGTCTGCGTTGCACTAGTTTTTGCATTTATAAAAACCCACGGAATGATACTAGTAAGATTTGTACATTTCCATGTATGTAATTTTACTTCAAAAAAAAGAAAAAAACCCCACAAACAATATTGACCCCTAGTTAATCACTGGCATGCTGAAGTGTTTGGGGGAGGCGTGCCTTGGTGATTACAACACGCTTCGACATGTGTTAAACATGAGCTGGACTGAGAGATGGACAGATGAGTATATGATAAAGAAGTAAACGCAATGTTAACAATTGTAGAAACTAGGTGCTAGATGTACAGTTGTTCACTATATATAAAGTCCTTCAGCTTTTCTATGTGTTTGAAATTTTTTACTAAAGAAAATACTGGGAACTGCAAACGGAAATCGTCCACAGATCTGGAGCAGATGCCTAGCTCGGTCTGAGGCACCGTGGACCCCTCTCAGGGGCACGCAGTCCCCCTGAAACAAGATGTGACCCGTGGTGAACCTCCGAAAGAACTACTGGCTTAATGGCTTTCGAGACGTAGAGGATGGGCAAGGACTCAAAAGCAATTTGGAGAATTTTGGGAAAATATTAGTAAGAGAATGAGGATAAAATTATAATTGGTAATTGGCATATTTAACTATATGGACATGTTTCCGTTACAGATTTTAGTGGTTTCTTTATCTGGCTGTTCTCACTTAGCATCCAATTAATCAAGTTGCTAGGGAAAGGCTGCCTTAAGGTTTTCATTTGCTTTAGTTCTGACAATCAAGGGTTCATAGCCTAACCATGACTCCTTCATAAATCTTGGAGCCCAAAACAGCAAGCCCAGATGGATTTTCTAGAGACGTACACTGATGATGTGCTTGCCAACAGACTGAAGACAGGGCGCCAGCGTCCACTGGCACGGAGTCTGCTGAGGCAGGAACAGCAGTAGGTGGCCAAACAGCTAACTTTTCCTCCAGTCTGTTCACTCGCTGGGCGATCCATCTATTAAAGGACATGGAATCGCGGCCTTATGGCTGATGACCTTCGTAGTCTGCTGAGTGTTTTCTAGAGAAACAAAGGTATTGAGGATCCCCCAAATGAAATATCTTAGAGGAAATTAGGTGAAGAAATCAGGAGGGTCAGGCTGCCAATGAGCGGTTATGTCAATACAATTCTCTGGACCTAGTTTCTCTACCAGGACTAGGAAGGAGCTCTGCCGGGTTCACACAGTCAGTGTTTCTTCTCCCACTAGCTGTCCCAGGCACTGTGCCAAGCTCCTTCATACATGTCACCTCATTTTAACTAGGCCACAATTCTCCCGGTGCTTGTCATTCCCGTTTTACAGATACGGAAACTGAGGCCAGAGGTTTTGTAGCTTGCCACAGATCACATGACCGAAAAGTTCTCTCCCTCGCTTTTACATCCAGTCTCCTTTCTCAGAGCCCAGTGTCCCCCGACTATTCCTGCAGCTCAGTATTTCTGTGATGGTTTTGGCTGGGATCAGCGTGAATATAAACATTTAGAAAATGTAATTAACTTTCCTCCAAAGAATGCCCCTGATTCAGCATCCCCCACCAACCCACAGGACACAGTGAGAACCTTCAGGGAGCATGAAAGTGGCTCTCCCAGGGGTGGCCCTTTAGGATAGTTCTTCCTGCTTTGTCATCCTCGGAAACCGGCAGCCTGACAAAGACCTCCTGCTGGAGCAGGGGCTTCTAGGGAAGTAGACAGGCAGCTCCGACTTATCCCATTCCGGGGACACTGTATGCCTCTGCTCTGTCGGGGAGAAGCAGCGTTTTCGGGAGGGGGGTTCTTGATGGGGGACAGGGGGCGTGTCATGCCTCCTGTGGCTGCTTCTTTCCTCACACAGCAAGACTCATTCTCTCTGGCCCTCGTCTCCCTCAGTCTGGGGGCCCACGGCAGCCTTCCACCCTGGGGCCAAGGAGCTTAGGGAAACGCAGCAGGTGCGGGGTGACTGAGAGTGCCCTCAGCCCCCAGGAAGGTGGTCTGCAAGGGTCCTCAGAGGGCACCTGACCCGCCCTTCTGTGGACACGGCTGCCTTCACAGCGGCAGTCCCGACGCATCTCATTTCTGAAGAAATGAGTCCATTTTATTGGACAAGAGGTGTTTTCCCCCAGGGGAAGAAGAGATACTTGAGAGCAAGATCTGGAGCAAGAGGGAGACACACACACACAGAAATAAAGTAAGTGACACATGGTGAGGACAAGGAGGCAGTGCGGGTGTGAACAGTGGGAGAGGGAGGGTGGGAACTGCAGGTGGTAGAGAAAGAGGCAAAGAAGGAAAGAGAAAAGCAAATCACCACAAACAAGCAGAAGGGGGCAGCCTTTGTATCTCCAGGCAAAGGCTCATGCACAACATTTTTCTCAGGGAAGGAGGGCGTTAGCCTCTAAGGATGCTGGCAGAGCTCAACATTATGCCTGCATTTGCTTTGCTGCACCTGTGACCCAGGCCTGACCCGACGGCTCCCTCTCAGGCCATAGTGATTGGTTCTTGCCTGGGTACATGATTCAAGGCAGTCCCGTGAGACTCCTCCCCAGGAGCTGTCTTGGAACCATTATGAAAAGGAAGCTGTTTTCCACTGGACTGTGTGTAAAAGAATGAAATCTGAAACTGCCTGAGACCATCACGCAGGGAGATTCTACTTGAGAATGAAGCCAACACAGAGGGAAGCAGAATCAGAAGATGGAGACAAATCCCTGACAAGATCTACTCAGCTCCTGGATCCAGCTGTGCCTGAAGCCATCTACCCTGAAAGTTTCAGGTATATGATCTGAATCTCCTTTAAGCTTAAGTCAGTTTGAGTCAGAGATTTTGTCATTAGCAATTGAAATAGTCCTACCAGAATGTGAAAACCCACCTCTCAGTCTTGCTTCTTTCATCAGCTTCCAGAAACCACACCTGAGTACATACCCAGCTCTCTGACAAATATGGTAGCCAACAGGGCCTGGGACTGTCCCACAAGAGAAGCACCAAGGTCACTAAGAGAACTGCTAAATAATGATTTTCAAAAAGTAAAGCCATCACGGGGAGAAAGGAGGGCTGTGCGTAGTCTACGCTGGGCAGCACTATCACTCCGACAGGCCCTCTGCACCTATGCTGGCACGGGTCTCTTCCTCCATGAAAAAAAGTTAAAAATTATATTTTACAGCTACACTGGAATAAAGATGAATATAACTCAGGCTAGGTCATATTCATTTTTTTCTTCTTGCCTGAAAAGAAATTAAGACATTTTAAAGTATCATAGGCCCTGGACACTGTGCCCACTCTGCCTAATGGATAGGTGGGCCCTGGGCCCGTATTATCCAGACTGCTTATCTGCGCAGTCCAGGTGCCCCCGAGACTCACCTGGCTAGTCTAGAGGGGTGGAAGGGCCCGCGGAGCCCCTCAGAGCCCAGGCTGGCCCCTTTCTCCCCCTCCACTTCTCTGGGTCCCCCTGTCAGGCTTCACATTGGGGCGCCCCACCGCACTGGGGCACATCTGTAGTCGGGCATTGTCACTCTGATCACGGGAGCTGCTCCCAACCCTCCAGGTTATGAGACTGGAGGTCCCCAACGACCCCAGTCTAGCTCAGCAACATGCCCCAAGTTCCGGCACAGGTTAGGCACAGGACAGGTCCCTGGTGGGGCAGGGACAGAGGGACAAAGCATGCTTCTACTTAGGAAACTGTCATCATGTAGGATATGTACTTGGGCCAGCAAGGACACAGAAAGGAATGAGGAATGTGGCAAACGGGAGTGCACAGGCCGCGGAGGTCTTCCTGGGCCCCCATCCGTTCTGGGGCTGGCGTGCTGACGTACAAAGCTGGAGGGGTTATGCGACCTAGCCCAGCATGGAGCAGTCACAAATCAGCACGAGAGGCCCTGGGTGGGCTCCTTGGCCCCAGATTACCCCTCACTCACCTTCATCGCTGGTGTGAGGTTCAGTGCCATTGTCGTGGTCGACTTCATCAATGGTCCCTGGCTCGCTGTGCGGGCTGTCGCTGCAAGGAGACATGGGAAGGGAACTCACTGGGGGGCCTCGTACCCTCACTCTGCCCTTAGCCTCCCTCGGGCAACAGCCCAGTCCACTTCCGGGCCTTGACCCAGTCCAGCCCAGGCCCGTTTGACCCCATCTTTTCCATTTGACCATCCATGGACTTTCCTTCCTAAGAGAAAAAGTCTCAGGGTCCCTGGTCCGGAAGCTTCCCCGCATAACCCTCCCCTGCTGCCCCCAGCCCTGGAATTTGTTGGGTTGTCTTCTTGGTAAGTTGTCAATGCCAAGGTGTTCTGTACGATCCAGAGGGCAGTGGTAAAACCCTGGCTTTTATCCTTGGAAAACCACAAGGCAGAAAAGAAAGGCATTTCGGAAGTACTGTGAGTCATTCACTCAGCCTGGCTCCCTGCCTTCACGGGAGGTGAGCATCCAGCGAGGTGGAGTGAAGCTCGCGAGGAGCAGGGCTGCTCGGAGCTGCCTTCGGCTGCTGTGTGCAGAAGCCCAGCTCAGTCTCGGTGGCGCCAGCGGGCAGGCAATCAGGATGGACCGGGTGGCAGAGTGAGTCAGGGCCTGTCAAATTTAGTCATAAATGCACGGGATAATTTCACTAGGTGCTACCCTTTCATGAAATTACGAACTTGTTGAGGCTAGGGTTCATTCACATTGTCAGTTTTTTACTGAGCTGTTGACGGAGTCCTATAGATGCCTGACACTGTGCTAGGTGGGTGGGGTGCACTGAGGGTCAGGTGGACATGGACCTGCTCTCATGGGCCAGGAAGTAAAACTGCTGCAAGTGGAAATGTTTTATGTAGGAACCAACGAGCAGAGATAATAGAGACAAAAGCAGAGGAGACCTACACAGAGTGGTCAGGGAAAGCTTCTTGGAGGAGGTGACATTTGTAACACCATTTGAAGGAATGTAGATTTTATTATGAAAAATTCTCTATTGCCTCCTGGATAAGGTCCAGACTCTGCACAATGGCTCATTTCAGACCTCTCATCACTGGGCTCCCGCTGGCCTGCAGAGCACCCTCGTCACGTGAAACACTCGGATACACAGAACTTTACTTCATTGTTTAGAACCTTCTTTGCTCACTCCACCTGGCCGACACCAGCTCATTCTGTAGGTCTCAGTTAAGTCATTATTTCCTTCAGGAAGCCTTTCCTGAACTCCCTATATTGGCTCAGGGGACCTCATTTCTGGTACTGCCTATTCCCTCCTCCACCAGAGCTCCCTGCATCAGGCGTTAATCCTGTTCCGGGTATACCCCTTCCCCCTCAGCCCAGAACCTGAGCCAGGACAGATGCTCATAACCATTTGTTAAATCAATGAATGTTGTCCGTTGTGATGAGACCCTCAGCCAAATCTCACTTTTGGGCTTTGAAAATGTCTCTAAAATTGCCATGTAATTAATAGTCTTCCTTTCTTGTGGGATGCAAATGTGATTAAGAAGAGCGTGGTGACTGTATATTGTTCTTTGACAAATACACTAAGGTGTGTAGGACCCTGCCCAGAGGCTGATTTTATATACATATAGCAACAAGAACAGAGGTCATAATTACAAACACTTGAAAAGCTCTCTGTCCAGAAAGACTGCTTGCTGGCTGTTCAATGTTTCTATTACAGAACAGGGGCAGACTCGCCCCTACTGCCTCAAGTGAGATGAAAGAGCTATGATTAGATAACACCAGGGTCTGGTCCTTCCGTGCAGGGAAACAGCAGCTGGAATGTATCTTTTCTTTTAAGCAGTTGCCCAAATATGCTCACAAAACTAAAGCAATTTGAGAATCCAGGAATACTCTGACAATCAAAAAACAGACTCCTGTAGGCGCCTGGCTCAAAGCAGTGTGGGGAATGCCTAAATATAGAGCTGTGCATTGTCCTGGATTGGGAGTGAAGAAAGAACGCGAACCCTTTGACGAGCTGGTCTCTGTCAGTTGGTGTTCTGAATCTCCTGTCTCTTCCACATGAAAAAAAAAATCCTACTTACCACATTGAAGGTCTTAGCCTGGGGAAGGCAGTCGGCCCTGATTGTGATAAGCTTCTGACTTACTTCTCCCCAGACCCACGCCGGGGCCCAGCGAGCACTGTCGACCTGGTGTGGAGCTCTCACGGGCCGTGGACTCACTTTGGAAATGAGAACTCCGGGTGGAAGGGGACAATGTCAGGATGTGTCACTCTCCGTCCATGTGTTTGAAATGGGGTTATCTACTTCCCTGCTGCCTGAGTTGGGCTGACAACTCACCTGGCCAATGACAGCATTACATCTGCTAATCTTAGTTCACCAGACTCAAGCCTTAGCAGGTCCACTGGGGATGCTGAGAGAATAGGCTCTAAATCTGGAGTTTTTTAAAAGATTATATTTATTTATTTTCAGAGAGGGGAAGGGAGGGAGAAGGCAAAGGAGAGAAACATCAATGTGGGGTTGCCTCTCACGCTCCCCCTACTGGGGCCTTGGTCCACAACCCAAGCATGTGCCCTGACTGGGAATCAAACTGGTGACACTTTGGTTTGCAGGCTGGCACTCAATCCACTGAGCCACACCAGCCAGGGCATCAGATGCCTTCTTGAAACCTCCAAGAAATAGGCTGCCTGGTAATGAAGCCAACATGGAAGAAAGCAGAACCACAGGCTGGGGATTGTAGGACTGAGTCCTGATGATAATAGTTGAGCCCCTGGATCCAGCTATCCCTGAAGCCATGCTCCCAGACTTTTTAAGTAAACCAATAAATTCCCATTTAGCTTAAGCAAATGTGAGTTGCATCTCCGTCCCTTATAAATCAACACAATCTTGACTGATGCATCTCTCTCGTGTCAGGTTGCTGTGAAGCTCAAATGAGAAAATGTGTAGGAGGTACAGACTACACAGCAGTAAGAAAATGGAAGAGTTTCTTACTGTTCCTGTTCAACAGCAGCAACAACAACAACGATGGTAATAATAATATTAAGAGGAATGGAGTCTTACCAATATTCTTCCCCTCCAGCCATGCATTTTTCATACACAGGTCCCTCTAGCTCCCGGGGGCTGGGGAAGATGGCTTCATGATGGATGATGATGGTTTTGATGACTTCGTTGACGTGTGCCTGGCAGGACACAGGGTCCTGCCCATCAGGAATGTGCATGAGGGTGGGCCCGAAGCAGATGGCCAGGTTGTAGGGGTCCATCATGTTCTCATCACTATACTGCGAGAGGCTACGAGAGAGGAGGCACCCACAAGTCACCGGGAAAGGCGGAGCCTCCCCCTGTGGTTTCTTTCTCTTGGGGCTCCACTCAACTCTGGGAGGGTCCCATGTTATAAGAACAGCTGCACCTGCAAAAGCCTTAGGAGCCCCCTCCCAAAAGAGGTCAGGTCTGAGTCAAAGAGGGCCCCCCCCCCCCGGCTGGCAACTCACTGGTTGAGGAAAGCGAAGAGATATCTCATGACCACGATGACCACGCGGGGAAGGGTGATGAGGATTTGTTGGATCTGGTGCACCCTCTCAGCTGGGCTCTCCAGTTCTGTAACATAAAGGGGCTTTCAGGTCACCTGTCATCCTCAGAGAGCCAAATAGACATTTGTGAGTTCCGCCTCGTACGAGATCAGCCCACATGGCTCAGAGGAGCCAGTTCTATTCAGTTCTGTGGACTGAAACGGGACCCTGGCTTGGCCAATCATATTCCCCTGGCCACTGAGTAGGTCCAGGGTGGGGTTGTGGCTTAATCAGAACTGATCACAGTTGATCCTTGGGACTTTGGGCCAAAGAAACCGAGAGAGAGGCACCTTCTTAAAACTGGGTAGAGGAAAGTATGAAGCTGCTGGGGGATCCCATGGGAGAAGATCCTGCCTGAAAGTGATAACAACCCAGAAATAGAGGGGACAGATTCCTGCCGATGCCATATGGGGTCTGTGTCCAGCGGGGGCCCAAGATTTCATGAATGTGAGCCCATGCATTCCCTTGTATGGATTAAGCCACTATTATAAGTTGAGTTTCTGTCACCTGTAACCTATGTTTCATTAAACTCTTTATAAACACCAGCTCAGCTATAGCATAGGCTGGCACACAGTAGGCGCTCAGGGAAAGAGTGTTGAATCAGTCAGGCCAGGGGTGGGAGCAGCAAACTGGGCTCGATAAGGAGAGCAAAGCGCTACGTGTGCTTTGCCTCGTGGAGAGGGAACGCTGGCACTACAAACAGTGAGCTGCCGAAGTTCTGATGTTTGTGTGCGGCGCTGATGCTGGGCTAATGCACAAATCCACATCAGTTTCTATTCCAGAAAACACGTTTTTCTAGCACAGTCCCTCCCTCCAGCCCTCACATTCTGTCAACACGTTTCTTCTCAAACACTCTTCTCCCGCTTTTCCTCTGCATCCAAGGCCCTTCAGGAAGGTGCTTCAACCAGCCTTGCAGGCCTGTCTCCTGGTCGCTGCCCCTTCCCAACCCGTCCAAGGATGACTTAGAGCCGTGCTTCTCAGAGGAAGCAGCGGTGCCCTCGAGGGGCACTTGCAGGTACTCGCGTGAGGCATCCTCTGACGAGGCTGCCCCAGAGACCGGAGGGTGCTGCTGGCTTCTGGCATCCGGGGGCGGGTGCTGGCGCTGCTCCCGCCCTACATGGAGGAACTCTGTGCCCGGCCACTCACCCACCACCTCCCTCTCACCAAGGGCTCGGCCATTCCTAGGCCTGTGCACATCCTGCTGGCCTCTCTCATCTGCCGGGCACACCCCAGCCCACCTTCGCGGTCTGGTTGCGGGGAGCCCCGCGGAGCCCTCCCACAGAGGTAAGCTCTAGCACCTGTGTTTGATTCCACTGCCCCTCCACGTCCTCAGCTTCAGCCACCGGGCCCTAGTACCACCTTCACTATTAGTTATTCACTTTTTAATTCAAAACATTTATTTAAAAAGGAGATTTAACCTCATTCTATAAATGAGAATCAAGGATCACGTGCCATAATTAGAAGGTAACAAAAATAGATTCAATGCAATCAAAACAATGTTACTAAATTATAGGTAGACATTGTTCTATGACACAGGTTCCTGAGGCTGAACTCCATCTCTCCATGGAGAGGGGAGATGGACCGTGAGGTTTTCTCCTTGATGTAAATGATCACAGGGTTTGGGAAGGAGCTGAGAAGGGATGTTCTTTCTCACGGTATGATTCGGGGTGTGATTCAAGTCATTCAATGTGATAAGTTTGTGACAGAGGTCAACGACCTTTTCTGCTGAGGACCCTGCTCAGGAACTGGACTACTGGGGCTTCTGGAAACACTGGTTGGGCAGGTGACATAGGACTCAGACAAGGTTGGACCTTTGTGGTTTGGGATTTCTCAGGGGTGACCTGGAGCTTGGAGCGGGTCTGGAAAGATGATCAGGAAGCCGTGTGAAGGGCAGAAGGGCAGAGACAGGGTCTTTCACACAAGGCACAGGAGGGTCAGGCCTCCCTAGGCTGTCACCAGGCCTGCGGCACTTCCTTGGCTGCAGATCTCTCTCAGAGCATTGTGAGACGTGTCCCTACTGAAACTCGGGGTGGGATAGTTTTCTGTCAATCACATTAAAGAGTTTTTCCAAAACACTAAAATTTTCATATTCTAAATTAAAAGCTAATTTTAAAATATTGCCAAAAGGTTTCCTTGGATTTTGGCATCTTACAGCCCAGACGCTTTTACTTCAACCCCCCAGTCTAGGCTCCTGACTTCACCCACAGACATGCCAGTCATGGAGGACTCTGAGGGCTAGACGAAGCCCCTGGTCAACTTATTTTTACCATTTTCCTTGTTCGTCATGTTGCTGACCTGACTCCCAAACCCTCCATGGCTCCCCATTACCCAAGGGGAGAATATCTGGAATCCTTGCAAGACATTCAGGGTCTTCCCTCTCTTGCTCTGTGTTACCCTTCCAGCCTCTTGCACCACGATGTCTGCTCTGGATGGGACACCCTCCTGCTGGACCATTGGTTTGTGTGTCCCCAACCCTTCCTAGGATCCCTGTGTCCACCCCTCCTGAAGACTCTGCTCACAGAGCACTCTCAGCTGTGATCTGAGAAACTAAATCTTCTTCTATTCTTCTCTTCTGAGCTTCTTCCACACCCAGGGGTGTACCATGCCCATTAGCTCTTCCATTAAGAACCATCTCATTATTTCTACAACTAGATTTTAAGTTCTGTGAGGACAAGGGCCGTATATACTGCTTCTTTCACAGGGCCCCTCCTATGTGCTTAGCACGGTGATGAGCTCACAGTGCAACTTCAACAAAGACTTGTCAAGGAAATTACCATTCTGCCTGGGAAATACTTACTAATAGTAGATATCAAATCTTGAAACCTTTCCTTAGGAAAGAGTGGGTTTTCCAGTCCTCGGAAATACAGCTTTAAAACACCAGCGACTGAATTGATATCTCGTTCATTTTGATCATCCACAAGGGGGTCCTCTCCTGTGAGGAAACAGGGGCAATGGGTCAGCCTGGGAAGGAGCAGGGAATGCGCCGGTGGCAGAAGAGATGACCGCGGCCAGCCTGAACTGGAGGGGAGGCAGAGGGGACAACCTCCTCCGCACAGCAAGTTCAGAGTTCTCCCGGCAACTGATTTTATAAATGCTCAAATCTATAGCAGTGTTGTAGAAATAAAATACAACCTCCCATCACCCTTCCCTTACACTCATTAACTCACACTTGTCTTTGCCATATCTGCTTTCTCTCCACTGGGGCTGCGTAGTTTATACAACTACCGGCAACATAGGAAAAGCCCTCTTTTCCTCAGTCCTGCCCAAGGAATGTTGTCAAGCTTTTGGACTTTGGCCAGTAGGAGAGGACAAATGATCGCGCAGGAGAGCAGCCCTTTGCAATTTAATCGGGGCTGCTGAGCTAGTTCACCACCGGGAGAGCTTCCGCAGGGGAGGCGAGAGGAAGCAGGGAGCAATGTGCCACCTCCCTGAAGGTGCTGAGAGAAGTCTGCACAACAGGCTTCTCCGCCTTCCAGAACAGCCCAG
Organism: Micronycteris hirsuta; assembly: GCA_004026765.1. Lineage (NCBI taxonomy): Eukaryota > Metazoa > Chordata > Mammalia > Chiroptera > Phyllostomidae > Micronycteris > Micronycteris hirsuta. Next base: position 185,974 of record PVJI01000344.1, on the reverse strand, counting down.
AGCACCCTGAGACTGGCAAGCAGTGAAGAGAACAACTGGAAATTCATACTTAGCTCTCTTTACTCTGCCTCCGCAGGAGGAGCATGTGAGCCAGGGCCACAGCTCAAGTTAGAGAAAGGCCCCTTCTCTCCATACAGAGCCCGTGCCTGAGTCCCCCCGCCCCCGCTGCCCTCTCGGCAGAGCACCCTTGTGCAGTGCCCAGCCCGGACGACCGCGAGTGGCAGCCAGACACTGGTGTTCCATAGGCTGGTCTCTCAGATGTCCCCGTGGGAAGAGAGAAGGCTTCCCTGACAAGACTTTTTCATGGGGAAGGAGGAGAGGAAACATTAAAAACTCACGGCCTGCACTGCTATAGCACATTCACACGCGCGCTCCCCCTTAATCCTCACAACGGCACCAGGGAGGCACGGTTCCCACGCCGCCCTTCTCTCTCACGAGAAAGCCGAGGCCCCAGCAAGTGAGACAACTTGCCCACGTTCACACAGTCAAAAATAGAACAGGCAGCCCCGGATCTCATAAATGCCTGGGAGATGGTCCTTCTTCTGCCTTTTCAATTCCGTCTGCCTGTTTGCATGCCTCTGTCTTCCTTCCTCCCCCTTCCACTCCTTCTGCCCTCCTTCCTCTACAGTAGAATCCCAACCTTTTTTTTTTTTAAACATACAGAACAAAACTGTCTTAGTTGAATGGGGGTGGGGGGTGGTTCATGGTCTATCCCTTCAGCCTCCCTCTCTAGCCCAGTAGCAGTCCTGAGGCCCCTCCCGAAGGACCGTAAGAGTTCTAAACTCTGCGCTATGTTAAGCCGTTTCCTTATTATTAACACACATTACTCTTGCAGTTTCATGATGCAAAAGTGCACGGATTTTTGTCTCCGTATTAGCTCCCCTTGTTAAGCATGATTAACATACTGATATTATACACCATTCGCTCTTGCTCTGCCCCCCTAGAAGATATTCAGTCCATAAAATTCCTTCCTCCTACCTTAGTCCTTTGGTTCTCTGCAAGTCTAGTCAGTTTGGGCTCCAGAAGTGAACGGAATTCCAGAGCTCAAGATGAGCAGGAAGGTTTGTGTGAATGATGGCTTCCTCCAGGAGGAGAATTAGAGCTAAAAGCCAGGGATGTTGAGAGAACGCTGTGTTCATGCTTTGCCAGCGGATGTCCTGGGGGAGTGAGAATTGCTACCAGATGGCCCTGCCTACAGCTGACTTTCAGCCAGGTCACCTGGGCGTTGCCGAAGACTTTAAAGGCCGTGCCCAGGGAAGATGTGTACAGACAGCATGTGTTTAAGGCTCCAGGGGAACTTGCTGCTGGACAGGGCATGGCAGGAAGTATGCAGGTAGTCTGTCTCACGCGGGCAGTTCTCTGTGGCCACAGGTGCACGCAGGCCCCTCCCGAGGCCCCTCAACCTGACAGTTGCCCCCACACCTCTGGGTCACACCCCTCCCCCTGGGGCAAGAAACAGTCTCAGAAGGGCCAGGTTGAAGGCAGAATGTGTCAGATCCTAGAGGCCCTGACTCTGGCCCCAATTCCAAACCCTGCCATTATCTGCGCAAGGAGAAAGGGTCATTGGGTCCCTGTCCAGCCACCCTCTGCATAGGAGAGACCGCTGGCAGCGCCCTCATCTCAACGCACAAAGAGGGGTGAATTGGTTTGTGAAGGGAAACAGAGAGGTGGCAATCTGGCCTGGGAGGCAACAGCACGCCACAGCTCTCTCCAAGGCACAGCTGCTGAGTCCGGCCTTTTCCCGATGTTCCCTCCTTCACTTCACCAGAAGATTACAGGAAGATCTCAAAACTTGAGGAGTGCATTTAAGATTTATTGAGAGCAATAATAATAATAATAATAATAATAATAATACCAACTAAAACCCTGGTTGACTCATGTCAGAAGAAATAGAAAGTGGGTTTAGAACTAATACGCCAAGAGTGGCTTTCCAGAAGATTAAGGAAAAAAGACAGGTGCTTCTTTCAACAGTCTTGCAAGAAACGCAGGCAAAAACATCTGCGCCGAGAATGAAGGGCACTAGGGAGGAGAAAGACCCAGCTCCCTGAACAACGAGCCCTGGAGGATGGGACCAGCAAAGGTTCCAGCCCGGTCTCCATTCATTTACAGTGAACGCAGGCAGCAGGGGCGCTCAGGAACAGGGGGTGCAGAAACAAAGCTCCAGATTGGGCCATCCAGTGCTGCCAAGAGAAGCTCAGGGAAGGATGAGTGACACTGCCATCAGGGAGATACCGCTTACTTTGTGGCCTTTGCACATGCTGTTCCCTGCACGTGGAATCCCCTTTCCCTGGTTCTTACTCTTTAAGCTCAGCTTAGGCATCCCCTTCCTCAGGAAGCCTTCCTGGGCTTTGTTATTCCTCTCAGCTCCATCCAAGCGGGGCGTGCTACACAGTGCTTACCCCATCATTGCACTGATCCTGCTGCCTGTGCTCTCTCCCACTGGCAGTGACCATCTTTTGTTCCTGTTTTATTTTCAGGCCCTAGTCTATTACCTAGTGCAGGGTAGGGCTCAGTGCATGCTGGGTGAGTGGATGAATGAATGGATAAATAAAGAGTAGGGGTTTGGAACAGGGGAATTCTGGGGCTTTCTGGTTCTGAGTGCCCAAGATCTTGGAATGTGCTCTAGAACTTAAGCTCCCCTGGACCTTAGGAGGCCATTGAGTGCCCCATCCTGCTCTCTACGTCTGGCTCCAAGTCAGAGTGCCTAGGGCCTCAGAGGTCTGTGCCTGGGGCTGACAGGATGCTTCCTCCACTTGAGCTAGACCTCAGGATGGAACTGGGAAGTTAGGGAGGGGGCAGCCCCTCCAGGGGAAGCCTCGTAATAAGTAGAGAAAATTCTAGAGCTGGAACCCCAGGGGGAGGCCTGTTCAGAGCACAGCCAATGGGGACAAACTGTATACCTCCTAAGGCTGTTAGAACAATGGGTTAAAAAGTTCTTTGTAAACTGGGACATTATCTACTGTGGGGAAATGGGTTTGGGATTGGGGTTCTCAGACCAAACTTAATATCAAAACCATTCAGAGAAAAAAGTAATAAATGAGAGTTAAGAGGAATGGACTGTGGAGATGTTATCCTTCCAAAACACCGGCAAACTGGAGGCAGAGATACCATTTAGGATGCACGATAAGCACCTAGTATAAAAGAACAGAGGTGTATGAAGCCCAGGGAGTCCTTCCTTTGCATGGACACTGTCACTGGCCATCTGTCTGTCCCCATCAGGGATTCTGAGGCCAAGGGAGGCTGTACCAAATAAGCCACGTGTGCTCCTATTCTGGCGGTCACTTCATTTCTGATAAGCTTCTATACCCTTGGTTAATCAGAGTGAGAACTAGGTGACCCCACTGGGGGGGAAGGAGTGCATGGTCTCTTCCTCCCAGTGTGTGGCTTTGCCGAGAACACTACATAGAAAATTAAGAATTAGGATATTCCAAAAGCTACTCAGTGTTATCAATGTTCTTCCAACTTTTCTAAAACACAGCAGCCTTTATGGATTCATATAATCATCCCAGAGTGCTTCACAAGGCCCTCTATCCCGGCAAACACTGCGCAGCCCGCCGGAAAATCGCCCACATGTGCTGGTAAATGTTTAACAGCTAGCTCATTGGAGGGAAAAAAGGAAAACAAAAGATCTCAGCATTTGCCAATTTCTGCAATGCAAACACTCCCACTGTGGCTGATTTCAAGCTGCCACGGTGAAGTCGCTGAAGGCAGAGTTGGAAAGAGACGTCGATACGAGCCAGCCCTGCACAGCACTGGCTCTAAGGCATGTGCTGGCACCACCCTGGGTCCCTCTGGCCACAAGCTTGAGACGGTCACTCTGCACCTACCTCTCTCGAAGGAATTTTTGATGTCATTGACTTCAACCTGAGATCCCGGCACTCTGAAGATCCCTTGCTGCTGGAGTCCTATAGGGGGGTAAAAAAAGAAAAAAAGAAAGAAAAATGCCACAAGGCCTTGAGCTCATCAGACCAGTGGGAGCTTGATGACTCACCCCATTGCTTGTCTCTTTCTCCCATCATCCTTTATCAGACAGTCATTCTCAATAAAGGTCTCCTGGCAGAAACCCAAACTGGCCTTTGTAATAAACTATGGCTGACCAAAATACTCAGACACATCCGGCTTCATATGTCTGTGTCTCCTGTCTGGGCTTGGAGGAAAAGGCCATAAGAAGTTTATATCAAGACTGGATCTGTGGACCACTTCCAATTTAACCAATAAGTTGGCTCAGGCAAATAACTGGTTGCTGCACGCTGCTACCAAGTTCACCAGCCGCATTGGCGCCAGGACCTTCACCCAAGAGTATGAATGCCACCTGAGAGGAATGGCCATGGAGGTGCTGAACAAGAAGGATCAATCCCACTACCTCACCCTTCCCTCCACTAACACAGGCATTTTCTCCTTTCAAGAAAAGCTAGAGTTGAAGAACATGCTGACCTGGGATCGAGGAATTAAGAGAGATTAAATTATTAAAGAGAAACAATCTCATTTTCTTAAATTTCTACAAGTCCAGAACAAAGGAGACCCTGACACCTGGCCTAACAGTCATGGCACGTCAGCGTCCTATGGGACTGAGGGAACTGCAGGGCCTCCCTTCTCTCAAACGGGCAGTAGTGGGGGAGACTCTGGTCCTTGCCCCGGGATTCGGTTTTTCTATATAAAACAACTCCGCACATCATAATTCAGTAAAGTGTTTGCTCTTAAAAGGCGGGCTTCCATCGAAGTTTGGTTTGTGCACAGCATGAACTCAACATACACTCGTTTCTTTCGTTAACCAACACTGACCTTCTGCACCGTGTCACTGGCCCCTTCTTGTCCAGTCACACTGGCCTTGGTCCCTACAAGGCCTCTGCACTGGCCCTTCTCTCCACCTGGGCTGCATGGCTGGCTCCCTCTACTCACTGGAGGCTTAAAGGGCCCTGCAGTCTTCATCACCCCCTTGGAGAGGTCTCTCCTTACCACCATCACCACACCAGCCCTTGCCCCCTCCAGCCGCTCTCCACTCCCTCTTCCTCAGTTTTTTGGCAATATCAATACCTGACATTGCATTAGTATTTCTCTGCTTTTTTATTTCCTTGCCCTTTCTGGTTGGTAATGAAACCTGTCTATGGCTGGCACCTTACGAGTGTCTTGTACAAGCCTGTGTTCCCACCACCCAAATAGTGCCTGCTGTGCATTCTGAAAAAAATGCTTGTGAAGGAATGAATACATGAGTTAATGGAAGTACAACGTAAGTGCTGGGGATACCATGGTTTGCAAATCCCAGCCACTATGTTTCCTTCATGGAGCTTACTACAAACTTACAGCATTAACTGATTGGCCAACTGCATTCAGGGCTCAAAGCAGAGCTCTGGGGTTGGGTGGGAGTGAGAAAGGAGCTAAAATGGCCCCCCCCATCCACGCCTTCCCTGCTCCTCGACTTTCCTAGTTCCTGGGTCTTCTCGCCACTGCTCTCCTCCCCTCACACACAAGGCTCAGAAGATAGCATTCGGAAGAGCAGCTGTGCCGCGACGCGGTGACAGGAAGTCTTCCAGATGAGTGAGAATCTCATTTCCCATGAGCACAGCCTGGCGCCTGTTCTGGGAAGAGCTGAAAACACTGCCCCACGATTGAGCTTACCGTATAAATTGATATATCGGATGCAGCTCTCAACTACAAGCGGTATAGCTTGTCCCGAATCCTTAAGAAAAAAAAAATGTGAGTTTTATTGGGCTTGGCAACCACCACGGGGAAACAGACATTGCAAACACAGATTATAAACTCAAGCCAGAATATTAGCACCATCAGATTAGTAGGAAAACAAGCAAGGAACTGCTAATCCTAAAGTCTCCACAAACAGTTAAAATACAAAGTCTTCAGTTATGTGCAGAAAAAGGCATAGCTATGATAATTTTAAAGAAATGCTCTGTCTTCTTATTTAGCTGGGAGAGAATCAGGGCTCAGGAGGCCTGATGGGCGGTTGGGAAGGAGAGGGGACCCACTGCATGGAGGGGTGAAGGCTGCCTCCCGCCCCACTTCACCCCACTGCACCCTATTCTCCCAGTGCTCAGGGACGGAAAAGCAGGATCAAGGCCTCCTCCCAGGACCGCAGCACCTGATGCCAGAATGCAGGAGAATTCACTAGGGGAGAAGCGAGGCTGACCCCTGGGGTCCTTTTGAGCTCTGGGAAGGGAAGACCAGTTCCACTCAGGATGTCACAACTTAAGCATCCAGATTCTTTGCTGAACAGTAAACATGTTATAAAGAAAGGTTCTAGAAACAGCTTATGTCAGCCCTTGACCACTGAGTGGCCAACCTTAGTCAAACAGGCTGAATAAGACACAGTTCTGAGCACAGGCATCTGGGGTGGGAATGCATTTTCAAGTACATCTTCCTAGACTGGCCCATGGCCTCCAAGGGCTGGGCAAGGGATAATATTCTTCTGGATTCTGCAATTGATTGGCCTTTCTGCTATGTCAGGTCACAAAAGAACATAAAATATTCTTAAAACTTTCTTTAAAAGGGGTCACACTAAATTACTAGTTTCCTCAGAAGGCGAGGAAACAATAAGGCACATGCAATGTGCTTTTGTAAAGGGCACTTGGGCACTTCCGTGGCTCCTCCCCACCCCACCTGTGAAGTCTTTCCTTGAGTAACTCTACTCAGGGAGAGAATAAAAAAACAGACCCACAGGCCACAGGCAAGGTGGGCCCTGTTCTAGAAGTCAGCACTAGAGACAGGGTTCATCCAGCTGAATGGGGCTAACGGACCTTTCTAGTAAATACCTGGTTCCTGGTTCGAGCATTTCTTCTTCCTCTGATAACAAAAAATAAACAGGCAGCAGAGCAGGAAAAAAAGAAAAGATTATGCAGGAGTAAGATCAGTTAGAGTGGCAGATCCTTCAGAGTCCGTGAACGCCAAAATGCAATGGCAGCCAGCAAGGGTCCTGGGGAGACTGCCAGCCAGCCTGCCCGGGAGGGACTCCCCGCGACCCAGGGCCTTGTGGGGGTTCTGGACCCTGCCCTAGCCAGCCTTCCAGTGTGGCTGCCTTGGATGCCAGGTGACAGAGGGGTCTCTTCTAGTCCTTGTCAAAGTGCAGGAGCAGTGTGCACTGAACACTTTCCTCATCGCATACTGGCTTCTCCTCAGTACAGGGGCTCTTCACTCACCAGTGGGCAGGAGCCCACCTAAGACCCCGTGATGTGACCCCAGCTACCCACAGAAAGGAGAGACATATACCTTCCTTTGTCTACTGCACACTGTCCCTTGGATCCAGCTCAGGAAACCTCATTCTTGGTAAAAAAGCTAATTTTACTAAGATCATGTTTATCACGTGCCCTCTGGATAGGCCCCAACAGGATTCTGCCTGATTCCATGTTCCAAACAGCTTCCCAGGCTTTCCTACCAAACAGCCTAGGGAGTTTCTCCTGGGTCTCCACATGGCTTTTCTCTCCTTCCCACCCTGGGTCCTCACACTAGCCCAAGAACACCTCAGGGAACCTAGAAGCTGAGAAAGGCCCGGGGGAGGGAGAGCAGTAGGGAGCGAGAACACCTTCAGGGCACTGCCTTTGCTTTCACTGAAGTCACTGAAGTCACTGAAGCCACTGACTTTCAGGGGAGCGCCGTCTGTTCTTCCCTCCTGCAGTGCAGGGTGCTGCGTCTCTTCCAGCTTCCGAGGAGGTTGAACTGAGAAACTGGAGGATATGCACCTTCTAGGTGGTGTCATCTGTCTAGTTGCCTGCATCTCAAAAACTGGAACTATCTCGTGTTGGCTAAACCCATCTGAATCCTAGGACTGAGCAAGCAGCCTGGCCCGACCAGGCTCTGCGAGCAATCTCCTAACAGCGAATGGCAAGAGCAATAGCTAACTAACACTTCCGCAGAGTTTCCTGGTGCCAGGCAGTGCCCTAGAAACATGGTGTCTCTCAGCTCATTGGTGCTAACACTATCACACACTCAATGGGTAGGCAATTACCATTCTCATTTTAGAGAGACAAGGTGAGGACTCCCCCTCTGCCCCAGGGGCAGACTTCCTAGGCTTCAAAATTTGTAATAAAAATTGGGTTTCTATCTGAGTGGAGAAAAAAGTCAAGGATTTTGAAAAGGGTCAATTCGGGTAGAGCCCTAGAAATCTATTACAGAACTCCAACACATTTATCTGTCCTTCTTAACTTGGGGATGCTTCCTTGTCCCACTAAACCCTCATCATCATGGAGTCCCAGTGATGTGATTTTATTGGAAAACCTGTACAGGTTTGGCCTTTCCAAGCTGGGGATTCTAAGTCCACGCAGAATGTTCTTCTAGATAGCTTGTGAATCATAGGAGAAAATGAAATTCTGTTCACAGAGGTTGAAGAACTGACCATATTACATTTTCATTTTCTGGAAGTTAATAATCCTTGAGAGTAAGACCATGCTGCACGCAAGTTTGTCTACAGACTGCCTGGCTCACAGTGGGTGTGCAGAAGTTTGCTGAATGAACTACATGGAAGGTATGTGGCGTAAGTCCAGGATAACTCACAGAAACACACTCGTTTAACAAACATACCTCTTTCGTTTTCGGTCACACAGTCCCCTGCGGAGGCCATGCACTTATTACAACAACGAGCCACAGCCCGGTGCTCTGGGGTGTCCCTCACTGCGGGCTCTTTGCAGAGCCGGTCCACCAGCCCCGTCTAGCACGTGCACTTGCCGTTCTGTGCCTCCAGTGCGCTGCAGGACTGAGCTTTGAAGGACCAGGGTGCTCATTCTAATGCAGAGTCTGGCACCACTGACAAAGGCCATGCTACAAGCTCTAAGGAAGACTGGCTAGCTGAAGCAATGGCTACAGTATATACACAAAATAAGAAGGTAGCTGCCCACCGTGACTACCTCCAAGGGGCAAACTCTCCTATGGTTGCAGAAGTTCTCATGTGTTTGCCAGGAGGAATGGAGTCAGATGACTAGACAGTCACACATGTTACGTAGGAGCTGTCTGCTAAGAGACTGTTTCATTAGAACATCTAATTTTTCAATCCTGTCAGGTAAGAGTTAGCCCCTTCCACGTGTTCTCGCTGATTACCCATTTCCAAGGAGCTGAGCCAATGAGAGAAGGCGTCCTGCCTCTGAGCCTTCATTCATTTTCCTCCTCCTTTCAGGGACAACTCTGCCCTACTTACTCCTCTGCTTTATTCCTGCTTTCCCTGCAGCACCACCTCCGCCCCTGCCCCCCGCCGCCCCCAAGCCTCCTGTGCCCTCGTGCCCATAGCTCTCCTTCTTTAAGCTCACACAGAACGTGTTTCCATGGGGATAATTCACCAAGCGCTGTTCTGAATCACCTCACACTTCTCGCTTTCTGCATTAAAGTCCTCCTCACTGACACTATTAGGTCTTTGAGGTCAGGGAGGACAGCTTACATGCCTTTCAGGACCCCCTCGGTTATGGAGGGTGGCTTTTCCGAGGTCCAGGATGAAGTCTTGGCAGAGAGAGGAGGGAGGCTGAAGAAAGAAGGACGCTTTGACACAGCCTCATCCTCCTGTAGCCTATGGGATGGAAACGTGCTCACTCAAGGGCACTGTTTCCTGATTCTCCCAGCAGCACCCCACCCTTTGGGACCCCCATGCCTCACTCCTCTGAGGTAACCTGAAGCAGCCCCTACTGTTCCCCACGTGGGCAGTCTCAACTTGTGCTCCACTATCCTTTCCCCAGAACTCAGCTCACGGGCAGAAACAGGCCTGAGATCCAGGCACACTGCCCACCCCTGCCCCCTCTGCATGTCCTGTGTGTATCCTGAGGGCTGGAGAGAGGGCAGGGCAGGGAGCCCCCACTACTCCAAAACCGGTAGCAAAGCCTAAAAGCCTTTATGTTCCCCCAAGTGACACCAGCCTTCTTTTCTGTGGAAAGCGTTATCGTTGGACAGTGGGGAGCTCTGGCAGGGGTCTTCTCTCTCGCTCCCCCTGACCCATGTTAAGAATGTACCCCTCCTTCCTCAGTCACTCCCCCGCCTGTTGCCCTTTCCGACTCCATCACCACCTGCATTTGCCTGCGCCATTCCATCTGGGATGGCTTGATCCTGCGCCCTTTGCATTTAAGAAGCAAGAAAAGAAAACTCACCTAGCCGAGATGCTTTTGTTGTTAAGGTGTAAAGGGTTAACTGGGAATTCTACAGGGACTGTCTCAGCTTTTCTCCCTTCTCCCAAACCACCTAACAAGAAGCAAAACTAGGTAGGAGGGTGTCCTGTCATACAAATTTTATGTTTCCTTTGCTGGTATATTCTTAACTAAAAAAACAAAAATCACACTGTTGCCTACAGGGATTTTCTTTGTGTTCCTTCCAACCACGCTCCTCTTGGAGGATGTGGGTGTGAAGCGAGGAAGGGGGGTTTCTCTGACTGTCCCTTCGGCTAGTGAGGACCACAGTTCCTGAAGCAGCAAGGCAGGGCTGGTGTCTCAGCCCCACTCAGACTTCACTTGGTTTCTTCATGATCTTACCCCTGAGAATCACAGGAAGGTACTTAGGAGCAACTGGTCAAAGACAAAGGCCACTCCGATTAGAAGCCCTCACCAAAGCTAAGTGCAGGCTGCAGGGAGGAACCAGTTTGCCATAGGGCCCGGCCAAGGGCACAGATGGAAAGTTCCAATAGGTGGGGGCAGGGCTGCTGGCCAAAGGGAGGAGGTGGAGAAAGGCTGCCATTACATTGGGAGCATTCGCGGACTCTGTGGCTCCCCAGCAAGTACCTTAATGAACGTTTCCATACAGCCGTTAAATAGTTTATGGCTACACACTGAGAGAGGCCTAGGTCTCCTCATTTTCTGTGGTTTAGGGGGAAGACAGGGGGGCCTAGGGGAAAACGGAACAAAAGAAATCAAGAAAGCAACCAATGTAAACATACAACTGGGAAAGACGCTCTTAAAACCCACGATGGGAGAACACAAAATGCAAATGGGAGCCCCTGAACCCCCAGCACATTGCTGTCCAATGCTCCATCTGAAGGCCTTTGGATGTCTGGGGGCTCTTACTTTACCCACAATGCTAGGCGGCAGCAACGCTCGTGTAACACAAATGCATTCTAAATCACAGCGGGGACACGGTGCATGTCCGGGAAACCCCTGACCCTCCAATCGGAGGCCGTCATCCTGCGAAGCTGACCAGATGGAGGGGGAATCAGGGGAGGCATATGTAACCTGTAGCCTGAGAAAGCAAGAGACTTCCAAAGAGGATTGGAAGGGTTAATTTTCATTATTTTGGCTTAAATTTATCACCAAGTGTCAACTCCCAGTGTACCAGGGCACTGATCTTCCTAATGCCTCTTGGCACTTCAAATGCACTTGACTAATCTTTATGCCATTGATCTGAGAGCCAGGCAATTACTATTCTCATTTTAGAGAAGAAGAAACTGATGCCAAGAGGGAGGCCGCAGCTTCTTTGGGGTCCTGGGGTGATCCAGGATGACAACTATATCCTGTTCTTCAGTAAAGTACACTTTGATTAAAGCACTTTCCGATCCATTACCACATTTAACATCAGCCCAGCCCTGTATGTATGGCCTCATTTTAAAGAGGCAAAACCGAGACCTAGAAAGGGGAACTGGCAGAGCCAAGCCCCAAACTCAGGCCTATTTGGCTGCAAATCCAAATATTTTCCCACTGATTTCCAGCCAGAGACTCAGCCGCCTCATTAACCCTTGCCAGCAGAGAACCCATGGGGGTCAGGTTGAAAGTGTCTTGCTTTGCTTTAGGATCTCCATTCCCCGTGCTCCACTCTTGGCCACAGGGAGCAGAAACCGCACCACAGTCCCCCAGGAACAGTGACACAGCCACAAGCACTGGACCAGTTTCCAGAGTTGCTCACCATGCATAGGCCTGTGTTGGCTCATTTGCTCATCTTTCGCTGCCCAAGTTGGCCTGACTCAATGCTGCCAGCCTTCCAGGGCAAAGGGCTCTGAGGTTAGGAGGAGGGCCCCTCACCAAAAAGAGGCTGTTCATTTTCAAATGGCTTGGTTCACAATTTGGGAAGCAGTAAGTGGGGGCCCAGCCAGGCACAGATAATGTCCACACATGACGAGCAAAGACCTGGTCCCCAGGTCTCGACCGAGTTCTGTAAATGGGCAAGAAGTCTTATGGGTTTTGGAGCCAATCAAGGTGAATGAGAGTCATGCTGCCTCTGTCCACTGGCCTTCTGCATGTCTCCTCGAGAGCCCGGCCCTCCTGGAAGCTCCCACCAGCTTCTCCGCGGCGTTTGAGGATTGAGCAAATGCTGCTAGTTCCAGGACATGCATGGGCAAAGACACAGTGGAATCCAAATATCATGCCACCCAAACACTGGAACCAAAATAACAGCACAGACCAAAATTTTGAAATGAAACAACAGGCAAGAATATTTCGAGCCCATCTTGGATCTTTTATCAATTCGGTTAGCTAAGTCCGTGTCATTTCTTTTTTTGTAAGTTACTTATTTTTTGAGGATGTGGGTGTATGGGGCTGGTATTTCTCACAATAAATCTGCTCTTGAATTTCCAAATTCTAAAAGAAATTGCCAAAAAACGTGACACAAGGCCACAGGTTTCAAGTCTTACGATCAGGAATAACTTAAAGATAGCAGCTTTGCCATCTTGTCCTCACAGTGTCTGGGGTTCTGTTTTTGACCATTCTCAGTCAGTTCCTTATCTCACATGGTATGGCACCCTCCCAACAACCCTGGGAGCTGGGCAAGAATTATTAGACCCACTTTAGACATAAGGCAAATGAGCTGATGAGAGATTAAGACACTTGCCCAAGGTCATGGGAATGAATAGAATTCAGCTCTTTCTACTCCAGGTTCAGGTGTGAGTGCAAAGTGGGGAATTGACTTTATCACAGAACATCCAGCAGTAGCATTAAATCATGTATTAAGCTCCCACAGCCTGTAGGAGTAGAGACTCTCGATACAGGTGTTGGACACCGAGTATCAAAAAATCCTGGTCCCCAGCTGCTGGATTTCCTGAAAATAAGTCCTAAGGATTTTTTTCTTCTGAGTTTGCAAAATGGAATAACGGGAAAATAGGGTACTCTTTCCCATTTCTCCTACCCAATCCAGAAAGCAAAGGGCTGCTGGAATCACAGCAGGGTCTCTCTTTGGGCGGTGCTCTGTGCGCTGCCTGGAATCTCTGACAAGGAGACGTAGCTATCCCAACTTTGCATGACACCAAGTAGGTAACGACTTACTGAAATGCTGGGTGGGGCACAAAGTGGGGAGCAGGGGGGCAGCTCAGCCAAGGAAAGTGGGGCAGCCTAAGCCTTCCATCTCTTCTGCTGCTCAGTTGCAGAGCAAAAAGGAAAGAAAGAAAGAGAGAGAGGCAGGGAAAACAGGAACAGAGAAAGCCGCGGAGAGGAAGAAAGAGAAACCAGAGACCAACGTCCCCTTTCTGCCTTTCAACCAAGGTTAAAGTAAACAAGTGTTGGCAACACAGGACTTGGCCTGAGAATTACTCTGTGACTGAAAGGACAGTGATTAGATTGTTCCCTAGAAAACCCGACACACACGGGTGTCAGCGTCCGAGATGGCAGCAATGCTGCAGCTCGCGGTGGCCGGGCTCTGGGAGGCTGCGCGTGGGTGCGCATTGGGTTGCATTTGCTTGGACAGAAATCTCCAGTGATTTCTTCTCTAATCCAGACCACAGGGGCAAAGCAACCTGGGTTAGGAAAGCCAGTCTTAAGTCTGAATAACCATAATCAAACTTTACATTTTCATCTGGTTTTGACATTTACCATACACTTTTCAAGTGCATTATTGTGTCTGTTCAGCCTAAATTACAGGGCTATTATGGATTTGGGCTATTAGAAGGTAAGGTCTTAAGTGTGAGAAAAACATCACGAGTCGCAGCCCATGTGCACAAACTGGTCCATCTACACGAGGACAGCAGCGACTTGGCTGAGAGGACCTGCACAGGTGACCGTCCACAACGACACTGACCTTGGACAGGAAATATGGAAGATACAGAGAGGCACAGTATAGAAACATCTCACCCAGGGCTTTTCAGACTAACTTAAAAACCATTACCAAGCGGACAATTCATTGCGCAACATGTTAAAAAAAACTGTAGAAGTAGAGGGAAGCTTTTAGTTTACTAACAAAGTTGCCTTTGACTGTGGCCAAGGGTCAGAGTGCAGACGACTGGGTGTTCAGTTTCATGCAGTACATCTAAGTGGGAGGTCTGGTAACTCTAGCTTTGACTTCCCAGGCCGTAGGTCACAGAGGGTGCAGAAGACATCTCAGTGGGCTTTATTTAAAAAAAAAAAAAACCACCGCAACTTTTCTCTGAGGTGGACCCCGGGACCTGGCCAAGGATTGATGACAGCTCTCTCCTGCGACCTGCTGGAACAACCTTCTCCCACATAAATTCTAGGAATTCAGAGGGAATGAGGGATAGCTCGATGCATCCCCCACCTGTTTCACCATTTGCAAATTTGGGTGTAAAATGTGGCTTCTGTGGTTTTGGGACTATGATAACATCCTCTTGTCAGAATAAAGGAATAAATAAATAAATAAATAGTTTGTTTGTAAAACGTTCTTAGAAAGTGACTGTGCATATCTGTTGTCCCTGTGCCAGAGGTTTGTGCCAGAGGTTCCTGCCGGGCACTATGAATCATCCTGATGTTCCTAGACTTGCGGGGCCCAGAGGAACAGCTGCAGGGGCTGAGCTTCCAGAGAGCCCCTAGCCCCTGCCATCCTGGGCCCGAAAATTGAAAACCCCAGAGTTTTCCAAGCCTCTTCCCAGCCAATTCCCTTCCAGATGAGCAGAGAGTTGAGGGTTCATCTTCCCTCTTGCCAAGTATGACGGCTTTCCAGGATTCTGGGTCATGGGGAAGAATTTGTGGGGAAAGGACGTCATCAGGTCGCCAGGCCTGCCAGAATGAGGCAAAAGACAGCTGGAAAAGTGCAGGCCCTGGATCATGGCTGACATTGTGCTGGGCAGCAGGACAGCTGCCGCTGGGAACTTGGAAAGAAAGGGGCTCTAAGGGACGACCTGGGCAATGACAGGGCTGCGTGTGGTCTACATTCTGTGAAAGTGGAGGAAGGGTCCAGTTGCTGAAACATCAGCCACCAGCTGCCGAGTGGAAAGTGTTCACTGGCTCTGGTCTGCTCAGGGGAAGGCACAAAGGGTAACGCTGAGCAAGCTGGAGAGAAAGCAGAAGTTGCCTGTTTGTTATTTTCCCAACAAGGGGCTCCCCATTCAGGTGCAGGTGAGGTCTGAAGCCGGGCGCGGGCGTTAGGGGCGTCTGCGCACGCTGACGTGGGTATGCGCATGCACGTGCCCAGATATGTGCAATTCCAGCCAAATCCAAAGCTTTAGCAAATGGGGACCCTGGGCTGGGCCCTGCACCTCGGCTGGGCAGTTTGCTCAGCAGCCATGTAACAGATGGGAAGACAGGTCAACAGCTACTCCACAGCCTCGGGCCTCTACGGGTTGCCCTCAGCCACTGCAATATATTACTGTCCCAGCTGATGGACAGCGCACTCGAGGTGGGGAGACACCCCACTGACCCACGCCGCTCTGAAAGCCCCTCCCCATCAGCAGCCCAGCAGAGCAGCTGTAAAAACATCACTTCCTTGCAACAGTGGTGAGGAGCTGTCCCACTCCAAGAGCGGCCCAGCCCGTCTGAGCGCTCAGCAGTGTCTGTCTTCCCCCTTCCGCTCCTCTCCTGCTCCTCCCACCTCCTCCCACGCCCCGTCTCAGGGCAACAGGTCAGAGAAAACAAGATGCCCAGCTCTTACCTGGTTGTGCCACATTCTGCTCTCTCCCCTGGAAAGAAAAGTATATGTTGATGTTTTTAGTTGTTGTTTTTTAACCAGAGAACACCTTTTTCTAAAAACAAAAACCAACTGGTCTTAGTTATTTGTAAAGTGAAAAACCAAATCATGTGTGAGTTGTGGTCTGTTAAAAAGAACTGCCTTTTTTATCAGATCTGAAGTACCTCCTATTCATAGGGCTATGTCCACATACATTTTATTTTTCATTGTTCACATACATTTCTTCAGTGATTCTCCAACTACAGCCTCCTGACTGTATCAGAATCACCAGGGACCTTTGCTAAAAATGCAGATTTCTGGGCTCTCTCATGGGCCTCCTGAATGACCATCTCTGAAATAAGAACCCAGGAATCTGCATTTAACAAGCACCCCAGGTGATTCTGTCTATGCACACGAAAGCTTCATACTTTGCTTTGCTTTATGTCAACAAAGACTGATTGGCCCTAAAGTGTATCAGCCACAGACACCTTCTTGTTGCTCCTCGACCCTGCTCCCCACTTCCCACCCTGCTCCTGTCACTCACAGCTGAGGACCTGCTCACTGCCTCCTGTGGAAAAGAGAAATCAGAAAGTTGGGGTCTTGGGGTTGCCTCCAAGAGACCCACCCACATACCTGCACCCACCCACTCACCTGCTACCTGCTGGTACTCCTGAGGAAGCTCCCCGCTTCTGCCCAAGCCCAGGCCTTCTCTCTGTGCCTATGTTCTGGGTCCCGTCCCTCTACGCTTCCCAGGAGCTCTGTTCCTGCAAGCGTCTCCCTCTCTCCAACGTCACCAGTCTCCTCCCTTCTGGATCATTTCCCTCAGCACGTGAACATGTTCTGGATGTATACATCCTAGCCTTTCAACCTGCCCTGGACCCCATTTGTCCCTCTAATTACACCCCCACTTCTCAGCTCTCCTTTATAGCAGGGCTTCCAGAGGGAGCTGTCCAGGGCCCCTGTCCCTCCTCCCCTCAGCCCACTGCAGCTGGCTTCTCGCCTCACCACTCCAGGGAGATGGTGCTGTGTGGCTGAATCTACCGTCTTCTCCGTTCTTATCTGGCTTCTCAGCACCATTCAACTCAGTTCATTGCTCCCTTCTTCTTATAAAGCTTTCTCCTCTGGATTTTCAGAGCTCCACACTTCCCAAGTGTCCTTCCTGCCCTACAGGCTAGTCCTCAGTTTCTCTTGCTGTCTCCTCCTCATCTGCCCAACCTCTACCCTCTGACTGTAGGAATTTCCTAGGATGCACCCCGATCTCGTCCTCTTCTCTCTCTGTGAGCCTCTCTGGGTGACCTCGGATGCTTAGTGAGGGCACCAAATCTTACTCAGATTTTACCTCCCAAATCTTATCTCCAGGTCCCACACCTCCCTGGAATTCC
Source organism: Micronycteris hirsuta (assembly GCA_004026765.1). Classification (NCBI taxonomy): domain Eukaryota; kingdom Metazoa; phylum Chordata; class Mammalia; order Chiroptera; family Phyllostomidae; genus Micronycteris; species Micronycteris hirsuta. The sequence continues at coordinate 168,869 of PVJI01000344.1, read as the reverse complement.
AGGCTCATGCGCATCGCCCTCTCTTTTATTCTGAACAGTTTTACTGAGGCATAATTCACATACCATAACGTTCACCCACTTGAAATGTAAAATTCAATCATTTTTAGTTAATATTCAAAGTTGCGCAACCATCACCTACAATGCAGTTTTAGAGCATTTCCGTCACATGAGAAAGATCCCTTGTGCCAATTTACAGTCACTCCCACTTCTCACCCCAAGCCCCTGGAGACCACTAACCCACACCCACTGTCCCTATCTACCTGTTCATTCTGGACATTGCCTACACATGCAACCACGGAACATGTGGTCTTTTGCATTTGGCTTCTTTCACTTAGCGTAATGCTTTTGAAGGTCTTCCATATTGCATGGTTCAGGACTTTATTCCTTTCACAGGGCAGTAGAGAACCTCTAGGCCAGTGCTGCCCAATGGAAATATAATACAAGCGGTAGTTTCTCGAAGCCACATTACAAAAAGCAAAATGAAACAGGTGAGATTAATTTTAATAATATATTGTATTTAACCTAACATATCAAAAATATCATTTCAATATGTATCAATATAAAAAATTAATAATATATTCGTATTTTTTGGAGGGGTAACTCTATGAAATCTGGTGTCCATTTCACACATCTCCATTCAGACTAGCCACGCTTCAAGTGTTCAGTAGCCACATGTGGCTAGTGGCCACCACATTGGACAGCACCCCTCCAGTCTCTAGAATCCCACCCAGCATTCATAAAAAGAGACTTTTTAAAAGAAAGAACCAAGTATTTATTTTCTCTACAGAAAACAATGCTGAACGAGGCTAGGGAGAGAAATGAGGGGAAGAAGAGAGAAATAGAGACCTGGAAATAGAACTTAGAACAAATGCACACACAATTCCTTAATTCCTGACCAAAGCCACAAGTAGTTACAAGAGTGACTGAAGTGGGTTGAACTGGAGCCAAAGACCAACACAGAAAAGCAGAAAAGTTAGGTGAAACAAATTTGTTCTGCTTGATTTGATTGTGCGCCTGGGGTCTGGAGCAAAGTCCTACCAGACACCAATCTGCAATCGCTTTCCGTGTAGGCCCAAGGCCCTGAGTAGGAGCCAACAGCAACCCACCAAGGGGGCAGGGTGGGGGGGCAGTGGCCTGTGCTGACCACAAAGCTCATCATTCCCCTCAGGGCAGCAGCCACCTGGGCAGCTCTGACTCACAAAGGGACCTAGGAGGAGTTTCCTGCTTGACCTCCTCTTGGTTCCAAACTGCCCACTCCACATATTCTCGACGGGCCAGCCACGCTGCGCTCCTTTTAGTGCTGGATTCCTTCCCACCTCTGCACTTCTGCACATGCTGGTCCTTCTGCCCCACACCCTTTCCCCAGTTTTCCACGTGGCTGACACCTTCTCCTCCTTCAGCCTCAGCTTAGACCGCATTTCAGCTTAAACAGCCTCCCCCCTTTGAGGCCTCTCTGATCAGCCAACCTAAAGTAGTAGATCACTCCATGGCTCCCCCACACACACCATTGTTCTCCACCTCAGCCCGGATTTTTCGTTCATGGCCCTTATCACAGTTATAATTCTTTACTTCATAGTTTGCTTACTGTTTGAGGTCTCTTTTCCCCATAAGGGCAGGAACCTTGTCTGTCTTGTACACACTGTACCCTCAGTCTTGGCCAAGCACAGTGCCTGTGCTTTTGGATAGATGGATGCACAGATGAACGGACAGACAGGGCAGGGAGGGAAGCGGTGGGGAGACAGGGACCAAAGGGTTGGGTCCTGTGGTGGAACGTCAGCACGCCCTCACGGCGGGCTCCCCCCCGCCCCGCAAGGACACTCACTCCCTCTCCTCAGCTTCAGCCCACATTCCAGCTCTCAAGAGCCCCATCACCAACATCTTTTGAAATCTGTTGTCTCAACTTCTAACAAGTATAAGAAATCAAAAATACTCTGTCCTTTACCTTCGGAGACCTGTTAAGATTAAAAAGAAATATTTTGTAGTTGGTGGCTCCATCATTTTCTAGAAGGTCAGGCTGTCTGGTCCTAGTTGACACGGAGCTCTGTAATGGGCTATTAAACCTTGGCCTGAGAAGGTTGTGTCCCACCCCTTTTATGGGCAATGCACATTCATTCGTGAGGGGCTTTAGTAAATTGAAAAACCACCTATATCTTCGGTGTAAGCCCTGGAGCTTACAGACCACCCAGAGCAATAAAAAGGCCAAAGAGCTAAGACCCAGAGATAATAAACTAAGAATTGCTCCTGTTCCCAAGATGTGGCAGAGATCTAATTTATAACAAGGGATCCCTGTTTTACTTGTGTACTGGGATCAATCATGTTAACAAATTCACTTCTAGACTTCCGGCCAAGATGGAGGAGTAGGTAGACTTGCCGTGCCTCCTTGCACAACCAAAAGTCAGAAAACAGCAATTTAAAAACAAAACAACAACCAGAACTGACAGAAAATCGAACTTTATGGAAGTCCGGCAACCAAAGAGTTAAAGGCATGTTCAACCAGACCAGTAAGTGGGGCGGAGCCGGCTGTAGTGAGACTGTGGTTTCTGAAGCAGGGCACACAACGCAGAAACAAGGTGCGCAACGCTGAAACTGGGTGCATAATGCTGAAACAGGCCGGGGGGACCTTGGCTGGCAGACTGGGACCCAGCGGGTCTCAGGCCAGTGGAGCAAAAGTCCCGCATTTGCGTGCAGATAAACCGGGAGAAGAAGTTGAGGAGTGAAGCAGACCAAGTGGCCCAGGGTCCCAGCTCAGGGAAATAAAACCTCAAAACGCCGATTGAAAACACCTGTGGGGGGAGAGGTGGCAGCGGGAGGAACTCCCAGCTCCACAGGAGAGTTCATTGGAGAGATCCACCGGGGAATCAGCACAGAATTTGCTGGTAGGTAGCAAGGGAAATGACTAAGAGCCAGCAGAGAAGGTGCCATTGTTCCCTCTCAGGCCTCGCCCCTACTGGTAGGGTCACACACAACGACAAGGGTTACCCCGCCCTGGTGAACATCTAAGGCTCCACCCCCTTTACAAAACAGGCGCACCGAGGGGAGGAAAAAAAAATGGCCCAATTGAAAGAGGAAATCAAAACTCCAGAAAAAATACAACTAAGCAACGAAGAGATAGCCAGCCTATCAGATGCACAGTTCAAAACACTGATAATCAGGATATTCACAGAATTGGTTGAATTTGGTCATAAATTAGATGAAAAAATGAAGAATACGCTAAGAGAAATAAGGGGAAATGTACAGGGAACTAATAGTGATGGGAAGGAAACTGGGACTCAAATCAACAGTGTGGACCAGAAAGAAGAAAAAAAATTTGACCAGAAAAGAATGAAGAAATAAGAATTCAAAAACATGAGGAGAGGCTTAGGAACCTGCATGACATCTTTAAATGTCCCAATATCCAAGTCATAGGGGTGCCATAAGGAGAAGAGGAAGACCAAGGGATTGAAAACTTACTTGAACAAATAATGAAGAAGAACTTCCCCAAGCTGGTGAAGGAAATAGACTTCCAGGAAGTCCAGGAAGCTCAGAGAGTCCCAAAGAAGTTGGACCCAAAGAGGAACACACCAAGACACATCATAATTACAGTACCCAAGATTAAAAATGAGAGAATCTTAGAAGCAGCAAGAGAAAAGGAGACAGTTAACTACAAAGGAATTCCCATAAGACTGTCAGCTGATTTCTCAAAAGAGACCTTACAGGCAAGAAGGGGCTGGAGAGAAGTATTCCAAGTCATGAAAGGCAAGGACCTACATCCAAGATTACTATACCCAGCTAAACTCTCATTTAGAATGGAAGGACAGATAAAGTGCTTTTCAGATAAGGTCAAGTTCAAGGAGTTCATCATCACCCAGACTTTATTATATGAAATGTTAAAGGGATTTATATAAGGCATGGAGGGATATCAACAGAGGAGTGGAAGAGGGGGAGAGAGGGGGAAAAGGTGCAGAGAATAAGTAACATAATTGGTAGGTAGAAAAGAGACAGGGGGAGGTTAAGAATAGTATAGGAAATGTAGAAGCCAAAGAACTTATGTGTACGACCCACGGACAAAAACCAAAGGGCAGGGAATGGGGGTGTGTGGGGCAGAGGGGAATAGAGGGGGGAAGATGGGACAACTGTAATAGCATAATTAATAAAACATATTTTAAAAAATTCACTTCTAAGTGAAGGTGACCCAAAAGTGTTTTCTCTAATTTATTTTTTTAGCCAAGCTGGCAAAACAGTACTTGAGAGAAATTGAGGCATTTGACATGATACTTTATTTAACTTTAAAAAAACTTGTAACTTTTCAGTCAAAGTATTCCACTTGGCCCCGCACTTCTCACCTACTCTCACAATTTCTAGATTGTTCCTCCCCATACAGAATAGGTCTCGGGTAAAATCAGAAGACCGCCAGTGCAGGGGGACCCTAGCCCCACTCTAAGCAGAGCTTTCTACAGGATGTAGGTCCATGTGCTCAGGTAAATGGGAACCATCTGACACTCAAAAGAATGAATTGGCCAAAATTCTGAGCTCTTTTTGGCCTGCTTAGTCCATGCCTCCCCTTGTCCAATGGGCAAGAACTGCATAAACCTAAGTCAGTGCAGATTCTCCTGGTTGAAAGTTCTCCCCTTTCACCCAGTGCCCTAAGAATCCAGATATACATTTATCATGCCGTGAACAGCAATGATGACAAAGATTTGGGCTCAGCTTCAGTTTTTTCAGTAATTATGTGATTTATTAACTTTAGTTAATAATAATACACCAATATTCATTAATAGTGACAAGTATACCATACTACTGTAAGATATTAATAATGGGAATTGGGCACAGAGTACGCAGGACCTCTGTACTACCTTTGTAACTTTTCTGTAAGTCTAAAGTTAGTTAAAACAAACAAATTATTAAAACTCCCCCATCCCAGTTATCAAAAGAAACACAGCAGCTTCTCCACTGCTGCTCACTGGAAAACAGGGCTACGGAGGGTTTCCCAGACGGCCTTTCTTCTCTCCGCTGCCCTCACACTCCCGAAGCTGCATTTCCCTGCAGTTTTTCTGTTGCTATTCAGCTCAAAATTGAGATGAACTGTGAATCCCATTGCAGAGCAAGGTGTAGTGGAGGGCTAAATAAACTCGGAAGACCAAATGGGTCAGGAGTTACGCCAACCAAAATTATTATCATCACTTCATTAAGGCCATTGAGGCCAGGGCAGTGGTGAAAGGCACATCTGAGAGCACTCCTGGGCGAGCCGGAGAGAAGCGCTTTCTCATCTGGGACCTGATTCTTTCAGAGAACAGCTAGTTTTCTAAATCCAGCACGTCCGATTTCAAAAATATAAGTAGCCACCAACTCACGTGTCGCACAGCCTGAAAAACACGACCTGAGAAACTGCCCCCAGCCCTCGGCCCCGGGACCACAAACACCAATCTTTGTCTGTAATGCTAGTCCAGGCGATGCCCCTCACGCCTCGCCAGCCTCCTCTCTAGGGCTTCCTGTCTCCTCTTTGGCTGCATTCTTGCTGCTGTGTTTCCCTCTCGCTACCCGCACTCCTCAGTGGCCCCAGTCACCCGGCCCAATGCTGCAAGGTCAGGTCATGCAGAACCTGGAGGGGTGGGAGGAACTGAAGAAAAGGCTACTGCAACTCGTCAACGGGTGCAGACAAAAATACATGCCCTTGGACAACCACCACCCAAATCAGGACATAGAACATTTCCATCGCTCCCCCAAACTCCCCAGCTCTCGCCAGCTGGCACACGCCACACTGATCTGTGGTGACTGGAATGAGAGCAGTGGTTGCGTGGGGCGGAGGACGGGGGACTGGCTGCAGAAGGGCACACAGGAAGTTCAGGAGTGGTGGACGTTCTATATTCTGATGTGAGTGGTTATACCTGGGTGTGTATGTACAGTGAAACTGACTTCTACACATAACATGGGTGCATCTTATTGTATACAAGTTACATGCCAACAAAGTTGATGGAAAATTTTCATCAGGTATTAGTTTTAAAGCCCTGGTTATTCCTCTAAGCCCAGTTAGTAATCTTCCTTGAAGCCTTTCCAGCTCTCCTGCCCACGGCGATCCCTTCCTCTCCTGACTCACAGCCCTCGGAGCGTGCGCTGCTCATTTGGAAATTCACCCGGTCTTTCTGTGTGACAGCGTTATTGTTATTTAGTTGTTTATGAATTCATGAGTTGTCTCCCAGCTGGACTACAAGTGCCTTGGGGCTGGGAAATTGTTTAATTCCTCTAAAGCACAGGGCCCACAAATGCCAAGCATCTGCAGATCCGGAGGCCCAGTTTGCTGAGTGGACAGTGTTGGGAGGTCTTGCATGACCAGAGCACAGCCACGGGGACGTGCACCCCAAGGGAAGAGAGTGGTCCAGCGAAGGGCAAGGACACGCTGTGGATGGCAAACAGCCGGCAGCCAGGGAACGCCAGCCCCGGCCCCCAGGCAACTCTCATCTTGTAATGCTTTGCCTGCCCCCGAGTCCTGGGCGCCCTCTGCAGCTGCTTCCAGCTGCCATCTAGGGACCTACTGGCATCATCACCTTCGAAATTCCCTTCATCTCTCTCGTGCTGGCTCCCTATTTCCTGCACCCCATGTTTCCTTTCATTTTGGTGGAGCACATCCTTCAGCCAACAGCCCTCTGCAAACAGAATGCGATGTATCATGGGGGGCGGGCTCATGCTGCCCTGGGCAGGCCCAGCAGCTCCGAGACCCGGGTCAGCTCCTCCCCTCAGAGCCGAGCCTCACTCCAGGTTCCAGGGCCACCAACACTTGTTGTAAACCATCCTTGACCTTAGATCCTAGTTCATGACCTGGTACCTTTTCTATGCAATACTCATTTAGTGACTATTAATTGAGGGCTGACTATGAGCCAGACGCTGTTCTTGACACTGGAAATGAAGTGATGGACAAAAGAAGCAAGGAAGTCCCTACTCCGGTTTAAGATATGATGCTGTTGGGCGGGCAGGGGGAGGCATGACCAGAGACTGTAAGCAAGTGAACAAATAATGCAAAGGGTGATTTCACATGATGATGAATGAGATGAAGAAAATCAAACAGAATTGTGGGACGGAGGTGGTGATTCCTTGAGATTGGGAAGCAAGGAGAGTCTCACTGAAGACATGATATCTGTGCTGACAACCGAAGGACAAGGAGCTGTCCATATAAAGATCTGGGGCAAGGGCATTCCAGGCAGGGGGAACAGTACGTGCAAAGGCCCTGGGGCAAGAATAGGCGCAGTGAGTTTTGAAGGGCAGAGAGGCATTGAGTGTTGCTGGAGCACAGTGAGGGAGGAGAGAATGGTAGATGAGGTTGGGGAAGTAGACTGAGTCAAATGACATAAGGCCTTGATGCCTGGAAACCCCTGGATAGATTTAAACCTAGTCCTCAGGGACCGAACCACGCCTTACACATATGCATTTTTCTTTTTTGGACCTAGAATCCTGGTCACTGCAATGTATTCCTGAAAAGCATTAATGCAGACCCCTGTGTCTCTGAAGTCCCACCCCCTCCCTACTGGGGACCCTTTATCGCTTTGCCTTAGACCTTCCCCTACAACCTAAACTAAAACTTGTGTTTGCCCCTAGTTTCTGCAGACAGACTGGAGCCCTCTCAGCATCCGTACCAGGCCGATAGACTAGAGACTGCAGCAGCCTACCCAGTGCTGGAAGGTGGCCCAGTACCAGGCCTCATCCTGCCTGCCAGGTGCCCGGTGTCTGAAGCTAAAGCAGCTCACGGCGCCACAACAGAACCCGGCGGGGAAGACGGCCCCCTCACAGGCCTCTGCCGCCTGACTCACCTTCGCCCAGGGTCTGCTTGAGCAAGTCGTGCTTGGCCTGCAGCTTAGTGATGAGGTTACTGCCGTTCACATATTCTTTAAATTTCTGTAAGACACAGGCACAAGGACATTAGAGATGGCAGGGCCAAGTCCCACAGTCTCTGCCATGGAAGGGACCTCTGGGGCGGAGAGGTCAAAGGGAGACCGTGCCACCCTTCAGGACCCCAGCATGGGGAGAAGGGGCCTCTGCAGCTGCTCCTTCGCTCCGCTCCATCAGAGCCCCAGCTCTGCAGGGTGCGGCTGCGCTGTCCTGTGAGGGCTCCAGGGGTTCCGGGTCTGTTCTGGGAACACAAAGAAAGCTCAGGGGGAATGGGAGCAGTGAAAGGCGCTTTGTCAGGTGAGGGCTGTGGGAGCCCAGCGGAGGGCAGCTTCGGGCATCAAAGCTCTATGGTGCTTCTGGGCCAAGAGCGACAAAGACGGATCCATCCCTGGGGGCACACAGCTGAAGCAAGAGAGCTTTCTCGGATCTGCAGAGAGGAGCTTCGGAACAAGTCTTTCTTTCACCTGGCCTGCTTCTGACGGAGGAAGGGCTCTGCAGAGCCCTAGAGATGGCTTTATTAAAATAAGCCCCACTGCCCTGGGGAACGTGTTTTCTTCTTTTTCCAGGTGAGACAGGTAAAGCTGGCACAGGGAAGTGATGTGCTCAAGGCCCTTGGGACCCCCGGCTGCCTCAAGCTCAGGGGTCTGGCCAAGCACAATGCACTCTAAGCAGTGGGGAGGGACAGGGCCACCCAGAATAGAAATGTATCTGCCTGTCCCAAGTTCAGCAGGGCTCCAGCCACACCTTCACACAGGCACCAACTTCCCTCAGCTCCCCTGCCACCCTGCATCACCCAAACACAGGCTGGCGCCCCCTCTGCTGCGGCACGCCTTTGCTGGGCCAGGAGCCACTGTAGGCGCAGCCCTCGCCCAGTTCGGTAACTACTTATATGCCTGGTCCATAGCAGACGCTGAGAGATTTAGCTAAATCCCTGACTTGGTGGAGCAGACACAGAAGAGTGAAAAGAGACAAAAGCTGACCAAAAGTAAGCACACTACACTATTGGTCAGATGGGGGCAGGGGGGAGGTGCTCTGAATGAAAATAAGGTGGAATGGAGGACTGTGGGTTGGGGCAGACCTCGCTGCAAAGCCGACACGGCCTGAAGGAGGTGAGGACGGGGTTGTATAGGTACTTCAGGGAAGGAACATTCGAAGTAGCTGGAATAGCCATTGAAAAACCCCGAGAATTAAGGTACATGATGTGATTGCTCCAAATTTGCCGGCTAGCTTCTCACAAAGAAATCCATTCTATTGCCCCAGCCAGAATGCTCAGAAAGGGGAGCAGAGGAGCAGGGAAGTGAGCGCTAGAGGCTCAGGGCCCCAATACTGCCTGTAAAGGGGTGTCTGGAGCACACCGCCTTCTGTGGACACAGTTGCGGGGCAAGCCCTCGGGGTGGGGGCCGACATGTACATGGGCAAGACTGGGTCGCCTCACCCTGCTCCCGCCTCGGTGGGTTTCTGCAGTGGCTGGGCTGGTGGAAGGTGGTGATGTCCCCTCACTTTGGCCATGGCCTTTCTTACTCCCATGACCTCATCCCTTGGTCAGGAGGAGTCACCTCCCCTTGTATCTACAGAGCACTTGACAGTTTTCAAACACATCCGCTTGGTCATCACAACGATCTCGGATGACACACATGGGGAACATCGTCATTCCCCTTCTACCCAGGAGGAGGCAGGACTCCGAGCTGCAGCCGCTCAGCGTGTGGCCTTGGACAGGTTACTGAACATTTCTGGGCCTCCATGGCCCCTTCAGTGTAAAAGGAGAGTCTACTTGCAGTTTTCTCCAAGTGCGGTGCAGGGACCGTGACCTCCCACCCAGCTGTGGAGAGGGTCAAAATGCGGCTCCCTGCTGTGGAATGCTGAGAGTCTAAGCCCTCATTTTTCACCTGAGAACCCCACAGAGGCCCAAAGCTGTGCACCGTTCCAGGGCCCCACCTTGGGGAGGATAGTAGTTGGGAACCTATGTTTTGAACAAGCTTCCCATGTGATTCAAATGCACACTTCAGTTTAATAACAACTCTCCCAGAGGCTCTCTCTGAATGCTTCGGGGAGTAACGACCCTGACCCCATCATGTGTTTAAGAATTCACCGTAAAAAGCACCGCTGAGGTATACATAGATATTCTCTCTACCATGCTCCACTGCCCCTGGTAGTCGAAGCTCTTAATCCCAAACACGTAACAAGCCTTGGTGGATAACCCACTCACACCCTGGGTCTCTGGGGCCTGTGTACTCTGCCTGCTTCTTCCAAGCTTCACCCAGCCTTCATGTGTGACCCATGAAGAAAGAATGCCATCAAATTGTACTGATGGAATATTATATCCTTATAAATACCCAATATAATGTTACAAAATCAGGGCATAAGGTGTACTAGCCAACCAGGTTGATAAATTGAATACTCACATGAACACATAACATCAATGGCCCTTATCATAAATGTTGGTGAATTCTATCTTTCAGTTTCAACCAGGCTGGACCCCCTTCTCCCATCTGCCATCCAGATTCATTTGTTTTGGCTGCCAGAGTGAATTAACACTCACAAATTCTCCCAGTAAACAGAGGAGGTCCCCAATGGAAGTGGTGAAAGCCAGAAATTGGCATAGGCTGATTCACTAAGTAGCTACGTTTTCTTTCTTGAAAACAACAAGGTGAAAGAGTGTTGATGGAGGGAATGCAGTACGTGTCAACTATTGGTTTTTAACAAGGGATCTGACAAGGGTCGTCACCAAGTGAATGTGAGAGCTGGGAGAGTTTGTGACGGTTCAATGACCACAATCTAAAAGTGCTGATTGGTGGATCAATATTAGCCTAATGGCATATTTTGAACAACTCTGTCTTCGGCCCTGCCCCTGACGCATCAGCTTTCTCTTCTTACCGCAAACATTAAGGTTGGAAGCCATGCTCACTGAGTCCGCAGGTGATGCAGGGGCTGACGAGGCAGCATGTACGGGGTGAGCAAAGTGGGTCTACAGTAGTGAGCCCGTGAAATACAAAGTTTATTCTTGTATTATTTATTATTTACTATAAATATTCCATACGCGCAGCTGTAAGTCTACTTTTGTCCCGCCCCCTGTATGTTGAACCGCATCAGGACCTTGACAGCCGGGAGCTGTGAAGCGAACCCATCAAGAGGAAACCCCACTGGCGACAAACATAGGCTCTATCCAGGACACTGCCTACACATCCTTGGGAAGTAGGGCGACCTGGTTTAATGTCAGTGTGTAGGGAGCAGATTTAACTGGTATAAACCCATCTTTATTTTTAAAAAGGAATATGACTTTAGGACATATGAAAAGGAGCATAGCACCTACTGTGGAAGTTTAGCTCTATTCTGTGCTGGTCAGACCACACTGCTGGGAGTCTCACTTTGGAAGAGGCACTGACAGAGGGACCATGTTCCGGAGAGTCACTAGGAGACTGAGGCCACTCAAAAGAAAATCTTATGAGGCAGGACTGAAGGAACCAGACATGTTTGGCCCAGAGAAACGAAAACTGAGCTCCCTGCAGCCACGCCAGAGACTGGAGAATTAGCCTCTCTCTGGATCACCCCAGAGAACACAATCAAGATCAGTGGCCAGAAATCCTAGTGAGGCAGAGTTTTGAAGAGAGAAGACATACTAAGGGAAAACATTACAATATCTGTAGCCAGCCACAAGCCAAACAAAAGGGCTGTTGGGGGAAAGAGGGAGCTTTTTGTCTTGGGGCTATTCAGGCAGAGTCTGGATGGCTTTTTGACAGGGATACGGTTGAATGGGATCAAGTATCAGGTAGAGGATTTAAGGGCCCCGACAAACCCAAATTCTATGTTCACTACACACACATCGAACTAAAGCCCTGTTGCCTCTTCTCCTTGTTCCTCCCTGTCCCTGGCTGAGTGGACGGTTAGTCCTCTAGGATTCTATATAAAGGGCTGGCAACTTACCAGCAATTGGCATGGACCACACGTGGCTTTGTTTCCAAAGCCTGCACCCCAATTTAAGACACCGCAACATGACAACCACCCACTAAACCTTAGGGCTGTCACATGGGGCTTGCACCTGGCTCCATTACCATTTTTCTCTTACCCTACTGAACACACTCTCTGGTTTTTTCCTATAACAGGAAAGTTGCAATAACTGTCAATTCAAGATCAATGCCAATACTAGCACTGGTAACTCATTGTCCGCACTTCGCAAAGCCAAGCCAGGTAACTTAATTTGAGAAGCATGTTGGAAGAACTGTAGGTCTAACTGATCCCTGTGGTTTCACTGGTTCCCACTAGCTTCGGCTACTCCCCAAAAGTGAACGCCAGCGGGTCAGCAGACAGCAGGCTCTGGGTCCACTTACTGTAAAATAAAACATTTCTGTTTCCTGCTGGTTGGCCCTCCTCTTGGCTATGTTGATCTTGCTCATGTAGGTCTCCGAGGCAGCCGACTTCACAGACTCTGTAGACCGACTGTGTTGGAAGGCGTCAGAGACATCGAAGTCCTCCACAGTCAGCATGTCCTGTAAGGTCTGCATGGTGGCGTCCAGGGTTTTTCTCACCTGGGAAAACATGTCAACAAAAATCCTTTAGCCTCAGAATGCCTTTGACACCTCAAAATCCTTCTCCCAACCATTACTTTCTTTCTTCCACAGAGCCTCTAGGAGGCAGGCAGGACAAGATAATCATTCATTCCCATTATATTGATGTGCAAACTAAGGCCAGTTAGCCGGTGGGGGTGAGAACCCAGGTTGCCCAATCTAAAGTTGTTTTATTGAACTGCTACGTCCAGAGAGAACCTTGGAGAATATGGTGATGAACAAGGAACGCAGGTGTCTAGGTGTGTTTCTCTTTACCTGGTTTTACACAGCCCCAAACTAGCCCCTTCCATGGGAGGCCGGTCCCTTGAGGAGGGACAACACTAGAAATACTCTTGGTTCTCTCCAGGGAGGGGACAGAGTCTGGGTAAGTTGAGCGGCCATCCTTAATGAATGGACTCTCCAGCGATCTGCCACCTGAGTCCTATCAAAAGCCGGACAGAAAAGAGAACCTCGAGGAAGACAGACGCTGAGACACCACTGCCTGGTCATTTCTCCAGGATTCCAAGTTCTTTCTCGGGATTGGATGGGGTCCCTAGAAGGCCACACAAGCCCCACCTCACAATATCCCTTTGCTGGCCTGAGCCCTGTACTCTGATGGAGTGTCATTCCAAAAACAGTTCCAGGGGAAAGTGCACCTACATTTGTAGTTAAATTACTGTTGCTCAAAATCTCTTTCTTGTCACTCAGGTCTCGACTTAACTGTCACCTCCTAGTGATATCAGGCGCGCTCCCCCCCCCCACCGACAACAATTTTTAACTTAGTGCCTATCTCTAATACTTTGCATACTCATTCATTTATTGGTTAGCTTGCTTGCATGTTCAGATTATCTATCTTTTCTCACTAGAATATAAACTCCGTGAGAGGAGCTACTATGTTGTCTTGCTCACTCACTTTACTCTGCATTGAGCACATAGTATGTGCTTAGGAAATACTTGAGTAAGTATTCACTAAATAAATACTTGTTGAGTGAATAAATGAATGAATCGGTCCTTTCTAACATAGCCTGATAGAAGCTCAGGTTCAAAATCAAGAATTTCCATGACCACGGACAGCCTAGTCAGAAGAACACTTGCTTCATTCTTCCCGTGGCCCCGATTTCCAATTTAAATTCCATTAACATTATTATCCATATATTGTTCCATGTAAACAATTTAAAATGTTTCAGGGAAAGATGTAGAGCATGGATAAATAAAGAAAACCGTTTGTTAGGTTTGAAAAACAAATACATAATTTTTCTCCTCATAACCTCTCCCCAAGAAGTGCTTCTATCCGTCATCATCCTGAGAGATGACCTGTCTCGCATCCGCCCCAGCTCTGTCCTTTGTGGAGAGACACAGGGTGAACCGGCCTCTCTGCCTAGGACGGACAGCCCTCTCGGGATGTGAAGACAGGACCATGGCTCCCCATTTCCAGCTGTGAATGCTTCTCAATGATAAACCTGCCCTCGATCCTAGGTGACATGCCCCACATCCTGGTGTCCTCCCGTTGGTTGACATCCTCCCTGCATGGAGGTGTTCAGGCTGGAACAGGTTTCCCACCTGGCCTCATCCGTCCACATTGGAGTGGAACCACCACAGCTGGGTTTCCGTCTGTGCCCTCCCAGTGTCAATCCCGTGTCGCCAGCCGCACGGGGGGTACGCTGACCGTGGCACGACAGAAGTTCCTTGGAACTCAGAATCCATGACACGTTTAGTGTGCCTGGGGTTATTTATTATCTAATTGTATAAATTAAAATATTTATTATTATTTCTGATGGTAAAAATAACAAATCTCATCACAGAAAATAGAGAAAATCACAGAGGAAAACAGAAATCACAACCCAGACATAACCACTATTAACATTTGAAGTACTTCCTTCCAGTCTTTTTTCTATGACTGTGAATACACAGATACATACACACATACTCTAGTCTACCCTAGTTATGATAATACTGAACATACAGTTTTACGTTCTCTTCATATTTCTTTAACTCAATATTTTGTGAGCATTCCCCCTTAGCATTAAAGATTCTTGGTGTTCATGGATTTAATGGTTGTATAATAGTCCATCTTACAAATGAACCCTAAGTTCTTATGTGTTCTTTGGTGAGTGTGGACTCCCCAGGACGAGCTAGGCCTTTGGAAGGAAATCCCTTACAGGGCAGAGGGGCTCACTCACCTCCTCATTCTCTATCTTGAGAGTGGCCAGTCGGGACTGCAGCTGGTGGTAGCGCATGAGTAATTCTGTCTGGACAGGCTGCTGAGCGCTGACTTGGCATACCTGTAGAAACAACAGCCCCCGTCTGTGGTTGCCCGGTGCCCTCATTACCTGTGTGGAGTTAGGGCAGAGCTATCACAGATATCCCTATCAAAAGCTGGGAAAACAGGCTTGGAGACCTTAAGTGACCTGCCAAAGGAACCACAGCTTATACCTGGTAACACTAGATGGGAACAAGGGGCCACCCTCTCAAATTGCAACGCTGGCCTCTCAGTCATGGTCTTCTACATTGTGCGCTCTTTGGGGTTTACTTACAGTTCTGGCATAATCTCATTAAGTGAGACTAGTTAGTTAATTTCCAGGCAGGAAGGTATAGTAAGAAAGCGACTGTCTAAGAGAAGCCAATGACAAGAACACTAAATGGACAACGACCAGCTGGTACTCCTACTCCCCAGCAGGCAGGTGCTTCAGAGAGGCAGAGGGGCAACTGTGAGGCGATCTCATCTCATGGAGCTTCCTCCCCAGCAGCTTGATGGGGTGAGAGGTGGAGAAGGGGAAGAGTGGGGAGAAATACTTTCTGCCTACATCCATTCCACCCAGGGCCCCGCCACCACCTGAGATCATAAGGGACAGTAGAGCTCTGCTGTTTACTAGCTATGACCACTAACTAGGCAACACAAACTTCGCAGGCACCAGCGGTAACCATGAGGTCAGAACTTTCAGGCCCAGGTGATGGGCCAAAAGGGCTAGACTCGAGGGCAGAGGGATGGGGCAGGCGCTGAAGGAAGTCCTGCACAGGCCTCTTTTCTGCAAATGAAGAAAGTGGGCAGAACCATCTGGAGGGTCCTGCAAATGCCATCTGCTAAGGAGCCTCCTTGTCCCTTCCTGTCAAGCAAGTTCAATGGATGGTCCAGCTGAGCCCCCACAGGATCCAGAGGCGGGCGGAGTCCTGTGCACTACAGGTCTGGGTCCCCTGAGCTCCCACGTGCCTGGTTGGGATATCCAGCGTCCAGCAGAGGAAAGGCCTGCTTGAGTGTGGTTGGTCGGGTAATAATATGGGTGTAATAGTTTTAATTTGAACATTTCACCTAAAATGTCATATGGTGTGCTTGATGGTGATATTGCTATGTTACAGAATTACATGCTTATGATTTTATAGTAAAAGATTTTGTAATAAAAGAGGGGTGCTATTTGTGCCGGACCCTGTACCTAGGTGGATGGACAGAGGCCACTGGGAGAAAGTTCTGCGCAGATATCCCTGGGGTAGAGATAATAGAGACGGGGTGGCAGAGTGCGGTGGCTATCCCCCATCGGTTCCAAGCCTAGGGACCAAGCCCTAGACAGAGGGAGGAACAATACAGAAAAGCTCGAGGAACTACTTGCATAAGAATTTTGTGAAGCTTGGGTAACTGGTGTACTGCTTTGAGGCCAGTGACAAATGCCTTGTCCCATGGTTTCCCCCTCAGAATGCAGCGAGGACCTAAGCAGCTCAGGCACCGTGGGAAGCACCATTGGTGGTGTGCCTCCTGTGTTGGAGGACAGGCGGTGCCCTGGTGAGGCTCTGGCCAGAGTGGCTGTGATGAGGCCCAGCCTCCTGTGATTGAAGGAGAGGAAGTAGGCAGATGTGGGATTCTCTTGGGGTCTTCTGGACATAAGTGGCAGGGAATTGAAGGAGCACGAAGGTCCTGCAATTCTGCAGATGGGGAACTTGAGCCAGCAAGGTTAAGGTATTAGTGGTAAACTCCTTGGCTGGGGAAGCCCTTGGACCAAGAACTTGACCTCAGGCCTTGAGATACACATCTTGCATGTGGGATGGGGGCTAATGGTCCCCATCCCACTGATGTTCTGGGAGCACATGGGAGAACAGACAGAAGCAGCCTCAAGCACGGCTCCTGGGAGAACAGTACCTCATCCCCCATGTGGGGCTGGAATTCAAACTTGAGTGGAGGACAGAAGACCTGGTTGTACATGTCCATGACGGTGTGCTTGTCACTTCGGGAATCCAGGTTGTCCACCGCGTTCTCGATGACATCCAGCCCCTCGTGGCGAGAGGTCTCCAGGTTGTACTCAGCAGAGAGGTAGGTCCGGAAGGTGCGGGCCAGGCTGGCATGGAAGCCCAGATCACAGCACTTGGAGACAGGCACACAACAGAAGGGTGCAGGTGAGGGCTGTGACGTGAAGGTGGGGACCACCAGCAGTTCCTGCCCACCATGATGACTTACAATTACCTCTTATTCCATAGTCAAAACCTTCCATCCTGGGGGCCCTTGTGCATTTTGGAACCCTACCACACAAATCATGCCAACGCCTTCAAGGGAAGCTGGGGATTGCCATTTGGGGAAAGCAGAACTTCTCTCGACTTCCCAAATTCACCACATTCTTTCTCATCTCTAGTCCCTCACACATGCATTCTCTCTGCCCAGCATACTCTTCCTCTCTCCTCCTGCCCCAAAGTCCTTCCTTCAGGTTTCAGTTTAGGGGTCACTTCCTCCAGGAAGTCTTCTTTGATGTTCTCCCCACTCAGAGTTTATGTCAGATGTGCCTCCTCTAGGAGTCCCCCTCTCCCTCCACCTCCCTCAGTGCGATACCTGCCACGTGGCATTGCAATTGCACATTAACAGGTCAGGGTTATGCGGAATAAGCTCCCTGAGTGCAGGACCACTGGCCCTTGTCTACGGTAGCACTTCAAGACCTAGAGCTAGTAGCTGCTCAATAAAATTTTGGTAAATAAAAACAAAGGACTGGAAAGAATGAAAGGAAAGTTGTAAGAAAGAGGTGGGGGGGGTCTGGCCTCCAGCACTGCAAGGCTCGGGCAGGGCCCAGCAGATCCCTGTCCTGGGGACGGTGATCATGGGTCCCTCCTGCAGCCCTCCTGACAGGGGACACCAAGGCCAGAGGAAAAGGATCCCTTCAGCACTATGGAATCCTTACTGAGCATCTGCTGGACCAAACCCCCACCTGCTAGGTGGGGGAAGACACGAGAAGCAGTCCCTGTTCCAACGCAGATGCCAGAGGCTCTCCCTGCTGACACTGCTCACAATGTTCTTTCTCCAAGCACAGCTGTCCCTCCGGCCTGTCCTCTGCAGCTGGCACTCGGAGCCAGTGTGCCAGTCTCCTTTTGCTTAAACTGCCTGATTTCTCCAATGACAGCATGCCCAAGTAAAGCTGACCTGTGCACAACACAGGTTTAAACTGCGACGGTCCACTTATACATGGATTTTTTCAGTAAATGGGCAGCCGGCTCCCTGTGTCCCAGCTTTCACTTCCTCAGATTACACCAAGTGTGGACTGAAGACAGTATTTTTGATGCAGGACTGGGAATCTGAGTAGGCAGAGGGCCGACTATATGCAATGTCCCACACCATTTTATATCAGGGAATGGACCCTCTGCAGCTAACGAGGGACGACTATGGTTAAGGGTTGAGGGATTAGAAGTTATAAGCAGATTTTCCCCTGAAGGGGGGATTGGCACTCTTAACCCCCACAATATTCAAGGACCAGCTGTCATTCTGTCCCACTGACTATTTCCTTTCCTGTGTATGTGACTGTCTGACAGACTAGACCTGGGGGCACTGAGCACGTCTGTACTGCTCTGGGAAATCCCTAGGGCGTGAACTGTGGACAGTCGCTCCCATACCCCAAACCCAGCCGAGGGGCTGGTGTAGAGGAGGGTACTTAGGAATTGTACTCTGAGTATGAGACTGCCTGACCCTCCGCGGTGGGTCCAACAGTGTGGGATCCACCACAGGCCCGCTCCCACCCGTGGAAGAAGAAACTCATCTCCCAGGCCCCACATGCTCAGGGCCCTTCCCCTCCACCCCGGAAGCTCAGCTAAGGACAGAGGCCAGCCCCTCCTTCAGCTGATGATTGGCGCCAGCCCAGGTGTGAGGCCCTTTCAGTCCCAGACTCCAGGTGCTCACGTCAATTAGGTCGGAGACATCGTGGATGTAGTATTTGCTTATAGCTGCATTCGTGGCAGCCAGATTCAGCAAGTAGTCATTTCGGGCCTTCGTGCACTTCAGCTTGTTCTCAGAATACTTTGCCTGCCTCTGGAAGAAAGAAAGAATAGGTGTGAGAGCTGAGCCATTGATGGAAGGGATTGGGATTTTCTTTATGGTCATTGCAGGTAATTTAATCCGCCACACCACCCCTCTATAATACCTTACTCCATGTGCTAGGTGAGTAAGATTTGGACTCCGTATTCAAAAAGCTCACCTAGCCCTGGCTGGGTGGCTCAGTTGGTTGGAGTGTCATCCTGTACACCAAAAGGTTGCAGGTTTAATCCCCAGTCAGGGAGAGTACAGGAGGCAACCGATCGATGTTTCTGTCTCCCCCCGCCCCCTTTCTTCTCTCTCTAAAATCAAGAAACATGTCCTTGGGTGACAATTTTTTGAAAAGAGCGCATCTTACATTGCCCACATGGACAACAACAGCACTGAATAGCAGCCTGTTACCGGGCTCCACCAGAGCTGTCAGCGAGGCCTCCTGCGGCCCCTACTCAACAGCCCTCCGTGGCTGCACAGACTGTGACAATGGCCTCGCTGACCTCTCGAGCCCCTCTTCCTCCATGTTCTCCATTATCGCCAGCCTCCTCTGCCCATCCTCTAAGAGGTCAGGTTCATTCCTGCCTCTAGGCCTTCAGAATAACTGTTCCCCCTGCCTGGCAGGCCATCCTTCCAAGTCTCTCTGTGGCTGGTCCTTCAAGTCATTCAGGTCCTTACCCAAGGTGACACGGTCAGGTGGGACTCTGATGGCACCTTGTCCAAAATGTGTTGCCCGACTCTCCACTATCCTTCCCTGCACTCTCTATCCCTTTGCCCTGTTCTATTTTTTCACTTATTTAATCTTTCATTCAATTTTTAGTGATTTTAATTTTTATTTAATGTTTTAAGACTTTACTTTGCATAGCAGGTTCAGGTCTACGGCAAAATCGAGAGGAAGGTACGGAGACTTCCCAAATGCCTCTGCCTCCACATTTGCACAACTCCCCGTCATCACCGTCCCCCACCGGAGTGGCACGCTCATTGATAACTGTCACCCAGAGTTCACAGAGGGGCACCTCAGAGCTCACTCTTGGTGTCATACGTTCTATGGGTTTAGACATCATCATAGTGTCACACGGAGTAGTCTCCCTGCCCTCAACACCTGCTGTGCTCTGCCTTTCGATTCCTCCCTCCCTCCACCCCTGGCAACCTCTCACATTTTCACGGTCTCCATAGTTTTGCCTTTTCTAGAATGTCATATGGTTGGAGTCGTACAGTATGTAGCCTTTCCAATTTGGCCTCTTTCACTTAGTCACATGCATTTTAAGGACCCTCCCTGTCTCTTCATGGCTTACTATCTCATTTGTTTTTGGATCTTAAATATTTAGTGAATACTCCATTGTCCAGATTTACTACAGTTTATTTATCCATTCACCTACTGAAGGGCATCTTGATTGCTCTATTTTTCTTCAAAAGCACTTTTTCTCACCCAAAATTGTATTTTTCCTTCTTTGCGTACTTGCTGAATTTCAGTGTCCCCCACCAGAAAGCAGGCTCCATGAAGTCAGGGACGTGACCTGCCTTGTTCGTCGCTGCACCTGTCACACCCCAAACAACCTCTGCACAAGGCAGTCATTACATGATTTTCACCGGCTGTCCGGATGTGAGGGGTGGGAGAGGCAGAGCGGGGCGGCCCGAGGGGCCGGCCTTGGCTAGGAGCCGGACTGCCTCCCTGGGAAGCTGCTTCTGTTGTGGGCCAGCTGGGCAGGAAGGGGCACAGAGTACAGGGGTCGGAGAGCTGTGCCTCACCCCTTTCAGACTAATGAGTCCCACCATTGGGTGAAAAGGCAGCTCTCCTTAAAGAAACAGGGTTTCCTCCTTCACCTAGACACTCTTAAACCTTCCTTATTCCAGACTGAGTCCTCTTGGCTTTTTAGTAGAAGTGTCCCCAGAGACCTCTAACCTTTCTCCCGGGTCCATTTATTCTGGGAAATTCCAGAAACAGACCTCTGGCAGTAACACCCTACATCAGCCACGCACCCAACCCCCCACAGAGCATTTTGATACTCCTGATCAATTTGCAGGGGGCCACTCTGACCCCAAGACCATTTTCAGCCCTTCATGGACTCATACAATTGTATACCTGGGAAGGATATTATGGGTATCTTAGTTTAATTCATCCATTTCATAGGTAAAGAAATGAGAACTGAGGGGAGAAGTAGTTTGTCCAAGAGCCAAGTGGCTAATTAGCATACAACTCTGAACGAAAAATTAGTCTCCAGACTCTCCGACAATATTCTCTCTACCCCTCTATATATCTCTCTACCCCTCTATATATCTCTCTACGTTGTAGTTCTTTAATTCCCTGATCATGTTTTTTTTTTTATTCACAGAGTTATACAACCATCACCACTATTTAAATTTAGAACACTTCATCACTCCAAAAGAAACCCTGTGCCTATCAGCGGGCACTCCCTAATCGCCTCTGCCCCAGGCCCTGGCAAACACTAATCTACTTTCTGTTTCTATGAATTTGTCTATTCTGGACATTTCATATAAATAGAATCCTACAATAGGCGCCTTTTGTGCTGGCTTCTTTCACTTAGCATACTGTTTCCAAAATTCATCTATGTTGTAGCATGAATCAGTGCTCCATTCCTTTTTATGACTAAATAACGTTCCATCGCATGGACAGGCCACATGTTATTCATCTGTTCGTCAGTGAAGGACATTTGGGTTGTTTCCACTTTTGGGCTATCATAAATAACGCTTCTATGAACATTCATGTGCCAGTTTTTATATAGACATCCGAGGTCTGTCTGGAAAAAGTCCAGCCATTGTTAATATAACGAGAACAGTTTGTGCGACATCAATGTAACCTGGCAGCCAAGGAGAGTAGACCGGAATGCGCATGTGTGAACAATGACGACTTCACTGTACTAGTCAGTAGGGGTGGTAGATGCCATTGAGTGAGCATGCGTGCTGTGTAGCCATTGCATTCAAAATGACTAAGAAAGAGCAATGAATCTGCATCATATTTTGCATTAAGCTTGAACATTCCTCCAAGGAAACTATTTGGATGATTTAGAAGACTGAAGCTATGGGTAACTGGTGACTGGCAGCTTCATCACAATAACACGCCCACTCAGGCATCTCGTCTCGTGCAGAGTTTTTTGGTGAAACATCAAATCACCCAAGTGACTCAGCCCCCCTACAGCCTAAATGTGGCACCCTGTGACTTCTGTCTTTTCCCAAAACTAAAATCCCCTTTAAAAGAGAAGAGATTTCAGACCGTCAGTAAGATTCAGGAAAACACAATGGGGCAGCTGATGGCGATTGGGAGAACTGCGTGAGGTCCCAAGCTGCCTACTTTGAAGGGGACTGAGGTGTCATTGTCCTATGTACAATGTTTCTTGTATTTTGCATTTTCTTCAATAAATATCTCTATTTTTCATATTACATGGCTGGATGCCTTCTGGACAGACCTCATATGTTTAAATTTCCCTTGAGTAGATGCCTAGGAGTGGAATTGTTGAATCATATGGTAACTTAATCCACATTTAACATTTGGAGGGATTGCCAAATTATTCTCCAGCGTGGCTGAATCATGTTATATTTCACCCAGCAGTGTGGGAAGGTTCCACTTTCTCAACATCCTTATCTATATTTGACACTGTCTGCCTTTTTCATTTTAGCCATCCTAATGGGTATGGCGTGGTGTCTCCCTGTGGTTCTGATTTCCATTTCCTTAACGGCTAATGGTGCTGAACGTCTCTTCAGGCGCTCATTGGCCACTTGTACATGTTCTTTAGAGAAATGGCTATTCAAATCCTTTGTCCATTTTTTAATTAAGTCTACCTGATTATTGTAGAGCCTATTTTTCTTTGCATTTGGCAGTTACCCTGAAATCTTATTTTATTTGCCTCTGGATACTTTTACAGCTTACCCAGGTCCTGCTGGATCTTGTCCCACTCAATCTCCTATAATTTTTAAGAGATGTAGGATCATATTATCATAGAGTCCATCTCATTGAAGCCCAAATAAACATCCAGTACAATGTTTGACACATAGAAAAAGCTCAGGAAATGTTGGCTGATTCCATGGAATGAGTGGATGAATGAATGAATGAATGAATGGAGAGACTTCAACAAGAAATCATAGCATTTTAAGAAGAAATGAACCTTAGAAGTCACCTAGCCTAGGATGACAGAAAAGCAACCTATGCACTGCTCCTCTAAATTCTGGCCACGGCAGAATTTACTCGGTCCCAGCACTGTTTTAGCCGAAGCCTGGAGAGGGTTTGGGATCTGCACCACAGAGCTCTGGGCAGCCACTACCAACAGATCGGAGCCGACGTGGACGGGAGATTTATTGCCATCACTGTCAGATTTTAAAACTGAAGTTCAGAGAGGTGTTATAAATGTGGCATTTTCAAACACAGTCTAGCCGCCTCCAAAACCAGCATTCCCTTCACCATGTCCTACCAAAGTACCTGCCAGCCCAGATACACAGTGATTCTAGCTCACGTGTCTTTGCCTTGGCAATGGCAATTTCGGAATGGTTCTTTACCAAGTTCCCAGGTGCTGGTTGTTAGCCTAGTGCCGTTCCCGCTTGTTGGGACACAGTCCCAGCTGGCTCCCAGCCACCTATCTGACCCCCAGGGCAAGCTCCCACCACCACTAGTGCCTGGTGACTCCTGCCCATCAGAGAATGCACTCGAGGGGCATGAGTCTTGTCACAGCTCAGCTCTCTTGTCAGCTGGGCACCTCCCCCTGCCTGCTGACCTAGGCAAAAGGATCAGCTGCAGGCAGCGTCATTCTACCCTCATCCCCCCAAGGTGAAGAGGGGAGGCTGAGCCTGTCAGGGAGCCTGGCCCTCCCCTTCCTGCTCAGGGCCCTCACTCACCTTCTCCTTCATCTTCTCAATCTTCTTCACAGAGCTGCGGCGCTGGGGCCGGTCCTCGTGCCGGAGCAGGTTCATGCTGAGCTCTCCTGCCTTGTTGAACTGCTTCTCCTCCTGCTTCTCAGCCTCCTTCAGCTTGCTCTCTGCACTGATGCTCTCCGCGTGGTACATGTGGTAGGTTTTCATGACCTGAGGACACACAAGTGGGGGAATCAGCAGGCTGCGAGGGCCCAGCCTGGGCCCCCTCATCAGTTCTGCGCTGCAGTTTGCTCAGCCCTCCCTCTTTCCATGATGTACTCTGAGCCCCTGCAGCTCTTCACTTCTGCACAAGCTCTCTGAGGACTAGAAACGATGATGATCATCAGGAGCTGCTTCATCATCATCATCACATCATCGCCACCATCATTAAGTCCTTACTAAGGGCCAGGAATGGACAAGTAAAAATTTTAAAGGGCAAACACAGTCCCCAAGCATCTGAGGTCTCGGAGGTGATAAGGCAAAGCTGGCTGTTCCGCAGTTGACCTCTCTAGCCTGCCCCACCTCCAATACTCATGGAGCTCCCGTGGGAATATCTTTCTTACTCACATACAAATTATTTTCTCTGCTGTTTCCTTAAGTAAAATTGGCCTACAAATGGCTCTATCCCCCAAAAGAGTACCACCGGGTAACTGAATACATATTCTATGCTTTCTGAACTAAACTCATCCTCGACTGTAAAATGACTGTAAAGCGTATTACACTTTGCATCCATAATGAAAGCTGTATATTGTTATAATGAGGGAATTTCTGAGTCAGAGGAAATCCTGGATGTCATCTAACCTGACCACCAAATTTTATAAATAGGGAAACTGAGGCCCAGAAGGGCAAAGTGGCCTCTCTAACATCACACGGTATTATCAGCATAGTCTCCGGATTTTACATCCTTGTGGCCAGCCCCACAATCAGAAGCACCAAAAAGATCCCTCATGCTTCCCTGCTGCCGATCCTAGCCTGACACCAGACCCAGGCATTCACTGATTTGCTTTCTGTCACTGTAGAACTTCATATATATGGATCCATAGACTATGAACTCTTCAGGGGCGGCTCTCTTTCACTCAGCATAATTTTCTGACATTCTCCCATGTTGTTGCAGGTGTCAGAAGTTCTTTTTTATTTCTGAGTTGTATTCTATGGTATGACTATACCACAGTTTGTTTATCTATTCATATGTTGACAGTTATATGGATTGCTTACAGTTTTGTAAAGCTGCTATGAATATCTGTGTACAATTCTTTACATGAATATATGTTTTCATTTCTCTTAGGTAAACACCTAGGAGCGGAGTGGACAGTCATATGGAAAGTGTATATTTAGCCTGGTCTCTGACTTTTAATCCACCATTTTTCTACCATATAATACCGTTTCCTTAATTTATTACAATTTTCTCAGCAGTTGAATATTCTTGGCAGCCTTAGTGCAATATCCTGATTTCTGGTCCCCAACTAAAAGTACACTTCTCCTTTGCAATATCGAATTTATGATCAACTTTCTATGTTAGAAAATGCAACAAATCCCAGAATCCACGGCTCCTGAGCCCTGCTATCCTCTTTTCCCGTTGTTTGGTTAATTACAGCAGCCAATGGAGCAGCGGCTGCCACATGGCGGTGCGGTGCGCCTGCCTAACCAGGCCCTTCAAAGTCAGGGAACTTGGAATGAAATGCTGGCCAACACTATAACCTTAGCTACTCTCATTTAAAGTCTTGTGAAGTAAGTTTATTAGAATGAGAATTTCTTCTGTGACTCTTATCATTAAATCACAGCATTGATCTGTGGTTCAGAAAGCTCCCTTGGCTAGAGGTCAGGAGTCAACAGGGGCAACACCTGTTGCAGAGCATGGCAGGTAAGAGTGTGGGCTCTGGGCCCAAAGGTCTGGGCTGAATCCTGATGCTGCCACTTACAAGCTGTGTGACCTTGGGCAAGTGATAACCCCTCTGACCTCTCCTTCCTCATCTGTAAAACGAGGATAATGGCACCTAGGCCTCATAGGTTTGTTGTGAGGACTTAATGAGTTAATTTTTGTCGAGTTCTGAGAACATGCCTGCCACACAGTAAGAGCCATGCTACCATTATCCTCACCATCGTCATCATCCTCCTGTTGGGGCTGAGGGTTTGAGAACCTTGAACTCACTTGAATGCAAAAAAAAAAAATGTCAAATGCAAACTGTATAGAACATCAACTATTGTGAAAAAGTCAATTCTATATACCATGCTTCTCCCTCCTTCTTTCAACCTGAAAACCTCCCAAATTTTCAACACAATAAATGGATAAAAAATGGTATTAATTTTTCTTCATGGGTCTCGGTGAAAAGACTTCTTCTTGGCATTCCACCCAATATTTTGCATATTTGCAGTAGCCCTAAAATTCTTGCTAATTTCATCCAGTCGTTACGGCAGTTACACTAAGCATATTTCCAAACTCAAGGGACCAGAGAGCGCGCTGGACCCTTGCATTCTCGACATCTAGTGGCCAACAGGAAGGACTGCAGGCATAGATAACCAAAGCAGTTGCATATTTTCAACCATCTCCTTTATGCCTTGGCTCCAGGAACATAATGCAGCTAAGAGTTGGAAATGCCTGCTCAGGTCTGCCTCCAGGGCCCCTGCCTTTCCCCTTCTTGAAGCTTTTCTCTATATATTCCTCCACATTCACAGGCTCCACCGGTCCCCTTACTTCACCACGATGCAGGTGAAGTTCATTTCTGGACTCCACCCTTTCTGGGTTCAATCATTCATGTTGCATCCATTTTTTCTACTTCAGCTGTGGAGGTCTGCTTGTCTTACCACTAAATCTATCATCTGCATCAGGTAGTAGGAGGAAGAGAGAGCAATCTACTTGCAGCTAGGTCTTCCTGTCCCATCATCCATGCACGCATCCCTCTACTCACCCAAGGCCTGCATCCCAGCAGGTGTTCCCACATTTTCCTATGCCCGGTTTTCTACTCTTCTTGAACCACAGAGCACTCTTCCTGCTCTCCAACAAGCCCAAACTTCCCAGAGCAGTCTCCAAACTGCATTCCAAAAACCCCATGTTTGGAGAACACAGTCCCGACAATACTGGGGCCACATGGTCTGTGATTCAATTGGCAATTCCTGATCCCAAGAACATAAGTGAACTGAATCACCCAGGGTGACTTATGTCCAACAGCTGCCACAAAAGAATTTACTTGGGGACCTCTCTGAAATGAGCCTAACTAACTACTTATCCCTAGAATCCTCTAGATAAATAAATTTATTTTATTTGATTAACTGAAACATAGGAGTCAGAATGAAAGGTCTTTAGTTCAATAGCCTGGAACAGTCTGCTCAATATTGCCAGTCCAGGGTAGGTTCCATAACATTTAAACTTATCTATTAGTTCAGAGCTGCAAATCTCTCTTTTTATTATCTCCAAGGAGAATTTCAGTTAGTCCCCATCCTGGTCCTGGGAGGCAATGTGACAGCAATCACAATGACAACAATAGCAGCTAACATTTATAGAGCATGTCCTACCTGCCTACATACAGTGACCCTTTACATAGAGGAGCTCATTCATTGCTCACACACACACACACACACACACACACACACACACACACTCAAATCCTATGAGGCCCTGGCCGGTGTGGCTCAGCTGGTTGGAGTGTGGTGCCGCACACCGAAAGATTGAGGGTTCAATCCCTGGTCAGGGCACACACCTAGGTTGTGGGTTCAGTCCCTGGTCAGGGCACATATGGGAGGTAACTGATCAATGTTTCTCTCTCTCCCTTCTTCTCTCTCTAAAATCAATTAACACATTTTTTAAAAAACCCTATGAGGTGGATACCATGTGATCCCTGCTTCATAGATTTGGAAACCACAAAATAGGGATGAAAGGATCCTCTACCCCACAGGGACCCAGGAGACCTGGCTTTGAGACCCAACACTCCCACCACTTGCTGGGTGACCATGGCAGAGGCTTGCCCTCTCTGTGCTGCCCAGTGAAGACCGCATGGGAGGTAGATAGGAAGGTGCTCCATAAATTGCAACTGTAAAGTGACTGGCTGACAGCACCATTGGGCTGGGAAGGGAGCAGAGATGGATGCAGGAGTTTAGCTGAGGTCCAGTCTCCAACCTAGGATCACTAAAGGGCCCTTCAGAGGTACCCACAGCTTCATGCCAGATGGGGGTACCCTTTCCAGCCCTCCAGACCCTATCAGGAGGATCCCTCAGAAAAAGTCTAGCACTGCATAGGAACACGGAAGTTGAGACCACTGTTCTTGGACCCAGATTCATTTCATAGGTGCTTGGAAGGCCCTCCAGAAATCATGGTGTATTAACCTATTGCTGAGGGAAACTTAAGACCCAGAAATAACACATGTATCGTCCAAACTCACACAGCAAGTCAGACAGCCAGGCCTTCTTAGCTGTGGATATTGTCTTTTCTGGTAATCACACTACCTTCTGCTGTGTACACTTTGCCTTCCCATTTTCCCAAATCCTCAGCTCTTGAAAACAGGAAAGCATCATCTGCACAGCCCTTCAGATGGCCGTTTAAATGCAAAAGAAGGCAAAGGCAATCTGGAAGTTGACGATATCCCTAAAAGGACATGCTGGGGCAGGATAAGGATCAGTTGTTAGAAAACAGGCTTTCAACAATGCAGTCCATGTGCACTTTCTCTACCCCAGGGCTGGCCACCCCGGGCCATTCGAGAGTGGTAAGTGGGTGAGACCCGGGGCATGCCACAGACCACCTTTAAGGACAAGAGAAGTCCCCACATTTCAGTCCAACCACTCACACTGTGCGGCTTCCACATTCTCCATAGAACTTATCAACGCTATCCTACTTATTCGTTTTGCATGTTTATAAACAGTCTCATCAGAACTAAAGTTAAAGCCCATAAGGACCAGGACCTTGTTTATGACCATATTCCTTATATTAAAGTGGAAATTTGTACCCAGTAAGTATCAATATATGTTTGCAAGAATGAATAAATAGATGGGTAGATGGATGGGAGGGACAGAGGGAGGGAAGGAGGGGGAATAAAGTAGGGGAAGTACAGTTCTACTGTCTTCCATCTGGTAAATACAGTTGGGTTGGGGCACAGCTATACACTCAGTCATCACATTTGTACTGAACAGGTTATTATGGGCTAGGTACTATGCTAGGAAACACCTCAGTGTGGAAGACAGATAGGGTTTCTGCCCCCACAGAATACACCTTCTAGTAGGGACACAATTGTATAGGTGTGATAAGTGCTATGATGAAGGAAGTGCAGGGCACTCAAGAAAGGCTTCCTGGAGGAAGCGACATCTAAACTGAACCTTGAAGGGTAGCAGTTAGCTGGGCGAACAGAGCATGGAGTGGGGGCGAGGGGTGGAGTACTCCAGACAAAGGGAGCATGTGAGTATTAGACCCAGAAGGAGTGGGAGCCAACAGGTTTGAGGAGCAGGGGCTTGTGCGAGCACTAGCCAGTGTGGAGCTGCTTGCTTATTCTCCCCCAGCTACTCCTCAGTGGACATCTGTTGTTTTTCTCTGCCTAGGATCATCTAGTTCTTTTCCTTCTAGAACAGCTTCCTGATTTTCTTTGAGGAAGTCCCCCAAATTCCCCACCTCATCCGCAGTCCATGTGGTTGATGGGAAGCTGACACCAGGCTCCAATCCTGGGGGTGGGCGTGAGATCCAGGCCTGGCCAGTTAGTAACAGTATGTTAATCTGGCCACAGGGACTGGATCTCAGGAGTCCTGCCAGGCCAAATAGAGACAGCCCTGGGCTTGGCTGGAAACCCTGGGAAAGGCATGTTCTTCTTCCACTAGGGGGCGCTAGGCAGCTATGAAGTGAGTGCAGCAGTGGGGCGGGTGGGGAGATAGTCTTTGTGACCACCTGGGAGAAGCCCGCCTGATCATGAAAGCAGCACAGAGGAAAACAAAACCAAAGCAGGGAGAGGGCCGACTTCCAGAGTAGATGGAGAGGTGGGTGGACAGACAGATGGGAAGAAGGCAGAAGGAAATGAAGGAGGGAGGAAAAGTGAGGGAGGCAGTAAAATAAGAGAGGAGGTACTGTCCTATTGCCTTTGATCTGGTATTTTGGAGGTACCACATGCTGCAGAAGAGTAGGAGCGCTGGGGTGTCAACAGCACCCCCCTCCCCAGGTCATTTGTTGACTGCACACTGAGTCTTCAGTAGTTGCCCAGAAATTCACTGAAATTCAAGCACGTGGGGCTGCCTGCTGTGGACCCAGAGCGGCAAGAGGCACAGCGGCAGGCTGTGAACATTTCAAGAGATGGTCTTTGAAGTGTCTTGTACATCCCTGGTGTTCCCAGGGTGCTCACTGAAGCAGAGAAGGGAGGGAGGGATATATGAATAAAAGAAAGAAACTGGTTTTGCCCACAAGGAGTTTAGAATCTGGGCAGGGAGACAAGAGTAAAGCGTGTGGAAGGATGACACAGCAGCCCAAGACAGAGCATCTCCTGTGCTGGATACGCGGCCTGGGAGAGAGGGTGTCTAGACCATGAGCCTGTGGGGCTGCAGCTGGCAATCAGTACCCATCTACTGAGTGAAGAGACGAGACGAGGAGCGTGTGCATGTCTGAGAGATTAGTTAAGAGTTCAGAAAGTGATGTCTTCAGGTGAGCTTCTGTGATCAAGGGTGAGTTTTGAGCTTGGCACTTTGGATGGGCAGGAATTTAAGAAGCAGAGGGGAAGAGAGGAAGAGAAAGAGATTTCTCAACAGGAGAGGTAACGTAGAATCCCAGCAGAGCAAACTGATCACAGACAAATCTGGCTGAAGTCCTGCTGCACCACCCACCAAGTAAGGGCCGGCACGACAGCCAGTGTTCCCCACTCGCTCACCTTCTCGGATTCTAACACTCAGCCCAAGTCCAGTCAGATTTTGCCTCCAAGCAGATAGCAAGGTCAGTTCTTGGCCAAACTGTGGTGTTCTGAAATTATTTCCTGGAGACAGCAGGGCATGCTCACCCCCCTCACCTCATGTGAGCCTCAGGACAGTGGCCCATACTGCAGATGAGAACACTGAGCACACACGAGCTACGTGCACGCCTGAGATCCCACAGTCAGCAAGGAGCAGGCCTCGGCTTCAGCCTGTCCTGACTCCAAACCCACACTCCTTCCTCGGGAGCTCTCGCGTCCATGACCCCACCACCCCAAGTTTGTGTCTTCTGCTTTGGTAGGTAACATGTTCCCACAGCTGGAACTTCCATAGAGTAAACAGTTCCAGGGTCCCACCCCAGATGTACAGAATAAGAAGCCAGGGTTGCAGATCATTACATCCCACCATAATGACCCGCTGTCACTCAGGCACATGACACAGCAAAGGGGCCCAGGGTCCCCAGACTTCTGGTTGGCCACCCTCCAGCCCTGCGCACTGAAGAAAGGGGGCCCCATCTCAATGGCAGCAGAGGCTGAGCAGGACTTACTGTGTAGAGCTCATTGGTGACCTTCAGGAGCTCCTCGTGCATCTGCAGGCCAATCTCCTTGCTCTGGAACAGGAAAGAGCAGATGTCAGAGGGGGGAAGGTGGCTGGTTGCATTACATTTCCCTTTCAATACAGCAAGGGCAGGAATGCTTGGGGTGGGGTCCGCTGGGGAGGGCTGCAGAAATCAGCATAAATCTCATCGATCTAGACTTGAATTCCTAAACTTGTGTCCATGAAACAAAGTTTCCCCTGGCCGTACAAGTTGGGGAACCTGCTTGGTGATTCACAGAGACATCACCATATTAAAGATTCTGAGAAACCCCACAGCGAATCAACCTGTTCAGCTTTCTTTACTTCTGTGTGTCCTACGTTTATGTGACCAGAATATGTGTCCCTAGTTCAATACTCATTAACATCCCATGAAAGGGGGGTTCCACAGAACACAGTTTGAGAAATGTTGATCTAGCATTTCAATTCATTATGAGCTGCACAGGACAACAGACAGCCCTCTGGATCACGGGCAGAAGACTGAGGTTCTCACCTCCGCTATGTCACCAACTGGCCAGGTGGCCTTGAAGACTTAGTTACCACATCTATTACAAAACCAAAGAAACACTTCCCAAAGCATGCTCTGGAGGCGCCACACTGAAAAAGGGGACCAGGGCTTCCGTGACCAAATACATTTGGGAAAAGCTAGTTAAACAAAGTGAGACAGGTTCTCTTACTGCAGAACTCTGCAGAGGCTGTTACACTCTCATGTGCATAGACTTTCTAAGGAGGGCTAGAGTGCAGATTAGCAGCCCCTGGACTCAGTGGTAGCTGGGGAGGGCTCAGTACTAGGCTCCTGCTCCTCGCCCACAGCTTCTGGGCCTGAAACTGCCAAGAATCACTTGTCTGAAGGCAGCCCTTGTATACACCAGATCTCGAAACAGACAGCAAAAGCTCTGGGACGATTCCCAGAGATCTGCTCAGACCTCACACCAGCTTTGGTGACTAAAGAAAGGGACCCAGTCCAAAAGCGCAGCTCAGCCTCAGCAGAACTTTCTGCGCAGAGCTCACAGGGAACCTTCAGTTCCATCCCAAGCTTCTACAGGGCTGCTCGATGAGCCCAATTAGCAACCCCCATTTCCTTCTATTCTCCCTGACTCTCAGTCTGAGCCTCAGTTTCCCCCATGGCCCCTCCCCCTGATGTTCGCCCACCGATGACTGGACTGGCACCCGCAGCGGCTCCTGTCAGCGTTCAGTCTTGCCCACATCTCTGATACCCAAGGCCCAGTTTCTTCTGTGTTTATTTGTATGATCTCACTTTTTTGAAGGTACTAAATGCACATGGTGAAAGGAACCCTAACAGCCAGCAAGGTGAACATGAAGTCTCCCAGGCTCTGAGACCCCCGCCCAGAGTCACTGCTAGTCAAAGTTTCTTCTGATACCTTCCAGAAAAAGTCTGTGGCTGTACAAGCCTGCATTTGCATAGCATGTGTTCTTTTTGGAACACAAATGGGAGTACTCCATGTATACCTTTGCATCTTGCTTTTTCTACCTAACGATATATCTGAGAGGTTTTTCCTTCACAGCCCTTGTAGCTCTTGCACCCTCCTTTTTTGGCAGCTGCTTGGGGCTCTATACACCAGATGTAGCATAATTAATCAACCAGCTGCACAGTGATGGGCGTTCAGGTTGTCTCCAGCCTCCTAACATTTCAGACAATGGCATGGTGACCACCCTTGTATCTGTCACTGTGCACCAGGGCGGACGCCCCAGCAAGTAAGTCCCTAGAAGCGGCTGTGCTGGGGAGAGTCCCACCGTCACAGTTCCCACCAGCCCTGGCTTCTCAGTCTCTGCCCCGCTGGCTCCCTACACACCACTGGCTCCACCTCCCACTTCTCAGTGGCTAGCAGCCCTGTCATCATCTCCATGGCCCTCCCACCTGGGCTCCATCCTACATGACCATGAGCTCAAGCTCAGAGACCTGTATTTTCAGCTGTTGCAAAACAGCATGATCTGGCTGTCTCCTCATCACATCGAACTCAAATTACCCTAAAACACACCCCTGAACTTTCCTCCATCTCCTTGAGTTTGGTCAATGGGATGATATCTTCCCAGGCATGGCGACTAGAAAATAGGAGTTATGTTTGATACTTTAAAAAAAAAATCCCTCCTCGTCAGTCCACTCTGTCACTCCCTCCTGCCTTCTAACGGCCCAGTCCTTTGTTCTCAGTGGCAGGTGCTGCCGGTTCCCTCCCCAACAGCCATCTTGCCCTTCCCGCCTCCTGACGGAGCTGTGGATTGGCTCTGCATTCAACCCGCCAGCTGAGTTCTTCCAAGGACATCAACCCCCCCGCCCCAACTTGAGATGACAGATTCTGACCCGTGTTGTTAGCCCAGGGGTAAGTGACTTAACTGGATGGAAGAGAAGGACTTGCATGGTTAACAGGAAGGTTTTAGCCTTTCTTTGAGCCCCAGCTGCTACCAGCAGACATCTTCGGGGCATAAAAGGAAGCCGCCTTGGGTGGCAGAACAGAAAAAATCCTGGCTCATTAATGACTTCCTAAGAAACTGGTTGAACTAAACCCAAAGCCTGCCTCCCAGTGAACTTCCACTTCTGTGGCTTTATTGGTTAAGCCACTTAAAGCTGGGGTTGTCACTTGCAGCCAAAAGCATCCTAAAAGATAGATTTCCCACCACCAGCCCCGGAGCAAGCACGTCATCACTGCAGGACCCAGGTCACTAAAGCTGCCCCTTAACCAAGTGTCCGACTCTTATCCCCGATACTGCATGCCTGTGCCGTGTGCCTTCCTTGTATGTGTGTATGTCACTGGGTCCCTCTGAAGTTTTCTCAAAGCTACAGGATCAAGATCCAGCTCTATGGCTGGACTTGCAAAGCTCTGGGCATCCAGCACTGACTGGCCTGGTCAGACAGTAGAAAGAGCATATTTCGGAGCCACAGAGACAGGAACTGGACCCAGGGGTTCGAGCCATTTAACCTCTCAGCCCATCTGCGATCCCATCTGCAAAATAACACTTATTCCTGTCCTTCTCTGCACCGATAAAGGGAAGTGGAATGATTGTGCTTGGTTACTTATTTATTCATTAGTCTTTTATCTCCCCCGCTTGAGTGTAAATCCATGAGAAGAAAACAACTTCCTCTCTGGTGGGAGATTCTCAGCTCCCCCAGTTGCTAGCATGGCTGGCAGCAGACAACCCCTAGCCAAGAGCCCCCTCCAGGGACAGCCGCAGAGGGCAAGCTGACATACCTCCCAAAGACTGACGCTTCATCCAAAGATGGGTCTGTGTGGGGCACAGGCGCCTGCCTTTTCTGGCTCAACCTGGACAGCGTGGAAGGGCCACTCGGCAAGGCATCACGGCTCCCACGCTTTCTCCCCGCCCCTCCTCAGGCGTGGATCCCAAAAACGATTCCTAATTATTCCGCTAGGTGCCAAATCCAGCTGTCAGAGTCGGCCTCCCAAGGCACCCAGTCTGCTATATCTCACTCCCCCTGCTCTCCCTGCAGTGCCACGGAGCCTGTCACATAGTGGGTGCTCATTTGCTGAATGAATCTATGAACAAATGAAGTGACAGTTCCTCTAAGCCTTAGTTTCCTAAAGGTGGGATGATGTCACGGGTGTCATGGAGTCCCTATGAGGATGAAAAGATACCACGTACGGCGGCACCTGGCATCAAAGAAGAGCTTGGGAAACAGTAGTGCAGGCTGACTGGGCATCCACTGATAGCAGGGACCAGGCTCAGAGTTTGCCCCACAAAAGGAAATACAAGTTGAATTTTTTATTAAGTTGTCCCTTAAGGATCTCCCAGTTTGGCAGGATCAAGAGTCAAGAACCAAATAATTCTAAGGCAGGAGGTAGAACAGGCCACAAAAGAGTTAAAGGTGAGGGGGTGTGGGATGAAGTGATGAAGAGGGTGCAGGGACTTCCACAAGAGACACCTCAGCTCCCGTGAATGCACAGACGCCGTGTCCCAGGGAGGGGGCACAGCCCGAGCAAAGGCAGAGCCTGGGAGCAGGGAAAAGCCTGGTTTGAAAAGAGAGAAGTAGAGCGACAGAAGAGCGAGGATCAGCTTGAAGTGGAGGCGAGGCCCGGTCACGCAGGCTTGCGGAGGGCAGGCTTCATTCAGGGCGGAACTGGGAGCCCCTGAAGGCTCCGGGACAGGTGAGCACAGTGATCAGAGCTGCGCCTCTTCAGGAAGATGAAGACGGGGTGTGTGTGGAGGGTGGATTGGAAGGGGAGGAGCTGGGGTCTGGCTCTGCGTTTCCTCAATGGCCCAGTAAGGCACCAGATGGAAGTTGCCTGAGTCTCTGCTCACCTCCTTCTCGGCACCAAGCACGGGGCTGGCCACAGAGTGAGTGCTCAGCAAATAGTTACTAAACTGCAAAGACTCAAAGGAATTTTATTTTGTTATGGTTGGGGTTGCTTGGAAGGGAAATATTCTCAACTACAGTTCCAGAAACTACTGAATGAGGAGCCCAAACCAAACATTCCACCAGAAACAGGAGGCCAAAACCCTGATAATCTCTAGCAGACCGTCACACCCAGCCCTTGGGGACCAAGTGGCAACATATTAGCACTCTTTGTTCGCATTTCTCACATGACTTTCGTGCCTGCAGAGGTCAGGGGTGGCAGGCTGCTTCCTTCATGCACAGGAAGCGTGTGGACTGTAGGAAATGATCACATTGGACCAAGGAGGGCTCAGCCATGGCAACTGTGGTTCTTTGAGGTTGAAAGGGTGCAGCGAGGTCCACTGACCCAAATAAGTCTGTAAAACCAGGTGGCAGGTGGCCCCAGACCTGCCTCTTCTGCCCACAGCTAATGCTTCGATGGGGGTAGGGGTTGTCCTGGGCAGCGTAAGACGTCTAGCATCATCCCTGGCGTCTAATCACTGGATGCCAGTAGCATTCCCCACCCCGCCCCAAGCTGTGATAACAGAAATTGTCTCTAGACACGGCCAAACGGCCCCTGGGGGACGAAATCACCCTGGGTGAGAACCACTGCCCCAGACCAAGGGCTCCAAGTGGTGGCTTCTCTGGCCTGCAGACATGTTTATTTGGCCATTCAGTGTTTTCAGATAATCTGATTCTTTTCCCAGCTTTTATAAATCAGGAAATTCCCTTTAGATGTGCAGCTTTTCAGCTTCTCCTGAAAAACCAGAAGATCCAGACTGGGCCTCCATGTCCAGCGTGGCGGCCCTTTTGGGTGCGGTTTGTGTTCTCCACAGTGCCAGCATCTCCCTCTCCCTCCGCTCATCCATGTCACTCATCTGGCCCCTGAGGGCATTTGAGTTTATGACCCAGAAACCAGTAGGTCTGGCAGGGGGCGGCCATCTGAATCCTCTGGCACTCGTTAAGGACATCCATCGCAGACCTGCCAAATCGGAACCTGTGAGAGTGCCTTTCTAACCAACGTCCTTCTCATATCCCAGCTTTGAGGGCCACTGAAGTCCACCTCCTGCGACTGAGCCGCCAGGTGCCCCGTGGGCCCCGACAGCACAGCGTGCATAGAATCCCAGCGCTCCCTGAGCTCACTCTTCTCTTGCACCTCTGTGGCCAGCTCCCTACCTAGCTTTGATCTGACTTACACAAGCATTTACCGAAACCTACGAGATACCAGTTTCAATTCGGCATAAAGACACAAAGCTGAGTGAGACGCAGGCCCCAGTTCTATCGATGGCAGTTAGCATTTATGGAGTGCTTTCCATTTGCTGAATACTGTCCAAAGTCACTTCCACACGTTATCTGATTTAAACCTTTAACGTAGGTCATAATATTATGCCTCCTTGACAGATGACAGCCAGAGCTCCAAAGGGTTGAGCAATTAGCCCAGGTTGCACAGATAGGAAGTAGCAGAGCCAGGATTCCGCTTTCAGTTGGTCTGACTCCAAAGATGGCCCTTGTAGTAACTTTCTGTGGTCTGCTTTCTCACGCGGGTGAAATAAGCCCTTAAAATGCTATAACAGAGATGAGTTCAGGCCACAAAGAAGGTATGAAGGAGGGCATGCCCGCTGGGCACTGCCTGCTTGTCCAATTCACTTTCTCACCACCGATGCAGAAATCTGCAACATTGCTCCTTTCCCCCACTTGCAGGCACGTCTAGTTGTCCTTTGCCTGGTCCTTCTGGGTCCACCTGCCCTGTTAGGAATTAATCAGCCATAATGGCCATCTCTGACTTCTCCCTCCTTCTGATAATAGGCATGAGATATGATGGGACCAACCCTTGCTTGCCTGGTCATAGAAGATGGTCCAGTGGGCATGGGACCCAGTGTGACTGGTTCCTTGTGTCTAGTGATTGGGTTGGAGACGGAAACGTAGTCCAGGCTGAGCCAACAAGAATCTTCTCTGGGAGCTTTCCAACAACCACATCCTAGATCAGCTCTCCTTGGCAAGCACTAAGCTAGAGTGTCAGGGATCTTGGGCTACCCGTCAAAAGGGGAATCAGGACCTTGACAGCAGCATTAGAGTCCTGGGTCTAGACATGCCTGGATGTGATTTACCCCTGGGCTTCCCCAGCTTATGGGATCCAGCAAATCTTCATTTTTGCTTATGTGAAAGAATAGTGGTGTAATGTGTGCTTCTATCAGTGCGAAAATACCAAAACGATCATGGAGTGAGACAGCCTTCTGAAAGCCCTCCACAAGCGCCAGCTTTCACACAGTTCCTGCAGGAGGACCAAGCTCCAACCACTTAGAGGGCGCAGAAGCTCCTTGAAGGCTGGAGCCCTGGCCTCGCAGAGTGCAGGTCACCAATACTTGCACACAGGCGGGGCTCCGTGATGCGTGTGCACAAACCCACAGAGTTATCAAAGGGGACCAGCTGACCAGGTTTTTCTGACACAGTGGCTCCTGAGTTAAATAAGTTTCTTCACCGTGAGCATCTTGCAGTGTGCTGCTTGATTTAGTTTTCAATACAGGGTGAAGCATGTTTTTAAGGGAAAACCCTCAAACCTATTACAGTAAGTCCTAGGGCTTTATGAGCAGATTTGAAAAGTGTTATTAGGTCATGTCCCTATCTCCCTCAAATGAACTTAGAAGTGGGTCGTTCCCATGGCTAAAGTCACCCTTTACATCTAGAAAATAATGCTGTTGTAAAATGTTGTACTTTATTTTAAAAAATATTTATTTATTTTTTAGAGAGAGGAGAAGGGAGAGAGAAAGAGAGAGAAACACTGACTGGGTGCTTCTTGTACGCGCCCCAATGGGGCCAAACCCGCAACCCAGGCATGTGCCCTGACCTCACACTGAACTGGCAACCTTCCTCTCTTTGTGGGACGGCGCCAACAAACTGAGCCAAACCGGTCAGAGACAAAGTGTTGTGTTTTCATGACAAGACTCCCCTTCACGTCTCCAAAGGAGACCACTTGGAACAATCCTTTAGAACGTTTCAATGCAGGAAGTAAGCGGAGCCTTCCTCAGCCCCCGCTCACCTACCCGGGGCTCTCGGGCCTCTCTCCCATCTCACCAGACCCCGCCGCAGCAAGGCCTGTCCCTCTTTCCTCACGCTGCTCGACCAGCTCTCCTCACGTGGGGTTACCTTTGGGGCATTCCACAGTTCCCAGTTCTGGGGTTCCGAGCAAACACCGGGAAGCAAACAAACTAACAAAACGAAATAAAAACAAAAACTTCTGGCTCTTGTCATTCTAAATCCCACCGCTTTTCCATCTCCAGCTTGTTTTCTCATCAAATAACAGAACGGGAGGCCCACAGATGTTCCCCGTTTAAGTATCTGGTGTAGGTAGGCACTGGCCATCTCCCAAAGCGACTGTGTTTTCCTTTCCAAAGCAAAGGCTCTAAAGGCGTGTCTCAGAGGAACGGGGCTTCTCCAGTCCGTCCTGGAGGGCCAGCTCATCCCCGAGCACGGCAGCTTGGGCAGCCATGGCTGAGTCCTAGCTTGCCAATAACTGGGCCGCCTGCACTTTGTCATGGCACCACTCCTTGCCTCCCAACATCACCCTTAGCCTACACCCTGGCCCACCTTCCATCCAGTCCCTTGCTTCCTCCCCGGGCTCCCGCTCACCTCCTTCTTTTCCATCCCTTCCCAAACTAATTTACATCTCCTATTGCTGCAGCTCCAAATGCTGTCCTCTACATGCTGTTTTTGCAAGAAGATGGAATGCAGACTTGAGCCTTGAACTCTCCCCACTGTTGCTGGGGCTGGGATACCAGGCTGCAGGGAAACAGGAAGGTCCTGGAACCTCCCATCCCAGGCTGCCGGCAGTGGTGGGCCCCACTGGAGCCCGGCAATGAGCTGAGGCAATGAGCCCAGCATCGTGCCTGCCACCCTCTTCCCCCGGTAATTTCTCCCAGCCTCTCTGTAGGATTCTGTTAGCACTGAAAGCCTTCATTTTCAGAAATGTTTAAAATAACAAGTCTGAGGAAGTGAAAAGATACCTTGGGATGGCTATGAACAAGTGAATTGATGTGGTCAGGCTAGGTGTTTCCGGATCTCTACTAATAATACTAAATATTAGTTAACAATACTTATTGTTAGTAACAATGCTTGGTACTATTACTAATGATAATACTTATCATAGTAGTTAATAACAACAACAATGGCTATTGTTTCTTGACATCTTAGCCTGTGCCAGGCACAATGATAACTTCTTTACAGGTAACACCTCGTGTAAGCCTAACATCAGCCCCTTCGCGGGAGGCACTGTTGTTAACCCCACTTTAAAGATCAAGACACCAGGGCTCAGGGAGGATGAATAATTTGCCCAAGATCATAGGGCCAGTAAGCGTGATTTTCTCAACCACTTCACTCTGTCGCCTCCGTCGGGAGAGCCAACACTCTACAACACCTTTAGAATTTTTTTCCCAGACATTCCAAGATAATTATAAAACATACTCTTCTGCCTGATCATAAAAAAGCATACTGATATTTGCAAGGGTCTGCTTTAGATCATCATAATTATCCGAGGACATAGAGTGCTCAGTGCCATTTTGCAGAATCTCCTGTAGCCTGTGACAAATTCTGGCCCCTCCTCCTGGCTTCCAGGCCGAGGTAGAAGGAGATAGTGTGGATTTCTGGGCTGACTTTCTTCTGAAGCTGGTCATACTCAGGAGATTGTTGCTTCACTATGTCCCTGATGTCAGCCTGTGAGTTGTTTGGGGTTTTTTTTATATTTGTTTTGCCATGAATCTCTTACAGATCAGGAGGGAAAGGTTCAGGGGATAGGTGAGAGTCTGTGTGTTCTGGTGAACATGACAAAGCTGTCTTCCTGCAAAATCAGCATCTATGAAAATCCCTGGCCACTCAGTTCTGAGCTCTTTTCTCCCCTCCACATTGCCTTCAAGGTGAATAGGGGTGTTGTCTGGCTTACTTGTTGTATTCAAACATTATTGATCCCACTGGTGAATCACTGACGTGAGATATTTCTTTAAACTCCTTGTCATTTTCTAACCTGATCTTTAATTTCGTTTGCATTGTTTGTGAATGGGATGTAGTGAGGATTGCACTGGCATTCAGAAACGTCTGCAGCCATGTATCCACCCACCTAGTCACCTCCTTTCTGGACACTCACCCATCTACCCATCTATTCACCCACCCATCAGCCTGCCAGTCCACTCAGTCGCCCACTCACTCAGTCGCCCGCTCACCCAGCCACCGTTCATCCATCCCCTCCTTCCTTTACATTCCCATGGCAACCTCCCCGATCCAGGCTCCCACTGTCTCCCACCACTGACCTGTATCTTGGTGTATATGTGTTAATAACATGTAACTACCCATTCCCTTGGTAGAGAGAGTCCAGCATCTCTCTTTTCAAAGCCATCAGATACACCAAATTAATCATCCTTAAACTTGGCTTTGATTATGTCACTCTCTAGTCAAGAACCTGCAATGTTCTCCAATGTCTAAAAAATAAAGCCCAGATTCTGATGCTGATCCCTAAGATCTCCTTGATCAGTCTTCACCTCCCACCGCTTAATTTCAGTTCTCCAGTATTGAAATATCTAAGTATTAAATATCTCCAATATTTAAACATGCAGAAGAGTTGAGGGAACAGTAACAAACACCCAAGAACATGCCACCCAAATTAGATACCTCTTAAGATTTTCCCATTTTTGCTTCAAAATTACTCTTAGAAAACAAAACAGTTAAAGCTGAAGTGTTCTGAAGTGTCCTTTGTTACCCTACTTACTCCCTCATCCCTCAGTCACTCTCCTGAAGCTGGCATGTATTCTTACATGGTCCACATCTGGAGAGCTCTATGTCAGACAGGCATCAGACAATATGAACAATAGGAACTACTAATTTATGTTTTAGCCCTCGCTGGTTGGCTCAGTGGATTGAGTGCTGGCCTGTGAACCAAAGGGTCACTGGTTCAATTCCCAGTCAGGGCA
The DNA here is from genome assembly GCA_004026765.1 of Micronycteris hirsuta. Taxonomy (NCBI): domain Eukaryota; kingdom Metazoa; phylum Chordata; class Mammalia; order Chiroptera; family Phyllostomidae; genus Micronycteris; species Micronycteris hirsuta. Next base: position 127,592 of record PVJI01000344.1, on the reverse strand, counting down.
CATGCCTGGGTTGTGGGCTAGGTCCTCAGCAGGGGGCACGCAAGAGGCAATCACACATTGATGCTCCTCTCTCTCTTTCTCCCTCTGTCTAAAAATAAATAAATAAAATATTTTTTTAAAAGATGAAAAAATTTTGTTTTATATTATGTTAAAATATCATAGGATCTTTGTTTTTTTTGCCCAACTTTATCTTTCAAATTTTACCCACATTTATACATTCCATTATATGACTATCCATAGTCTACTTAACTATTCCCTTCACGATGGACATTTAGGTGATTTGTCTTCATTCCTTTACTACAAACATTATCACAGCAAATATTCTTGCACAAACCTTGTGTATGTACAGATATACTCAAATATCTTTAGTTATACTTAGAAGTGAAATTGCTGGGTCACGGTACGTACCTCTTCCTTTACTTCATTGTTACTGGATACTGCCCAGCTGTTCTCAAAGGGGCTGGACAAACTCAGAGGTTCGTTAGGAGGATCTGAGAGCCCTCGCTGCTCCACATGCTTGCCACCACGTAGGATCGCTTTACCAGTCCTATCGGAATCGATCTGTGCCTCCTTTCATTTTACCCTCTCCTGATTACCAGTGATTATGAGCATCTATTCTTATATTTTTAACCATTTAAAAAGTTTTCTGTGACTTACCCCTTTATATCTTTTACCCATGTTTCTATCGGGTTGTATGTCCCTTTCTCATTAATTAGTAGCAACTGATTTTATATTCTTGGTATTAATCATTGATTAATTTTGTACATGCCACGTATCTTCTTGTCTCATCTGTATTTTCCCTTGATAGTTATCGTTGTAGGGAGATTGTTTTAGTTTTATATAATGGAATCAATATTTTTTCTTATGGATTGTGCTTTTTTATTTTCAGCATAAATAAAACATTCTTTTTGTGTTTCTTTCCTACCCCCAAGATTTTACATATAATCTCTCATATTCCCTTCCAAAAGTTTTAAAGTTTTGCTTTTTACCTTTAGCACTTTAAGCCATCTAGAATATATTTTTGTGAACTAAGGTGAAGGTCTTATTTTTTTCCATATGAAAATACACAGGTGTGGTGTGAGTGTGTGTAAAATGAGTTCATGAAATAACAAGACAAGGATGGCCAGCCAATGCAGTCAACCCCATTCACGAAGTCCTCTGTCCTTTCCCGGATTCGCAACGCACGTTTGCCCCACGCTGTGTTCCCCACGTTCGCGCACAGAGAGCGATCTGGGCGTGGGTGGGTCCCGCTGGTCAGTTCGCCTTACTGCTCTATCACCGCCTCTTTGACTGACTGTCACTGTAGGGAAGTCTTGATAGTCTGATGAGGCAAATACTCAAAAAATACCAAAATAATAATAATAATAATAATAACCTACAGACCTTATTTTTTTAATTATAGCATAATAAAGTTACAAATGAAAGTCAAGTAAAAGCTTTCAAAAAATCTTTGAAACTAAAATAAACCTAAGTTTGAATAATTTATAAGGCAAAGAAGAAATTGTAATGTAAATTATGAAACATTTATATCTGAATGACAATGAAAGCATTACTTATCAAATCTTCTAGGATGTAGTTAATTTGTAGCATTAATGTTCAATCATTCTTGTTTTTTAATGTATGCGTTTTTAAATTACATTTTCTAATTGAATGTGGTAGGTACCCAGGAACGTTATTAATTTTTTTATATTGATCTTGATACCAGCCATCTTGCTGAACTCTCTTTAGCAGTAAGTATGGTATTTGCTATTGGTTTTTCGTAAACACCCTTTGTCAGGCTAAGAAGTTCCTATTTATTCCTAATTCACTAAGAGTTTGTGTCTTAAGTGGTAAAAAGTTAGAAGCACTGCCTTTTAAAAGTCAAGAGTGCCACTTCTCCCCCATCTCCCTTCATGTACCAGATGGAGGTCCTAACCGGTATCATAAGCAAGAAAAAGAAGTGAGAGGTTATCGAGGAAGAGATAAGACCACCATCATTTAGAACTAATCAGTGAGTAGTTTCCTAAGCACATTTTTCACTTCTGACCCTTTATTTAACCTGTGTATGTATCCTGAATAAAATATTCCTTTATCCCAATCTTAATTCGTAATCTTACTCTCCGATCTTAATTCTCACTAAATTGTTTCTCAAGGTCTAATAATCACCCCAATAATAGCTAATATTCATTGATTACTTACTGTATACCAGGTAGGGATTTTATATTATTTTTTTAAATCCTCACAACAACCCCATGAAGGAGGTTATCATTAGTTCCATTTTGAAAATGCAGAAACTCAGAGGATCGAGGGATTAGGATGAGCTCACAGGGCCTGAAAGTGGGAGCACGGGAATCGAGCCAGAGAGTCTGTCCGTAACCCTAACCACTGCACTAGACTACAACATCGATCTAGCTGCTCATGATGCAGGACCCAGACTTTTCTGCCCACGGGCCTTTCCTTCGGTCTGGGATCCTATCTCTCCTTTTCCTGAACCTCTGAGTATGTTTGAGGACACAGTGATGCACTGCCAGCCCCTTTGGGACTGACTGACTCGTGGACTCGTTCCCCCAATGCGAGGAGTGCTGCTAGCAGACACCCCTAGTCGTCAGCCTTTTGGGGAACTACTTCAGATAAAGAGGCACCTGCCCAAGGCCACATCCCCTTCTGGGAACAACTTGAGGGTATAAAGGCCCACCCAGCCTCCTTACTACAACCCAGGACAACTCGGAGGGCACCCCAGCTTCAGAGCTCCCCAAGGACTTGGTTGAGGCCTTTGTTGCGACTGCACCATGGCCCACCTTCTCCACCGGCTGACTCCCTTTCCTTCCACAGGTGGGCACCCCAAGACCACTAGCTAATATACCTCTGCATCATAATCACTGTCTCAGAATCGGCTTTCTGGGAAACCTACTGGGACAGATGCTAATCTTTCAAGGCTCACTTCAGATACTGCTTCCACAACATAAAACCTTCCCCGAACTCCCTCCACCCCACCCCAACCCAGACTGGAGGTTCTCCTCTCTCTGAACCAACTTCCCTCTCTGCTGTATTTGAATCACTGCTACACATCTGCCTTCACTTCCATTCTACACTGTGACCTCCTTGGGGGAGGGCATCCCATGTGACTCATTTCTCTGTCTTCTTCAGCACTGGCCTTTACAACTGGGCTCTGGAGTCAGACAAATCTAATCCCTCTCCCATTTCCACCTCTATCAGCATCAGCTTTCTCATCTGAAAAATTTAGTGATGTCAGCATCTTATTCCTAGGCTTTAAGAATTAAATGTCGATAGAATGCTTAGCCCAGAACCTGGCACACAGTAAGCACTCACTAATTGTTATTTGTAATCAATGTTTATCTACTGTCATGATAGTACTAATATATGTTTATTGAATGCATTTGGGAATGCCTGATGGTGACCAGTGCAGCAAGCTGTGCTAGAAGAGTGAGCATTCATAACTTTATCTCCCTGGGAGATGGTAGAGACTGGCTGAAAGTTCCTCGTGCCTTGGCAGCCTGCCCACTTTGCTCGCGCTCACTGGCGCTCGCTCGCTCTCTCTCTCTCTCCCCATGCAGGCCTCATAGCTGGACCCTCCAGCATGCAAACCCTCACTGTCTCCTTCCACCCAATAATAAAAAATAAACTTGGCTTTGAATCCAAGGCCATTGGTGCTTTTGATCTTGGTTACAAAGCAAAGCAATTATTGCACACAAAAGCCCCGATTTATTTATGAAATGCGACAGACATCTTCGAGGCGGGAATGAAAAAGCTCACTTAAGACCAAGCCCTTATTGCCACACAGTGAATGGCTGCTTTCAAACACAAGCCCCCCCAAATGCTCTCTCTTCTCTGCTAAGAGTCTTTCCTCATTAGCGCTTCCTCTAGAACACCACAGCTTCCAACAATCAAATTCACTTCACTGCCTGGCAAGTAATTAAATTCTGCAGGCATCAGAGCAGAGAATAATGGGTGGCTATTGTTAAGGAAGCTGAGGCTGGAAATGAAATGGATTTCAGTGCCCAGTCTCAGAAATGGTTGGGGTGGGAAGGGCGAGCAAGCAGGATGCAGATGGAAGCTCCCACTGGTGCACCACAGGGGGCAGTGGTTTCAGTAGCAGACCTGGAGTCAAAAACCTGCATTTGGGGCCAGATTTTGCGCTTACCAGAGGGGGCTGGGGGGCTCAGTTTCCTTACTTGGAAAACAAGGAGGTTGGAATAGGTAGGTCATTCTCTATGTGTGGTCCCCCAGACCAGCAGCATCAACATCGCCTGGGAACTTGTTAGCAATGCAGATTCTCAGGCTTCACTCAGATCTACTGAGTTAGAAACTGTGGGAATGGAGCCCAGCATTCCATGTTTCACAAGCCTCCCAGGGGATCTGAAGCTAGAATTTATACACCAACCATTGGTAGGTAATGTTTAAAGATGAGGCCACAAACTAAAATGCATAAAGGTTGGGGAGGCAAAATAAAGGAGCCAACTAGGTGTGATCACGGGACAATAGCAGGGCCACGGGCAGTGGAGAGAGTGTGCCCTGGCTGAAGGGGGCAGCAGCAGCTCGGTTTCAGCCAAGTACTGCCAAGTATGAACCCTCGTGGATCTGGTATTTGCAGCGCTTCTGATTTCTTAAGAGAAACACAAAATCACGATTTTTATGTGAAATCCCAAAATTTTTAAATGTTGATTTTTCTTTTTTTTAATTATATTTTATTGATTATGCGATTACAGTTGTCCCAATTTCTCTCCCTTTGCCCCTATCCATCCAGCACCTTCCTCTCCCTCAGGCAATTCTCACATCATTGTTTATATCCATGGGTCATGTGTATAAATTCTTTGGCTACTTCATTTCCTATACTGTACTTTACATCCCCAGGGCTATTCTGTAACCACCTATTTGTACTTCTTAATCCCCTCACCTGTTCCCTCATTCCCCCATACCCTCTCCCATCTGGCAACCATCAAAACACTCTGTATCCATGATTCTGTCTCTATTCTTTTTGTTTGCTTAGTTTGTTTTTTTAGATTTAATTGTTGGTAGATATGTATTTTTTGCCATTTTATTGTTCATGATTTTGATCTTCTTTTTCTTAAATAAGTCCCTTTAACATTTCATATACTAATGGTTTGGTGATGATGGACTCCTTTAGATTTTTCTTGTCTGGGAAGCTCTTTATCTGCCCTTTGATTCTAAATGATCGCTTTGCTGGGTAGAGTAATCTTGGCTGTAGGTCCCTGCTTTTCATGACTTTGAATATTTCTTGCCAATCCCTTCTAGCCTGAAAAGTTTATTTTGAGAAATCAGCTGACAGTCTTATGGGAACTCCCCTGTAGGTAGCTAATTGCTTTTCTCTTGCTGCTTTTAAGATTCTCTCTTCACCTTTAACCTTTGGTACTTTAATTATGATGTATCTTGGAGTGGGCCTCTTTGCACCCATCTTGATTGGGACTCTGTGTGCTTCCTGGACTTGCATGTCTATTTCCTTCACCAAATTAGGAGAGTTTTCTTTCATTACTCTTCCAAGTGGATTTCCAATTTCTTGCTCTTTCTCTTTTCCTTCTGGCACCCCATGACATAAATGTTGGACCTCTTGAAGTTGCCCCAGAGGTTGCTTACACAATCCTCATTTTTTTTGGATTCTTTTTTCTTCTTGTTGTTCTGTTTGGTTGTTTTTTGCTTCCTTGTGTTCCAGATCATTGATTTGAATTCTTGGCTTCATCCACTCAACTGTTGTTTCCCTGTAAATTGTTCTTTATTTCAGTTAGTGTAAACTTCCTTTCTGACTGGATCTTTTTTATGCTGTTGAGGTCCTTGCTGAGTTCCTTGAACATCCATATAACAACTATTTTGAACTCTGATTCTGTTAGATTGCTTATATCTCTTTAGTTTAATTCTTTTTCCAGAGTTTTGATCTGTTCTTTCATTTGGGCCATGTTTCTTTGTCTCCTCATCTTGGCAGCCTCCCTGTGCTTTCTTCTTCGTATTAAGTACAGCTGCTATGACTCCCTATCTTGGTAGCATGGCCTAATATAGTAGGTGTCCTGTAGGATCCCTCATTCCCCCATATCCAGTGGTACAGCCTCCCCTATCACCCAAGCCGGGTACTCAAGGTGCAGCCGTCACATGGGCTGAATGCACCCTCCTCTTATAGTTGAGCTTTGTTTGCTTTTGGCAGGTCAATGGGAAGGATTTACCCAGTCCAGACAGCTGCAAGGACTGGCTGTGACCACTGACCACCACCCTCCATCCTCTATGGAGAATCAGCTGTGCGGGGGCAGGGTGATGGTACTCTGAGGTGGTCTGTAGGTGTCACTGGGTTTACAGGCTCTGGGGTTTTCTGGGTGGTGCAGGCCAAGGTCAGCCCCCACCTGTTTTGCCCTGGGCCACTCTGCCTGGGCTACAAAGCAATTTGAGATGGCTGCTACTTTTGCTGGGTTTAGAGGTTCCCAGGTGAAACTAAGCTGTGAATCTAGGCTGGCTGCTGCTAGTGCTGGGTCTGAGGTCACTTATCAAGAGGTACAGAGGCTAGGGGCTCACTTAGGCCAGCTGTTGCTTGTTTGAGAGGATTTAGGAAGTTGTGTAGCATGAGCCAAGACCAGCCACTCATTTGAAAAAGTCACTATTAACTGTTTGGGTGGGCCTGTAAATTGGGTGGGAATGAGTCTCAGGGAATTTCTAGGGTGAGGCAAACAGTGTCAGCCAGGTTGATGGAGTCTCAGATATGGCACCATCCTACCAGCTCTGTGACTCTGTGAGGGAAAGGTTCAGAAAAGGGACAATGGTCTCTGTCCACCTTTCTGTCTGGGAGAAAGCTGTCTCCCAGCTCTTGATGCCAGACACTTCAGTTCTTCACTGTATGCCACTGGTGCCTTTCAAGCTGCTACCCCGACACTTGAGCTCAGAAGGGGGGAGTCTGTGTATGGGTTCTTTAAGGGAAACTGCTTGGAACTCCAGCAATTTCTTCTACCAACTCAGTCCCCGATGCTTTTTGCAGCCCCCATAAGTTAAGTCCCCATAAGTTATGGGGACTTATCTTCCTGGTAGTGAAACCTTGGGCTGTGGGTCCTGGTCTGGGGCTGGGACTCCTCACCCCCGTGATGTCCCTCCTGAATTTTTATCCACCACACGTGGGTGTGGGACTGGCCTGTTCCAAGTCTGTGCCACTCTTACCAGTCTGGAGATGGATGTAGTTTCTTTCATTCTGTAGTTGTCAGACTTCCATTCAACTTGATTTCGGATGGTTCTGTGACGGTTGCTCTATAATTTAGTTGTAATTTTGATGTGGATGTGTAAGGAAGTGAGCCATGTTCACTGATGCCACCACCTTGACTGAAGTTTCCACCCCGAAGCTTTTCTTGACTGGCTGTCTAATTTTCTTAACACAGTGAGGGCCAAGCAGATTACCCTTGAGAACTGAATTCAGCTGTGGACCACTGTTTTGACACCTCCACTGTGAGTTGCCTTGGACCGCCATCATGATGCACTGTAACCACTGTGCTCTTGCCTTTCTCCTAACACTGAACCCCCCACTTCCCTTCCACACTGGTCAGAAAAGACCCAGGGTTGACCCAGGGAGGGTATCCCTGTTGGGGAGGAAACACAAAGCTAAATCACAGAGGCACAAGTGGAGGAACTTAGAATGTTACCCAGAGGAGGGAAAGGCCTGGATGGATGATCACGACTCTTGTCTTCTTCAAGCAACAGACAGGTTTCCGTGTAAATTTGAGTGATGTGGCTTTCAAGTGTATGGCCAGCCCTCTGAGTAGAAACATTGTATGATTTCATCTCAACACTGGGGAGAATTTTTTATTAACCACAGTTGTCTCCAAATAGAATGAGCCATCCTGAGAGGTAACGAATGCCCTTTATTGAGGGGGATCTAGAAGAAGAAGGATGAATACTCTTACAGAGGATGATAAAAGGACTGGAACACAAAGCCTAATAGACATCTATTGATTTAACACACCCCAGTTTTTCTTGGGGAATTGCCCCTCACTCCTTCTCTGTCCCATGCATCAGGTGAAGTTGAGTGTACACTTGGCTTCAGGGGTAGGCGTGTTTCTCAGGCCTGGCCAGTCCACACTGCATCCCCCAGCCACAGGTAGGATGCTCACATGACTCACACTGGGCCAATCAGAGCCCATAAGACTCAATTCTGGAAAAAGGGAGTTCTTCCTTTCCACTGAACTTTAAACAGGTAGGATGTAAGCCTGGAGCTGCCAGGGGCCATCTGATTATCAAGTGGAAACAGACTGACTACAGAAGAGCCCTTCACTGTCTCCCCTTAAAAAGGGTGTGTGCAGCAGGGCAGGAATTAGAGCAGAGCTGCAGAGAGACTGAATTCCTTTGTGCCCTGGACATTCCCCATGCCTGAAGCCAGGCTTGGCTCTAGGGAGCTTGTATATTCCCTTTCTTCTCTCAAGCAGGTTGAGCTGGGTTTCTGTTGTTTGCAACCATAATAGTCCTGATCCCTATAATGACCTCCAAAACCCCATCCAGTTCCATTCCAATATGATGGACCTCACACTTGAAGCAAGTACCACCTGCATGTATAAGTCCATTTGAACAGATGAATCCTAGAATGGCTTCTGGAATTTGAAGTGCTTCCTCTAGCCATGTAAATAAATTCCACTACAAAAAGGAAAACAGAGAGTCATGAAAAGGTAGTTATTAAGTCAAATAGCACCTTGCATCTGTGAGAAGCTGGCAGTCAAGGCAGCTACCCCAGGGGGGTAGGACACCCGGCCTGGAAGCCACTCCCACCTCCTGCAGACGCATTGGTAGAGCACGAAGTGACAGGGTGATGAAGGAACACAGCCCCCCTGGCCCACCCCAAGTGCTATCTATCTCAGGAGTGCAGAGGGGGCTCCGTTCTTCAGGATCACTGGTGAGCCACCATGCAGCGAGCACCTACTGAAAGCCAAGCCCGTGCTGGACACTTGGCCTACATCTATTCTTCAAAACAGGCCCCTGAGGAAGACATTGTCACTATCTCCACTTCTCAGCTGAGAAAACTAATGCTCGGAGAGACCTGCCCAGGGTCACGCAGTCAGTGAGAGTCAGTTCTGAGAGATTCCAAAAGCCCAGCCATGCTGCCACCTGCCAGTGACAAGAACAGGCCCAAAGTCACCAGGTCTGGGTTCTCCTGGCAGCTGCTCAGTCTTTACTTCCTCATCTATAAGATGGGTGAGTGATGAGCCCTTTCCGCAGTCTGACCAGACAGCAGCCCCTGCAGTCACTTTGAGGCCTGTGGGACCTCTCAGCAGGTAAGGAGCGCGGCCTCTGTGCCAAGATTATCTAGAACCAACGCGACACAAAGGGCGGTGCTGGGCTAAATCAGCCAGCGAGGCCCTATCCCCACCTCTCTCCTGGCCCACGGGGGCTGGGTCATCTCCTTTGTTCCACTGGCACAGGCCTGGGAACAAGGCAGCTAGGAGCTCAGCTGTAGCCGTTTTTTCATTAGTTTCCACCCTGTTAACCTCATCACAAGTGAGGCTGCTGTCAGCCTAAATGAGAACAGAAAAGATTCATCTCGCTCGTCCCCGGCCTCAGCCCAGAAGACCCTTCATTTCCTACAGGCTCTGATGACCCTTTCTTTTCGAGTCACCCCCACCCAGGAAACAAGATGTGACAGCGGCAGCAGGCAGAGGCTTGTGATGGGACCAAGTGACCTGAACCACTTCAGTGTGGCTTTGCAAAGCGCTATGCGATTTTTTTTAATTGCACTGTATTTACCTTCCTAATTATGTTTGCTTACGCAAATATTAAACTTAGACTATGTTTCATTAACATGGCCCCAGGAGGACACCAGAGCACACTGAGCAGGAGGAGGGAACTAGCCTGCGACTCCAGTTTTGCTATAGAAGTCATCCTCAGAGGGGGTAATCCTAATACAGACCAATAATCAATACAGATTATTATACTTCATATCATCCTGTCCTCTTCCTGTGCTTCTAGCAATCCCAGGTCAACTTTCCTGAGCATTTAGCCCCAGGGGCTGTTTTCCATGCTTTATTTGGGATTAAAAACCCTCTTAATCCTTCCAACTGCCCCGTGGGTTTTTCTAGCCCCACCTGACAAACGAGGAAGCTGAGGCTCAGAGATTTAAGGAACAAGCCCAAAGACTAATGACGGGAAGCTAATAATGGAACCAGGACTATGACCCCAGGAATTTCAAGAATTCTGGACCCAAGGACCACACCCTGAACCACTTCTCCACATCTTCCGCCTTCAGAGGCACCGTTTCCTTTAACCCTCACGCTGCTCCTGGGAAGGAGTGGACCTTAACCCCATTCGCAAGACTAAGAGGATGAGGCTCAGGAAGACTAAATAAATGGCCTGCCCACTTTACAAATGAGAAAACTGAAGTTCACAGAAGTGACCTCAGTTCTTTGGACTTGCACACACCTAGTGTTTGCTCCATGCTACACCAGGGGCTTGGGACGCCGAGACACAGGGCAAAACCTTTCTCAAAGCACCAGAGCAGTCTGTTAAAAGGCTTAAGAATGAGCAAACTTTTGACTTCCCAGTTCCCATTGGAGAAACTGAAACTAGGAAAGAGCAGTGAATGTGACGAAGATGTATGCAGGGTCCGGCACAAATAACACCCCCCCTTTTTTTATTGCAAAATCTTTTATTACGAAATCATAAGCATGTAATTCTGTAACATAACAATAACACACTCAAGCACACCATAGGACACTTTAGGTGAAATGTCCACATTGCTGTCCACCGCATGCAAGACATCCACGCGCCCTGCCCACCACACTCCGGCAGGCGTCACTTTTGCCGGGCCCTGTGTGTTGTTTGTAAGAGTCAAACAATGGGATAACTTAAGTGTTCGACAATAAGACATTGGTTAAATAAATTAGGGCACATTATATAATGAAATATTAATCGTTCAAAACTGCTATGGAAATATATTTATTGACATGAGATTCTGCAGCAAAGTGTTACATAATTTTCAGTGGACATAAGCAGACAGTAAAATCATGTGTGCCGTCTGATCTCACTGTGGAAAGTGCGTGTGTAAGCTGGCAGATGCACAAAAATGAGCACACGTGGAAAATGTGCTTGCACATGTACATGATATGAAACACCTATGACACTTAAGTGACTACTGTCGAGTGATAACATTTTAATTTTTGTGTGGACTCATGTCCATTTTCCCAAATTTCCTGCAACGAACGTGAACTGCTTACTTTTCCATGAAAAGGTTTTTATTTTTGTGGTGGTTGCTACAATGGCTGAGCCACCAGCCACATCCAGGTTTCAAACTCAGGATCTGGCATGCCAAGTCCAGCCCTCAGCCCCCCGCACGTCCCCAAACCACATGCCACCCTGGCTGGCACAGTGTGGCCATGGCCGGCCTGGGGCTGAGACCCAGGCAGGTCAGGGGGCTTGTGTGCCTACCTTTTTGAAGAGTCTGATGACATCCTCACTGATCTGGGAAAGGCGGACGATGACATTGTTCATGAAGATGTCATTGAGGGTGGCGTGGTCTCGGCTCTCCCGCCTGGTCTGATGCAGCACCAGATACCAGCAGTTCACGGGCGAGAGGAGGTACTGGTCCTTCCTGTGGAAACCGAGACAGCTCAGGCTGGCTTCACTGGAACTGCCACCCAGACAGCGTTCCACGGTGTCACTCACCGTGGCTCTTTTGACCCTCATGGGGCCCTTTGAAGTTTGGTGTTATTCTAACACACTCCCGGTTGGGGAAACGGATACTACGGAAGCTAAAGTGACCCTCCCAAGGTCGCAGAGCTGGGGCCCGAACTCAGGCCTTTGACTCCTGTCCCATCTAGTCCCCAGAGCATATGGCATTTGCTACATGCTTCTCTGTCTTCTGGGAAGAAGCCGCCTTCCCCAGGGCTAAGAAATACTAAACCAGTTGTGTTTGAAATACTTGTATGAGTTCTAGAACTATGCAGTGGAAAGAACAAAATGTGAACACTTCCCTTTCCCTTCTCTGCCTGTCCCAGCCCCTGTGGTCCCCTCAGGCTCTTAACTCCTTGGTCCTCCCCCAGGACATGGGCCTGGAGAGTTTCAGGTTCTGTATTTGGGAAGAGGGATTAAGGAAAGCTGCTTTGAGTAAATTACACATAAGGCAAGTAAATCTTTGTTCTATGATGATTAGATTCTTAGCATCTTCTGGCTGAGCACTGTGCTAAACCAGGGTTTCTCGAAGTGTGGTCCTCAGACCACCAACAGCCGCGGCACTTGGGATCTTGTTAGAAATGCAGATTCCTGAGCCCCACTCTAGACCTGCTGAGTCAGAAGCTCTGAGGGCAGGCCCAGCAATGTGGATTTTAATAAACCCTCCAGGGGTTGCTGATTCATGCTCAAGTCTGAGAACCGCAGATCTGTACACCATTGCTTCCCAAGGCTTGGGAAGTGGGATGCTGCCAAAAACGAACTGGAGGAGTATCTCCCTCAAAGACCCCTCTGTTAGCCTAGCAAAGGGTATGTACATCTTATTCTCCAGGAAGGAGGAGGGAAGGGCAAAATCAGACCCTCAGTCCCGTGTTACCATCTTGCCCTCCAACCCTGACTCTTCCTTTACTCCGCTTTCCATGGTGGGAAGGAGATGCTGGATAGGCAGGCTGTGGAGGGAGAGGCCCATCCTGTACCCTTGAGGCTCAGGGTCCCCCAGGCCTACCTTGCTCCGCCTGTGCCCTGAGGGTGGGCCGCATACAAGGGCTGGCCGTGTTACCCTCTGAGCCTCCCCCTATCAGTGGTTTTGAGGAAGGGAAGTCTGCTGACCCTTGCTCTGACCACATCATCCTCTCAAAGCCAAGTGCAAGTGCTAGAAGGTGCAGCCCCGAGGGCTTCTGGACGCCCACAGCACCCCCACACCCTCACCCTGCCCAAACCCTGGGCTTGGGAAGAGCAGGTGGAGCCCTTGCCACTTGACTTAGAGGAATTTTCTTCCTATCAAGAAATGAGCTAAAAGTCTGTGTACATAGCAGGAATTTGGGAGAAAAGAATTTGGTTATATAGAGGAGAGATATATTAGAAACTCTCTAAGAAAAACGGAGATTTCTCCATTGCTTATAGCCTAGAGAATAAGCCAGAACACTAAAATTCAATCACCCAACCCAAATCCTTCAGCGTTTACTTCCAGCCAGGTCTCAGGCGGGCTCTGGAGAAATGTGACACAGACCTGCCTTGGAGGGGCTCCTTGTCAAGTGGCTGAGGCAGAAGAGAGATACAGTGGGAAGTGACAAAGCCTCCTCATACATGAGAAGCTAATGGCGCTGCTCCTCCTGTGCTCTCTGGCTTTCATGCAGAGCTCTTTCCCACCCAGGCCTTCACTCCCACTCTTCCCCCCACCTGGAGCGCGTTAGCCCCTGCTCTGGTGGTGACTGCCTCTTTCTCTCCCTCTGGGTCTCTGTTTAAATGACACCTCCCCAGAGAGCATGCCTGTGACCACATTCTAAGGCACAAGTCCTCAAAATGTGACCCCTGAGCAGCATCAGCAGCATCAGCAGCATCACTTGGGGATGTGTTGCAACGCAGGGCCACTCCAGCCCACTCAGTAAGAAACCCAGGGGGTGGGCTCAGCATCTGTGTCTTAACCAGCACCCAGGCCATTCTGCTGCACACTCAAGTTTGTGAGCGTCTGCCTTAAGGAGCGTCCATGGCCCCTCACCTGTAAGTTCTTTCAGAGCAGGGAGTGTTCCTGCTTTAGTGACCACACCCAGTGCCGAGCAATGGGATGGCACCCAGGAGACGCTATGGAAGAGAGGCCCATATATAGAAAAAGGTCACATTCGTGCTGGGTCTTGAAGAATGAGTAGAACTTTTCCAAATAGAGGGGCTGAGAAACATGGACTTATAGGCAGAGGGAACCGAGGATACAAAGATAGAAGAGTAGCCCAGTAGAGGAAGAATTCCAAATGTGGTAGGTAGGACATGAGGGTGGGAAGACAGGTTAAGGTTGGGGGGAGGGGGGCTTTGAATGACAGGTGAATGAGCTGGGCCTTTATCTTCTAGGACACATGGTTCTCAACCTGAGTTGCACATTAGAATCACCTGGGAAGCTTTTAAAAACACCAAGACCCAGGCCCCATTCAAGATAAATTGAGTCAGAATCTCTGGGAATAAGCCTTGGTATCGGTATTTTTTTAAACATTCTGTAGAAGATTCTAATGTAGAAGTGTGGAAGTTATTTAAGCAGAGGTATGATGTGACCAGTGCGTGTCTTAGAAAGATCACTGAGGGCCGACTGGAGGAGGGAAGGACGATGTTTGGATGGATGATGGGAAGGTGAGTGGGTGGGCTGGTGGGCGAGTGGACTGATGGGTAAATGGATGGGAAGATAGGAGGATGGATGGTTGAATAAATGAATAGTTGGTGGACAGGTAGATGGGTGTGGGCATGGGCGTAGGGCTGGAGAAAAGAGGACCAGTCAGGAGGTGAGCTCAGTCCAGGAGAATAAAGATAACGAGGGCCTGGGTGGTGGCCAGAGAAGGCTGAACTTGAGGGACTCCTCAACAGGAGAGCAGATAAAGTTGGAGGCATCCTGGAAATAGAGAGTAGGAGGTAGGAAGGAGGGGTAGGTGGTGATTCTGAGGTTCAGATCTCAGGCAGTTGGGTGGATGCCGATGACATGAACCAAGATAAGAACTGCAAGGGAAGAAATAGGTTTGGGCAGAAAATACTTTTCACAACACATTTTTCACTGCTTCCTAGGTGGCGATAGAAATGGGAAGATTAGAGTAAAGGAAAGATGAGATAATAAAGCTGTTACCTAAATTACTTCAGGGGCTTAGCTCAGTCTGGGATGTAAGAATTGAACAGCATCAGGGAATTAAATGTGCAAAATTTATGGAAGGCACAGCCAGAAGGTGAGTTTTGGGAGTGGGGGGACAAAAAAGGCCTTGAAAGGGTGCGGAAGTGCTGGGATGGCTTGGGGACCATTAATTAGGCCACCTGGTCAGGGAGATTAGATAAGAGAAAGAGCAGAAAGGACAGCACATTCCTTATGAGAAGCCATAGGCAGGAGGCAATGCAGCCTTGGATGGAATTAGCGGGGGAGGCAGAATGAGTGGAGGTAAGGAGGAGAGAGTTACCCGAAAGCAAACCACGGACTTCTCAAAGTGAGCGGCTGCCGGGAAGATGAAGGTCTTGGTTCATTCCGGCTGGCACTCCTGTGTTGTGTGTCCAGGTATATGTGGCAGGACACTGCGGATGCAGCAGAGACCAGAACAGGCAAGACCCTGATCCCCCAACAAGCCTTCCACTCGAGTGAGGCAGACACGCAAGGAAATGAGATGATGATGCAGCCTCATAAGTACAGTGATGGGAAGGAGGCTGCAGAGCAAAGGAAGTGGTGGTGGGGTGGACGTGGGTGGCTCTCTGGAGGAAGCATATTCTAGACTGAGAGCTAAAGGCTCAAATGGCTTTATAGGGCAGAGCTTTCAGGGTGGAGAAATATAATGAGCAAAGGCCCAGACAGTGGCCAGACAGAACATGTTGGTGAGCCGAACATAGCTGAGGGGGGCTACAGCATGTTGTTCTGGGGTGAGGGGATGGGTGATAAACGAGGCTGGAGAATTAGACGGAGGCCACGTAGCTAAGGACCTTTCAGTCCCACTAGAGTGTGAGCTTTGTCCTGAGGTCAGCAGGGAGCCATCGAAGGGTGTGGAGCAGGAGAGGGAAAGGGTAAAATTGAATTTTCAAGTTTCATTTTGGCTACCATGAGGAGGCTGGGCTCACAGGGGCCAAGAGAGGAGGTGAGGGGTCCATGAAACACTTAGGTGGTAAACTGACTGGACTTGAGGACCAAGTGGGGTTAGGGTTGGAGTTGGGAGGGAGAAAAAGATGTTAGGACCACTCCCAAGTTTTCCAGTTTGGGCCACTGGGAGGGCAGAGGTGGCATCTACTGAGATGAGGGTGAGCCAGTCAGCGGAGGGGCACTGAAACGTGACCAGTCTAAAGGGCTTTGGGAACACCCAGATGGAAGCACCTGGGCTGGAGACACACGCGGAGGCCAAGCGGAGCTTACAGTCTAGAGAGGGGACGGTAGCCCTCAGAGTCAGCAAATGGGTGTGAGTTGCAACTGCAGGGAGTGCGAGAGAGGGGAGCATGGTGCCATGAGAGCGCATACCAAGGGCAACTGGCCTGGCCTGACTTCAGGGTCACTGAAGTGTCCCCGAGGAAGGTCTTTCGTTTGGGCTCTAAAGGAGGGAGCAAGGTGAAGAGGGTCAGAAGAGTGGATTCGGGGGACAGTACCAGGCAGAGGGAACAGAATGGGCAAAGGCTCATCGGCAGGGGAGAGGGGCAGGAAACGCACTGGATTTAAGGAACCCGTAAGGCCAGTGTGGCTGGAGTCCAGGAAGCAAGGCGGAGGAGGGGGCAGGTGCAGGGTCTTGTACCTGCAAGGCCAGCACATTGATCACCGTCCTGTCAGCCATCTGGGTTGTGCGGGGACCTAAGAAAGAAGCACCTAAGCCACAGATGGCACAGATGAACACTGGCTTTTGGGGACCTTTAGTTTTGTCCTTCCCTTTTCAGGGGATTACTTGTCTCTTTGAAAGTGGGACCCCTTGGACCTGAGAGCCATTCTGGCCTGCTGCAGCTGCACTTTTGGAGGATGTTGACATGAACCAGGACCTGTGCTCTCTCGTCTGAGGCACATCTTGAGCAGCCTTTCTACTTTTCCAATCTAGCATCTGAGCATCTATGCAGCAGGTGGAAGCTGCTGAGCTAAGGCATAATGTGAGAACTTTCACATATATATATATATAATCCAGAAAAAGGCAGTGAAAATTTCTGGTGAGTCACAGCTTTCTTTCTTTGGCTGGCAGAGCTGGGTCTGAGGCTCCACGAGACTGCAGCTAGAGCAGTGAGGCCTTGCCAAGCTGGTGAGTTAGGAAAATGAAATTAGCAGCGAGCCAGCTTCTCCGGCTTTTCAGCAGGGGACCGGAAAATTCCGCTTAGCAAACAGAGTCCATTTCCAGGCCTGCAGAGTCCCAGGTTGCAGATGGATCCAAAACTACTGCCCTGGGATCGTGGTCCCTCAGGGAGGAAGGCAAGCTCTTGCAGCTGACACGGTGCCCTGGACGCCAAGTCTCTGCCTCTGGCTCCCCGCTCCCTTCCAGAACATTCTTGGGCCTTACACTGGGCTTGCTTAGGCGTTTGCCAGCAAAGCTGCCTCTGAAAAGCATTCTCTCATATAATTCCAGGGCCAAAAAGGTGTGGTTAAACTCTTGCTACCTAAGCTGCCTTGGGGAGGAAATGGGATTCATTAGCCTATCTTGGAGCATGAATCATTAATTCTGCAAATATTAACCGAGTGCCATCTTTTGTGCCAGGCAGTGGTAAGCAAAATGAACCGTGCTCCCTGATGCATGGAGTTTACATCCCAGTGGGGGCCTCAGGTGTCAATCAAAGAGTCACATAAACAGGGGACTGCAACAGTCGTAGGGGCCTTGAAGGAAAAATGCATGGTGTAATGAGAGTCTACCGGGTAAGGTGAAGGTGGGTGTCAGTTCACCCCGCTGGTCCTTCTTGTCACTGAGACCTTAGCTGAGATGTTTCTATTTGGGGCCTTCCCTGACCCCCAGCGGTCCCCCAGTCTCTAGCACACCACCCTATTTTATTGTCATTACCACACTACCACACTGGAACTTGTCCTGTTCATTTTCTTTCTGTTTCTGGTCTTTGACCCCCCTGTATAGCTTATGTCTGTCCAGTTCACCACTGTGTCTCTGGCACCAGGCAGGGCTGGGCACACAGTCGGCTGAATGGATGGAAAGCGCCCAGAGGATGAGCTAGGACCAGAAGGGTGCACAGGCTTCAACACCACGCTGGGATAAGGGAGAGCACACCCAGCAGTAAGTGTGAAGGTTCCGTGAGAATGGGCACCTTCTAGAACGAGGCGAAGGTAAGTGTGGCCTGAGGGCAGAGGGCCAGGGCAAGGGCTTTGGCCGGCCAGAGAGGTTGCGGGAGCCAGTCCTTGCGGGACAGGGAGAGGACCTGGGCTGTGTGCTGCTGCACACAGGGCTGTTGGAGCAGGTGTCACACTGGGTGGCTTAAACAGCAGAAATGTCTTGTCTCACGGTTCTGGAGGCAGGAAGTCTGAGGTCAAGGTGTCGGCAGGGTTGGTTCCTTTCTGAGGGCTGTGGAGGAGACTCTACTCCAGGCCTTTCCTTGGCTTCTGGTGGTTTGCTGGCAATCTGTGGGGTCCCTTGGCTTCTACACACTTCACCCCAATCTCTGCTTTCATGTTCATATAGCACTCTCCCTGTACATATGTGCATGTCCACATGTTCCCTTGTTCTAAGGACATCAGTCTGGTTGCATCAGGGCCCCTACTAATGACATCATTTTCACTTCATTACCTCTATTCTACAAGCCTCTTGAAGGCAGGAACAATCCTTATATTTCCTTGTATCCCTCCACAGTCCTTGGCAGAGTCTCATTCATTCGTTCATTTGTTCATTCACTCTTCTAGTGGTTTTTGTGTCTGCTTTGCGCTAGGCACAGTGCTAGTCACAGAGGGTTGAAAAGATGACTGGATATGTCCTGAGAAGGCTCACAATAGAGTGGATGAAGCTAATACCAACCCAGAATTATGGCTATTGGTCAGAACACCTTTAGTTGAAGTGACAGAAATACTTCAGACTGATTTAAGCAAAAATGATAGTAACAGGAGGAGGAGAAACTTGAAGGATCAAAAATTTTAATTAAAAAAAAATACAAAGAAATAGGAGGTGGTTGGCCTCAGGCACAACTGGATCCAGGGGCTCAAAGGATATCATCAGGACCTAGTCTCACTCTCTCCATCGCCTGGTTCTGGCTTTCCTCTGCTGGCTTCACCCTCAAGCGGGCCCTCTCCAGACCGAAAATACCCTGACTACTAGTAATCCCCAGAGAAAGAGGGCTTTTCCCCAGCTGTTCCACCAAAAGGCCTGGAATTGCATCTCACTAGATAAAAGCTCTGTGGCCAAGATGACGCATTGCTGGTCACAGGCTTATTACATTGCTCGGGGATGATTCCCCTGAGATCAAAGGAAGGCGGGAGAGACGCTGCAGGGCAGAGTGGCAAATGACTACTATGTTATGCTCTGTGAGGAATTAGATCCCAGAGGAGTAAGGCAGGGGGAGGAAGGGGTTAATTCTGCCTCAGGGTGGAGGGAGAGTCACAGGAACATTTGCACTGGGCTTTGAAGTACACATAAGAGTTTGCCAGGGGAAAGGGCAAAGAGTAATAAGAGCGTCCTGCAAGCAGAGGGAAGTGTGGGTGTGAAGTTGTGACATCAGACACAGGTTGTTCTAAAGCGATCTGGGTAGGAGGGAGTGAAGCAGGGCACGGTGGAAGCAGAGGCAGCCAGCTGTGCCAGGTTATGAAGGGACTCATAAGTCAAGGCTGAACGAAGGTGTTAAGTGGGCCAGTGATGTGCTCACAGGGGCAGGAAGGCCAGGTGGGAAGCAGAGCTGCCAGGTGAGGGGAAGAGTTTGATATGGAGCAGGCATGAGGCTTCAATGCAGGGGAGCCCCTTCGTGCCAGTTGAAGTCCACTGCCTTTGGCTGATGCCGGCTCCGAGACAGAGCAATTCAGAAGAGGAAAAACTATATCCATTAGGTCATGTGGCCGAAGCAGATTCTGCTTACTGTGCTGGGGTGCCACAGAGTCAAAGCTGGAGCACAAATACCAATTCTGCCCCTCCACAGCTGGGTGAACGTGGGAAGTTAATTAAATCTTTTCCTTCTTTATCTACAAAATGGGTTGATAACACTTACCTCACAGTGGCACTTTAAGGATTTAATGAAGTAATTCATAGGATTCTATTACTATCAAACTCAGTACATAATAATAAGCATTATTATCATCACTACAATTACCACCCGCACCTCACTAGGATGTTGGGAAAACCCAACAACTGGTGTATGTACGTAGAAGTGTGGCCCATGGTAGGTTCTCTGCAAATGTTGGTTTTCTTCCTCCCATTACCACCTTCTCCCCCTGAAAACTCTTACATGTACTGCAAGGCCCAGTGCAGATGGTCCTGTGACTCCCCCGCCACCCTGGGGCAGAGTAGTTCCCTCGTTCATTTGTCCCCACACCTCAAAGCGATGGCACACTGGGTCTGATGTATTACTTCTGAGCTCCCTTGGACTTGCTGAATGTACTCTTGGTACCAGAATGAAAATCCCTGCCACCAGGCAATGCTTGGCCAACCTCATCTTCTCTTCCCCTCCAAAGCCCCATTTGCCTTGGTTTGTCCACCTGCAAAATGGGTGTACCATGGAGGGTGTACAGTGCTAGACAGAGGAAGGGCCCGTGGCTCCTCTGCTCCATTCTCTCACTGTTTAGCTGTTTGGCTTAAGGATCTTAAGCCAGGCTCACCCTGGCTGGCCATTGGGTCCCTTGCCTGTCAGGTGGGGACGATGACACCTTCCCTGACTCCTCCCAACCCCAACAGAATTCTTGGGAGGATTTAAGCAGCTAAAGGCAGGGGAGGCACTTTGCAAAGTATAAGACACTATATAATTGTCAAAGGTCATTATTATTCTATTTGCCTAATGGAATCGAGTCAAAACTAAACCCTTGCTTATTACAGCTTGCTAAAGTCTTTATTACATCTACTTTTCATTTTAGAATAAAATTTAAATAATATACTTGTATCATGTGTACCAAACATCTCATACATAAATAAATCACATCCTGGTTAATACTTTGGATATCGCTGATTATAGTCTCTGAGAACCCTAGGAAATCGGGGGGGCATCTGAGGAAGGACCGGAAGGAAAAGCTGGAAGGCGCAAAAGGGATTGCAGCCATTGCAAAGACCACTGTTTAGGCCGAGTCTCCTGCCTGAAAGCCCCTCCCAGTGATGAGGAGAGGAAGCTAAAGGATGTAGAGGGTGACCAGGAGGAGCTGGAAGGGGCCCAGGAGTGTCATGCTGGCTTCAGGATTTTTGCCATTCCTGCACGTCACCACACTTAATACCTCCCTGTTGGTTGTCCTCTTTTACTCAACTGAATTTATTAATAAAGGACTTTCCCTAGTCTTAATTAAAATAACATTTTAAAACCAGCATCACTTGGCATAAATAAAAGGTAACTGAAAAAGTAAGTTTAAGGAAAACAAAACAGTATCACCAGTCCCAAACGGAGGCTGATGCCTGAGGTCTGTCGCAGTTTGGAAAGAGGGAGGTGAGAGAGGCATTAGCAGAACACCAGTGCCAAACTGCGACTTTCTCCTTGACGCAACCCAACGACGGAAAGAGACTTGAAAAGATAATTCAATATTTATGGTTCGTGTGCAATCGATGATCCCTCCCTCATTTGGAGGAGCATTGATCCAGTCTGACCATCCATCACGTTACAGAAATGCATCCCTAAACAACCCAGCCTCCGAGTATGCACCTCCACAGATTAGAAACATACACTCCCAAGGCAGCCTTCTGTGTGCTAGCCAGCTCTGGGCAGCTCTGGATACTGGAATATTCTCAAGGCTGAGCTGAAGTCAGCTTCTTTGAAAATGCTATTTTGGACCTCATTTCTCTCCTTCTGCAGCTGCACAAAATAGGTCTATTTCCTTCATGTATTTGAAGAAAGTACTTTGTTGTAATTTGGACTTTTCAGTTATTCATTCAAAAAACTTTGATAGAGACATCAAAATTACAACTAAACTACAGAACAAACATCATTTAGAACCACCTGAAAGCTGGTTGAATGGAAGTCCTACAACTAGGATTAAAAGAGAAACTATATCGAGACTGGTAGGAGGGGCAGAGACCTGAAACAGGCTGATCCCACACCCATGTATGGTGGATAAAAATCAGAAGGCATGTCTCAGCTACAGAGGTCCCCCCTGAGGAGTGAGGGGTCACAGCCCCACACCAGGCCCCCCAGCCCACGGTTCCAGTGCCGGGAAGATCAGTCTCCATTACTTCTGTCTAAAAACCAGCAGGGATTGTGGCTGAGGGAAATGAAGACTTCTGGAGTCCCAGACATTACTCTTAAAGGGCCTGTGCACAGACTTACTTGGACTCACTTGCTCTGAGCTTCAGCACTGGGGCAGAAGCTCAAAAGGCACCAGAGACATACAGGGAGAAACTGAATTGTCTGGCATCAGGGCCAACAGCTGGAGGAGCAGCTTTCTCTCAGACAAAAGAGCTGGCAGAGGCCATTGTTCCTTTCTGAGACCTCCCCCCACCAAACACACATAGAACTGGCAGGTGGGCACCATATTTGACTCTCCATCAATGTGGCTAACATTGTTAGCCATGCCCTGGTGATTCCCTGAGACCCTACCCTACCCAATTTGTAGGCTTACCCACCCAAGCTGTTTCCAGTGGCTTTTCCATATGAATGGTCTGTCTTGACTCATGCTTCAGACTTTCCTAAAATCTCTCAAACAAGCAGCATTTGGCCTCAGAGTACCCTGTACCTCTCACTTAGTGGCCCTAGGCCCAACCCTAGCAGCAGCTGGACTTGGTTCACAGCTTGGCTTCGCTTGGGCCCCTCCAAGCCCAGCACAGGTAGCAGCCATCTGCACTTCACTTTGTAGCTCATGCCAGGTGGCCCTGGGCAGATCACAGGCAGTGGCTGACCTTGGCCTGAAACTCCCAGGAGGCCCCAGGCCCAGCACACCTGGTGGACAGCTTCAAACCACATTAGCACACTACCCAACCACCTCCACAAGCTACACACTCAAGGGGTGGATTCAGTGAGCACCAGAGCCCTGCTGAAGAAAGTCCTGCTCTGTGGGGTGGGCCTCTGCACAGCTGATCTTCCACAGTGATCAGTGTTTGCAGCCAGTTCTTGCAGCTGATTGGCCTGGAGATAAATCCCCTTTCCATTGACTTGCCAACAGCAATCAAGCCTCAACTACAACAGGAGGGTGTACACAGCCCACATGGGAAAGAGTGAGAAATTGGAGTGCCCAGTCTGGGTGATAGTGGAGGCTATACCACTGAACCTACAGAACACCTACTGCATTGGGCCACTCTAACAAGCCCAGGAAATGTAACAGCTTTACCTAATACATAGAAACAAACACAAGGAGGCTGCTGAAATGCAGAGACAAAGAAACAGGTCCCAAATGAAAGAACAGAACAAATCTCCAGAAAAAGAACTGAACAAAATGGAGACAGGCAACCTAGATGCAGAGTTCAAAACACTAATTACAAGGATTCTCAATGAACCTCGTGAGAACTTCAATAGCATAAAAAAGAACATTGAAACCATGAAAAAGAACCAGTCAGAAATGAAGAATATACTAACTGAAATGAAGAATAATTTGCAGGGAATCAACAATAGAGTAGATGAAGCCGAGAATCAACACAGTGATTTGGAATATAAGAAAGGAAAAATGCCTGAACCGAACAGCAAAAAGAAAAAGAAATCCAAAAAAATGAAGATAATGTAAGGAGTCTCTAGGATCACTTCAAGCATACCAATGTTCACATCATGGTGATGCCAGAAGGAGAAGAGAAAGAACAAGAAATTGAAACCCTATTTGAAAAAACAATGACAGAAAACTTCCCTAACGTGATGAAGGAAATAGACATACAAGATCAGGAAGCACAGAGTCCCAATCAGGATAAATCCAAAAAGAGTCACACCAAGACACATCCTAATTAAAATGCCAAAGGTTAAAAGCAAAGAGAGAATCTTAAAAGCAGCAAGAGAAAAGCAGTTAGTTACCTACAAGGGGGCTCCTATAAGACTGTCAGCTGATTTCTCAACAGAAACTTTGCAGGCTAGAAGGGACTGGCAAGAAACATTTAAAGTGATGCAAACAAGGACTTACAACCAAGATTATTCTAGCCAGTGAAGCTATCATTTAGGATCGAAGCTTTCCAGACAAGAACAAACTAAATTGGTCATCACCACCAACCCAGGATTACATGAAGTGTTATAGGATCTTCTTTAAGAAGAAGAAAATGAAGAATAAGAGATTAAAAAATGAACAGCAAAATGGCAAGAATACATATCTATTGACAATGGAATCTAAAAAACAAAATTAACAAATAAGCAGAACAGAAACAGACTCATAGATACAGAGAACATTTTGATGGTTGCCAAGTGGGAGGGATATTGGGGGAGTGTGTGAAAAAGGTGAAGGGATTCAGAAGTACAAATTGGTTGTTAGAGAGTAGTCATGGGGATGTAAAGTCCAGCATAGAGAGTATAGTTGATAATATTCTAATAGCAAGGTATGGTGTCAGATGGGTATAAAATTTATTGTAATAATCACTTAGTAAATTATATAATGTCTAATCACTGGGGTGTACACCTGAAACTAATACGATATTGTATGTCAACTGTAATTAAAAAATTATTTAAATAATTTTTTAAAGTTAAAAAAAAACCTTGATAGTGTTTCTGAGAGAGAGAGAGGGAGGGAGAGAGCAGAAATGGTTCTCTTCTAGCAGCTGGCAGACTGGAGTGGGAAAACCAGACCTGTGAACTGGAACATTCCTTGATAATCTACCCTGAGGCCCCGCGGGTCTGGCTGGGACCAGCATCAGGCGCGTCCCAGAGAAGGCAAAACCTGAGTTGGCCCTGGTGGATGAACAGGGGCTGAGCAGCAGGAGAGGAGGGAACCCCTGGTGCCCATATAAGAACGATGTGGTCTGGACTGGTAGAGGACTCTCAGGAAACACTAAGCCAGCTCAGAGAGGTGAGGGGACATTCCCAAAGTCGTGCAGCTAGAAGCAGTTTTGCATTTTGGAGCCAGACGACCCTAGATTAGAATCTTAGCTCTGCTACTTAATCTGCTCTAGCTGTGTCCCTCTGGACAAATTACT
The DNA here is from genome assembly GCA_004026765.1 of Micronycteris hirsuta. Lineage (NCBI taxonomy): Eukaryota > Metazoa > Chordata > Mammalia > Chiroptera > Phyllostomidae > Micronycteris > Micronycteris hirsuta. The sequence continues at coordinate 102,846 of PVJI01000344.1, read as the reverse complement.
CAATGTTTTCAGCTAGAAAGACAGAACTAGTACCTGCTTACAACATTCACCATGAAGGTTCAATGAGACAATGCATGAAAAACATCTAGTAGAGCCATTGTCACGTGGTAATGTGGATGTGGAGGTGTTTGAAAAATCACACACACCTGCACAGCACAGACACTGAGCGATCAGGAAGGATCTGCAGTGCAAACCATCCTGGGAGAATAGCAGCTCTGGAAAGCTGTTACTTGCGTGACAGTCATCATAGTAATTTAGTCGTAGCTATGAATAAAGACACGAGCCCCACCTGGAGGGCCTGCCCCATTATCCCCACCTCGTTCCGAGCAAACCTTTGCATCCTGAATACTTTGCACATTTATAGGTTCAATTTACCAGCTACGAACGTGCTTCTCTGCTTAGTATTCACCTGAAGGGATAAGTCTAAATTATAGCATCTTTTAGTGAACTGCTACCTCTGTGAAAAAATTCTGTGATGCTTTATCCCCCCGCAAAAGCACTTTCTTGGCATTCAAATTAGTAGCTCACTGGAATCCTCCCTCCCAACTGCTCTGTGAAGCTGAGAGATGTTCCAACCCTCCTTTGCATAGAATATTAAGCATTACTCATTAACTAGCAAAGCACCTCCCAGCTCTTTCCAAATTCTGACTTCCCTTACTTTAAACATATTTGAATAGAATTCCCTGATGCATTTAAAAAAAAAAGAAAAGAAAAGAAAAGAAAAGAAACTGTCCAAATAGCAGCAACCAACACTTCTGGAGAGAGCATTTTTATCAGGTATGTTCCGTGGCACCTGAGTGGTATCAAAACCGAGGAGCCAGAATAGAAGGGGCTCTGTCACCTCAGCTACAGAGCACTGTTTGCACGCACTGCTAGGAGGGAATCTGGCCTTTGTCTAGAACAGATCTTTCCAAACAAGGAGTGATAGTTTGGGGAAATACTAATCGATGCTGTGGGAGAGAGACACTTGTGTGGTCAAATAGCATTCAGAAAGAGGTCAACAGGTTTATTTATTGCAAAACTTTTCAGAGCCTTCCATATCTTAATGTACAGAGTGGGCAGCTGTTCCCAACTTCACTCATTTCCTCTCTTCCTTCCTCCCTTCGTCCCTCCCTCCCTCCTTCATCTAGACATCTTAAAGTCCTGGTGTTTCAGAAAACGCTGCTCTGGAGGAAGAAAAAGCCTTAGTCCCAGGAAACCTCTGGCTTTACCGAACTATCCAACTTGATGGTGAACATCCGCCTTCCACAAGAGGCAGGTTTTAGGTCCCCTGTGTGTCCCTCCACACCACATTCCGGCTCAGGAAGGGCTCCCAGCTCCACGCCTTGAAAAGGACAAGCCAAGCTCAGGCCTGGCCCAGCTGGGACAGGGCGGTGGAATATGGATTTTATGCTGGGGAGGAGGAGGGGTCAGGAAGGCCAGCACGGCCTGAAAGTGAGTTATAAATAATTTATCATCTAGAAAATCATCATACTGGGCGACTCGTAAACATCAATGGTCATCGGAAGACCCTGGAGGACTTGGTTAATACAGATTGCTGGGCCCCATCCCATCAGGTCTGGGGGGTGGGGCAGGGTAGGTTTTGCATTTCTGACAAGACCCCCATGATGCCAACGGTGCTGGTCAGGACCACGCTGTTTGAACTAGTGCTCCAGCCTCTGCGGTCCCATCGCCCCAGTCAGAGAATCCACACTCTGTCCTCCCAGCAGCACTGAGCTGGGCTCCAGGCAGAGGAGGGTGTGGCCCTCCGCCCACATGGACTCACCGACCTCCCGAGGCACCCAGAAGGTAACCGTCCTTTTCCCTGCCTCCCACCACCCCCACCCCAGAGCAACTCTAATTATCACTTGACCTTTACTGATTAATTTACAAACATTTAGTGAGTGCCAGCCATGTGCCAAACCTGGGTCAACAGTCTCTCCTTCTGCCACTTCAAAGCATGCAGCCCCGTGGTCATCAAAAGGGGGACAGACAAGAAAAAAGGCGATTATAAAATAAATAGGGTGGCAGCATTTGCCTCACCCCACTCCTCAAGTCCTTCCAGTGCTCAACTCAGAAATGAGGGACTTCCTTGATTCCTCTCTTCCCCAATGCTTCCTCTGAAGATTTCCCAACATCGGTCTACTTCTCCTCATCTGCTCTGTCACCCAGGCGATCACTGCCAGCTACCTGGACAGCAATAATCCCACCCACCTCACTGGTCTCGGCTCCACTCTTGCCCCCTCCAATCCAGGATAATAGGATCATGCTATTCCCTACTCAGGATGCCTCAGCGACTTCCCACTCTGCCCTCATCACCGTTTCCAGCCCCACTGGCCTCTCTCTGCCTCACACTGTCCCAAGGCTATTCCTTCTCATCCCTCAAGCCTCTGATTAAATGCCACTGCCTCCAGTAGCCTTCCCTGACTGCTACTCTAGCTCAGTGTAGAGGATTAAAGAGGGGTTCAGATCCTTCGACAGTCCTTCAGTTTGAGGAGGGCTTTATTTCCTGTCCCCTCGACACTGAGCCAGGGCTGACAGTGATGCTATGCCCATTCCAGGCCTTGCCTTGAAGAGGACTGCAGTGTCCCCGCTGCTCTCTCAGAGTCCTGAGGTGCCAGGTCTGGAGTCCAACATCTGGCTCAGACACGAGACAGAGAGGCTCTGACACTACCTGGAGAAAGAGGCAGCTCAGCCAAGCCCAGCCTTCCGGCCGTCCCCACCAAAGCAGCAAGTATACGTGTGAAGCCATCTTGGACCTTCCAGCCCAGCCCAGACACCAGCTGAATATCGTTAAGTGATCCCAGTTGATGTCACATAAAGCAGAAAAATCACCCAGCTGAGCCCTGTCCAAATTCCTGACCCACTGAATCATGAGATGCTTTAAGTTTTGGGGGAATTGTGGTTACATAGAATAGATAAGCAGAACACAGTATATTATATTTACTTCTATTCTAGCAATCATTTGATGGTACGTTATCTAGTTTTTTTCATGTTTAATTCTTCATTTCTCTTCTCCATTAGATACTAAATTCCACCATGGCAGGAACCAAGTCTATCTTGTTCACTACTATAACCCAGAGCCTGGCATATGGCAGAGTCTCAATAACTATTTGGTGACTAAGCAAATCGACAGGTACAGAATATTATGGGCACACAGATGAAGCACCAGGTCAGACTCAAGATAGCTTTCCAGAGAACATGACATCCAAACCCTGACCTGGAGAGCAAGCAGGTGCAGGGCCCAAAGAGCGGAGCAGTAGGGACTGGGTGCTTGCCTCACCCACACCAACCACGGGCACTCCCCACGGCCCGTGCTCCGTCTCTCAGAAGAGAATATCTCAGAGCAGGGACTGTATCTTGTTCATCTTTGTGTCTTCAGCACAGAGAACAGTCCAAGAAAATAAGAGGTCCTCATTACACGCATTTCAAATAAACAAACGACTGACATGGCTTCCTGGGGACAGGAGCCCACGCTGGAATTCAGGAACCCTGGGCTTCCCCACACAATATCTCATTCGGGGTTCTTTGTAAAATAAGCCACTTGCTTGTCTGGCGCTCAATTGACTTGAGATAAAACCACTAGCTCCTCTCTACGTCCCTGGCTTATCATAAGGATTACAAGAAAGCAAAGATGGCAGAGTGCTTTGAAAAAGGTGTGATTAGAACAGAAATATGTGATGGTAGAAAAGAAACATGTGATGGTATTGTTCTCTCGGTAGTCAACCTGCCCTGGGTAAACCCTCAGAGCCATCATTTGAGACTTTCTTCGAATCGTGTGCCACACAGAACTCAGACTAAGTACGTCTAGCCCTGGACACAGCACCTCCTGGGCAACTGTAAAGTTTTTTATTGTCTAGGTGGGTAGGGAGCAGTTGGGCCCGCAGCCAAAGGAGGAACACGGGACGTAGTCAAGAGACCTGAGTTCCTGTTATGGACTGAATGTGTGTACCCCTCAAAAGTCATGTTAAAACTGTGCCCCCAACCTGATGGTATTAGGAGGTGGGACCTCTGGTAGGTAATTAGGATTAGATGACATCATGAGGGTGGAGATCCCACAAATGGGATTAGCGCCCTCAAGAATCATTAGAGCTTGCTTCCTCTCGCTATTCTCTGCCTCGTCAGAATGCAAGGAGAATTAGCAGTCTACAAACTGAAAAATGGCTCTCCCCTAGAACCTGACTGTGCTGGCTGGCACCCTGATCTCGGACTTCTAACCTCCAGAACTGTGAGAAATAGATTTCTGTTTATAAGCCACCCAGTCTATGGTGCTCTGTTATAGGAACCAAATAAACTAAGATGGTTCACGTCCCAGTTCTGCCACTAATTTGCTGTGAGATCTTGAACAAGTCAGTTTCCTCTCTGAACCAAATCTCTCAGCCAGAGTGAACTTTATAGACTGAGAAAATCCCCTCCCTCCCTGCCTCCTACTCATTGGCAAACACCCCATCTCTGCCCAGCATGGGGCTGATCACAATGGGAATAAAATGACAAAACCCTGGACCCTGCCCTCGAGGCCCTAAGAGGTTACCTAGAAGACAGACAGATACTCTTAAATGAAATATCTGTAAGACAGCAGGACAAGGCTTCTCTGAACAGCCAGGATGAAGATCCTGTGGGCAGAGCTCCAAAGAAGAGGCAGCCAAGGGTCAGTGCTGGGGTCAAAGGGCAAGTCCAGGCATCCCCTAGCAACTCCTGCTTCCAAAAGTCACTGGGGGCTCTGCCGTCACATTAGCATCATGCAAAGGGCCCACACCAGCTGCCCTGGCCTGGCCCACTCCCTAATTAGACTTTCATACCATGTCAAGCAGCCTGCTAGGCCCGACTGCCAGCTGGGGTTCCCGTTCCGTCTGGTGGCTTTGGTTAATGAACCCATGAGGGCTGGCTGAGCTCATTACAGGCAATGCAAGGGAAAGGGACCCCCGCCTTTTCCCTCTCTTCCATGCTCACACCGAGAATGGGAAGGGAGCTGATTCCAAACCAAGAGGAAGGGGAGGGCAGGAGCTGATGCTCCAGCCCAACCACACGGCCTTGGCTGGCTCCAGTGAGAGCTCAGCCTGAGACTCAGGTTTCTGAGCATGTGTCTGTGTCTGAGGTTTCAGGGGAATGTCCCCACTCCACGGCCACATCCAGGCTGAGGAGGCAGAACCAGAGTGGCAGTTCAAGTCTGTCTCCAGTTACTGGTTCACAGACATGTTCATCAACCTGCTTTCTCAGAATTTCACTGTCTTCATCTTTGAGATGGTGTAATGATACGCACCCAGCACAAAGCAAGTGCTCAGTTAACACCCTCAGTAAGTTATTGTTGCTGTTATTATTAATAGATAGGCAAGAAAAGGCACCAAAATGTGAGCAGTGGCTGCTTCTGAGCAGCAGGACCATGAGATCTTTTTTCTCCTACTTTTCTGTACTTTCTAAAGTGTATACAAAGAGCATTTTACTTTTAGTACTTGAAAAAAAAAAACCCACAAAATTTCTCCAAAAAATCTATCAGAAAAATGAGGTGATGTATGTGGAAGGACCTAGACCGTGCCTGGGCAGACGTTATTAATGAGAGATTCCTTCTGCAGTGAAAGTGCAGGGAGATGTGGCTGGGTAGAAAAACAAGCATGGTATTTGCAATGGAGCAATGGATTTTTGCCCTTTAATAAAGCAATTGCTTATTCCCAAGTGTCAAGAGAAGAAGGCACAAAATGAGTGTTCCAATGCCGCTGGCCAGGCTGGGGAAGATGTTCAGGCGAGTTTAACGGAAGCAGCTCCCTGGCCAGAGTGGAATGCAAAATTACAGGGGAAGGTGGAAGCAACCCATCTTAGTCCATCGATAGATGACTGAATAAACAAAATGGGGTCTGTACATAAACAGGATATTTTGCAACTTTTAAAAGGAAGAAAGTGTGTCACAGGCTGCAACATGGATGAACCTTGAGGACACTATGCTAAGTGAAGTGAGCCGGTCACAAAAGACAAACACTGTGTGATTCCACTCACGTGAGGTGCCTAGAGCAGTCAGACTCGGAGACAGAAAGCAGGATGGTGGCTGGAGGGAGTTAGTGTTTAAGGGGTACAGTGCTTCAGTTCGGGACGATGAAAAAGTTCTGGGGATGGACGGTGCTGATGGGTGCATGGCAGTGTAGAAGTGTGCACTGTCACTAACCTTACACTTAAAAACATTCACATGGTAAGTGTTATATTATGTGTATCTTGCCACAATTTAAAAGTATGTTAAAAGGGCCCAGCTGGTGTGGCTCAGTGGATTGAGCGCGGGCTGGGAACCAGAGGGTACCGGTTCGATTCCTGGGTTGCGGGCCGGGTCCCCAGTGGGGGCCGTGTGAGAGGCAACCATACATTGCTCTTTCTCCCTCCCTTCTCTCTCTGAAAATAAATAAATAAAATCTTAAAAAAAAAAAAAAAAAGTATGTTAAAAGGGAGGAAAGAGATTGGACTCAGAGGAAAAGGATCCGGTCAGGTGCGATGAAGCAAGTCTCTGGTCTCCGGGGTTGAGGGCCACGTACTGGAGAGATGCTCCAAGAAGGGCGACCATCTGGGGATTGTGGCAGGGGAAGCAGCTGCAGAGCGGTGCTGCCCAGCGGGGCGAAGGCGTCCTGGTGAGGTGGTCGCTCTTGCCTCCACGTTTTGAGCATAGAAGGTTTGGTAGGACTCGGAGTCTCCACATACCTGAGAGGAAGGTGCCTCCAGGAACTCAGCACTTGGGGTGTGAGGAATTAGCATACAGAGAGTTTGTGTGTTGCAAATAGGTAATAAAGCCAGGAAAGAGCCCTAGTGCAGGTCCTCCAGGGGAGCAAGGGAGAGGAATGCTTTGAGCATCAGTTCCATGGAGGAAAAAATGCTTTGAGCATCAGTTCCTTGTGGAACGGCTGACCCCGAAATACAGCAGAACTGGAATGGGCCCCAAAGGAGGTAGGGTGTCACTTTAGCCTAAATGGAGGCTGGCTAGCACAGTGCCTGGTAAGATAAGAATGACAGCAAGAATTTATTGAGCACTTTCTGCCTGAGACAAGCAGTCTTCTGTGGTTACTCATTTATTCCCTACAGCATCCGTATGCGGAGAAACTAGTTGTACCTTCACTTTCTACCAAGGGAGATTGAGGCCTGAAGGTGAAGTGTCCTGCAGACCCAGGACCTCAGGGGCAGCCGTCTCCCTCCAACGCATCCTTGCCTCCTTTCAGCTTTGCAGCCAATGGCCCACACACCCCCACACTGCCTCCCATTGCCCAGACCCCTTTCCCCTTCTCACTTGAACTGGTGCTCCCGGGAGCTGCGGATCTTGGAGGAGAACCGCTCAGCCAGCTTCTCCAGGCTGCGAGAGTACTCAAGCTCAATCTCAGCTTTTCGGCGAAAAAACTCCTGGAGGTCCTGTAGCAGCTGCAGCCGAGACTCGGATTGCTGCTCCAAGCATTTGAACTGCTCCACCAGCTGCGTGCGGATCTCTGCAGGCAGAGGCAAGGGCGAGGAACAAGAGGTCAGGCTGGTTGGTGGTGGGGACTGCTGTGAGACCCACCCAGCTGACCAAGTGCCTCCCCCCACCCCCCACCACCCAGAGCCTCTCCAGACTTTGGTGCAAGGATCTGGCACTTGCCCGTTTTTGCCACATGGTCTGACCCAATGTTTCCCAAAGTTGAACCACTGCATCATCTCCACCACAATTTCTGTCATATCCGCATGCCTCCAGCATTATTTCTTCTGAATCATCTAATAAATCAGCTCACTTTTCTTACTGAGATGAACTTATTTAAAATGTACAGTTTTATGTCACTGCAGGAAGGGGGAAAGTAGGACCTCTTACCATGCTGGAACATAGAAAATTAATTCAATGAAAACAAAAATTTTGTCAAGTTCTCTCTGGACACTATTGCTAAGCCTAAGCTGCTCGCTGCCTCATCAACAAAAAGACAATGGGGACGAGAGCAGTGTGGAAGAAAGATGTCACCCGGACTGAGAAAGGGCTGAGAGGGGACGGACGCGTTCACTCCTAGGTGTCAGTGCTATTTAAGGCCATGCCTGTGCTCCACCCTGAATTATCCTGAGCTCCATGCACAAACCGTTCAGGTGCCGCTAGAGGAATGTAGCCCACACTTCAGGAAATACTGATGAACCAGGTCTGTGCAACCAGGGCAAAAGTTGAAAAGCTGGGGGGTGAGTGGGTGGTAGAGATAAAAATGACAGCCAGCAAATCACAATAACCACAGCCAACCTATTATCCAGCCCATTGTGTTGTCACTGCATTAACTCTTTCCCAGACACCCCACAGCTGCTGGAAAATCAGTCTCCCCACAGCACTCTGCTGATGCCAGCGTCCTGCTCAAATCATCCCATAGCTCCCTCTGTCTGAGTGTTAAGTCCAACTGCCTAGCATGGAATTCAAGGCCATCTACCACCCAGCCTCAAACTTACCTTCTCAGGATTTCCCCCCAATACACTGTAAGACTATCCAAGCCAGTCCTTGAAACGCCTCATCCCACCAGCATTAATGGGCACCCTGTCAGAAATGGTGGCTGGCACTATCTCGGCATGGTTTAGAGAACTGGTCTTCAAAGGGGGCAACTCTAGGCTGGGGTACAGGAAGCCTCCCCATGGGGTAGACAGGCAGGAAGATTTATTAGCTGGAGATCCTGTTTCCATTCCCACTCTCCTGCTCTGCCTGAGAACGTGCCTCAGCTTGGATGGCGTGACCCTCTCTTTTCCCAACTCCCTCTTCATGACAGTGCTCCTGCCTCTTTGCAGAAGAAAGAGCAACTTCTCCCTCATTCAGAATCTGACTAATGTTCAGTGTCCCCAAGAGTCAAGATGTTTGGGTGCCAAATAAGTGGACAATGGAGAATGTTGGTGTTAGCAACTCTTCCTTTCATCTAGGGACCATAAACCCTTGCCACGCAAAATGTGCTGCATGGACCAGCAGCACTGGCGTCACTGGCGGGATGATCAGAAATGCAGAATCTCAGGCTCCCACCCAGACCATCCGAATCAGAATCTGCATTTTATCAGGATACTTGAATGGTCTTTATGCACCTAATGAGAAGCTCTGCCATCAACCACCCTATCCGCCTCATTATGAGAAGTATTTCCCATACTGTCTCTTTATGTTCAGTAGTTATTTATCAAATTATAAAATATGGATATTATTTTGATAAGTTGTGTGATAAATCAATCCAAGAGAAAGATACTTAGAGATTTATGGTCAAAGGAAATTTTTTAAACATCCATTTCCATTCATACACATATTTTGGGTAAAAGGAAGTATAATAGAGTAATCAATAAAAAGTTTTTCAAGCATAAAAATATAGTGAGATAAAATTCTGTTAAGGAAGTAGAAGGGAATTATGAGTTCAAGAAGGTAAAGAAAGAAACACGTAACATTCCTGACTTGCGCAGGTAATTTTTGAAGAATGGTGGTGAATAACAACGTACAAGGTCTGGAAAAAGCCCAGCCATTGTTAATATAACAAGAACAGTTTGTGCGACATCGACATAACCTGGCAGCTAAGGAGAGTGGACTGGAATGCGCGTGTGTGAACAATGATGACTTCACTGCACTAGTAGTCAGTGGGGGTGGTAGACACTGTTGAGTGAGCATGTGAACTGTGTGGCCATTGCATTCAAAATGACTGAGAAAGGAGAGCAACAAATCTGCATCAAATGCGTTAAGCTTGAGCACTCCTCCATGGAAACTCTTCAGATGATTTAGAAGGCCACAGCTATGGGCAACTGGTGATTGGCAGCTTCATCATGACAATGAGCCAGCTCATGCATTGCATCTCATGCAGAGTTTTTTGGTGAAACATGAAATCATACAGGTGACTCAGGCCCGCTACAGCCCAGATTTGGGGCCCTGTGACTTTTGCCTTTTCCCAAAACTAAAATCACCTTTGAAAGGGAAGAGATTTCAGACCTCTGATGAAATTCAGGAAAATACGACAGGGCAGCTGATGGTGACTGGTAAAACTGTGTGAGGTCCCAAGGGGCCTACTTCGAAGAGGACTAAGGTGTCATTGTTCTATGTACAATATTTCTTGTATCTTCTTCAATAAAGGTCTCTATTTTTCATATTACATGGCTGGATACTGTATGGACAGACCCCATATTATAGTATTTATCCTATGACCTGTCAATTACACTCATGAATACATACCCAAAAGAAATCAATGTTTATATTCACAAAATATATAGAGAGAAGAAAACTCATAGTAGCTTTATAGCCAAATGCTAGACACAACCCAAATTTTCCATTAAGAGTAGATAAGATTTTTTAAAATGTGAAATATTCATTCAATGGAATACTATACAACAATGAAAAATGAACTACAGGTACCTGCAGCAACACGCTTGAATCTCCGAGATGAAACAAGCCAGGACAAAGGAAATCATGTAAAACTTGATTATGGTGGTATATATTACGATATGGTGATGAGAGAGGTCAGAGGAATGGTCACCTTTGGATGGATATTGACTGAGAGGGGGCACAAAGGTGCCTTCTGGAATGCTGGATATATCCCCCACCTCCACCTGGGTGGTCAGTACACTAGTGAAAGTGAATTGAGCTGCATGCTGACAGTCTGTGCACTCTACTGTATATAAGTGATACTTCAATAAAGAGGCAAAATTAGAAATTGCTATGTTAGTTTCCATTCGATACATTCAAGAGTAGTGTAATTTTATTCTACAAGGTCAATATTTACAACACAGCAGAAATTATATCCTTTGCAACTACTTAAACTTACAACGAAACATTTCAGATGTCAAGTTAAAATGTGTGAGGCAAAAGAGACTTTTTTCTCCTGAAGTTCATTTAGAGGGTAGGCAAGCAAAAGAGCTTTAAAACCAAAACCACTGCTTTAGATAGAGCCTGTGTCATGCACGGCTCCTCCCAGGAAGTCTGGGCTGCTCAGCCTCTGCGACCCGCCGCTGAACTCTCGTGGAACTTACAGTCACTCTCAGACCACCTCACGCTGCTTTTTAATTCTTTTGTGTATGTGTGTCTTATCTGCCTTAGCTCCTCAAATGAAATTTAAGTACTGAGGGTGGATTCTCCCAGCACATATGGGTCACTGGGATATAAATATCTGTCTAGCAAATTACTATTTACCTTTACCAAGTGCTTTCACCCAAAGACATTAAGTGTTGTGACTATGGGAGTCTCTCCCAACACAAACACACACACTCACACACCCCCGACACACATACCATACCTCACACCCACTCACACCCACCACACACCATAAAACACACACCACACACACTCATACATCCTACACAGCATGCACATACATACCACACACACCTCACACACCACACATTCACATATATACATCACACACAATCACATATACATACCACATCCCGCACACACATCATATAACACACACCACACACAACACATGTCACACAAACACACACAGCACACACAAGATGTGAATGTTGTTATTATCCATTTGCACAGATGAAGAAACCAAGGCTCTGTGTGCGCCAAGATCAGAAACTTGTCCAAGGTCACATTTTGTTCTAGAACTGTAACAAATTCTACGGGTACACCTATGACACGGCCTCCTATTGAACTGGACTCAGATGCAGCATTCCAAGTGCAAGACCTGCCGTATCAACACATAATTATAAAAATGCTTTCCAAATATTTTCCAAATTACTTTTAGACCATCCACTGTTTGAGACTCACAATAATCCTAATAATCCCCAGCCCTTCTGGAGCACATCACCTCTTCCAGGCCTGGCGCTGAGCTCTTCGGATATTTATCTCGCACAGTCTGCACAGCATTCCCTGTAAGGCGGGAGCTCCGAGTGTTCCCCACCTTTTCCCCACAGATGAAGACGTGGAGGCTCAGAGGTAAGGAGCCTCTGGCCTTACCAGCTGGGGAATGGCGATTAACCGAGAAATCGAGCCCAGGGCCTTCGGAGGAGAGCAATGACCCCCTCCCCCCCGACACCTCACTAGACTGAGTCCGTGTTATTTAAAAAAAAAGCCATAATCTATCTGTATTCAACCTCTTGCATCTTTTCTGTAACAAGATGGTGGTCTGAAGAGATAGTATTTATTAGGAATGCTGCAGGCACTGCCTCTCTCCACTCCAGGACACAATCAGGAGCCAATGTTCTCATATTTTAGAGGAAAAGCTCATAAATCACACTGCGATGACAGGAGCTGATTTGGAAAGAGCAGAGAAACCTCCCCCAATTCACACAACCAGCTGGAGCCTTCCAGGCTGGGTCATGCCTGGAACCTCTAGCAGCTTGGCCGCCTCAGAGTCAAGTCTCTCTAACGGGAAAGGGCCCTGGCAGGAGCAGCAGCACAGCCTGCCCGTGCCCTGAAACCCAGAGGGGATTTGATTACCCATCTCTTTATTGCTAACTCCCTTGAAAGTTGCTCCTCCTCAGGGCAGGCACAGATTTGGGTTTTCTCCTTGCAGATTACAAAAGGAGTGAAAAAAATAAAACAGAATTGCTCCCGAGGCACAGACTTCATTTAGCAGACGTTCCCCCCAGGGGGCAGTTGCGCACAACACTGGACGTAGAAAAATAAAAAGGGGATGAGGCAGGGAGGAGAAAGGTCTTGGAAAGTGGAGAAAGGCTTTGATCTCAGAACCTTAGAGCTGAAGATGACCTCCTTGATGGCCTGGTGCAGACTCCTGGGTAACAGACAGAGGCATGAGGCCCAGAGAAGGGGCAGAACTAATTCTGCAACCCCGGTCTCCTGAAGCACAGCTCTCCCCATGTCAGTCTCCTGATGAAATTCTCCACGGCTCCTCGCCGTCTATAGAATCAAGGCCAAACTCCTCTGGCATTCAAAGCTCAAGAATCTACGGCCTGTGTGTCCACCCTCACAGTGCTCCTGCTTACTCTCCAAGCAACAGTCTCCCCAAAGACCACTGTGTCCGTGCCAATGCTGCCGCTCGTGCCAATGCCTAGGAGACCCACATCACAGGAGAACAAGTTTCCTCACACTCCTACCCCACTCGCGATCACACTCTCACGGGCAGAGGGCACAGGACGGTCCAAGGTAATTAGGAATTGTATTTTTTAATTAATGGACTGCTTGTAGAGCAGTTTTAGGTTTACAGAAATATTAATCAGGATGCACGGAGTTCCCAAACACCCCTTCTCTGTCTCTTGCACATTTTCCCATTATTAACATCTTGTGTTGGTGTGGTGTATGTATCACAATTGCTGAACAATACTGATACATATTAATAGCAAAAGTCTGTAGTTTACATTAGAGCTCACTCTTCGTGTTCTACATTCTAGGGTTTAACCAAATCCATGACATGAATTCATCATTATGGTCTCACACAGTGCATTTTCACTGCCCTAAACACCCCCAGTGCGCCGCCTGTTCGTCCTTCCCTGCCTCCTCTCTCCAAGCCCTGGCAACCACTCACCTTTTACTACCTCTATAATTTTACCTTTTCCAGAACATCATACAGTTGGAATCATACATTATATAGGCCTTTTAAGCTGGCTTCTTTTAATTAGCAATAAGCATTTAAGGTTCCTCCATGTCTTTTTATGGCTTGATAGCTCATTTTTTTCATTGCTGAATAACATCCCATTGTCTGGAATAATATTCAGTGTATCCATTTATCTATTGAAGGACATGTTGGTTGCTTCCAATTTTTGGCAATTATGAATATTTTGTGCAAGTTTTTGTGTGGACAGGAGTTTTCAACTCATGTGGATAAATATCTTTTTTATGAATTAATATACTTAACAGAAGTTTTAGGTTTACAGAAAAAAAGAGACTTTATGTTTAGATAGGAAGTACAGGAATTTTTAAAATTAGTACAAAATTCAAAAGGTATTTTGGGGGTATAAACAGAAAAGCCTTTCTTCTACCCTTGTCCACCAACCACTTGGTCCCCTGAAGCAAGGACGCCAAATCACTAGGTTCGTGGGCATCCTCCCAGAAATAACGGCACATTACTTCTCTCTTATGCATATTGTAGCATGCCGCTCGCAGCGTTCTGTACCTCACCTTTCAAGACTACATCCGGGAGATTAGTCCGTAGCTTTTTATAAAGAACTTCCTCATTCCTTTTTACAGCACCATACCATTCCACCGCAGAACTTTTTATCCAGTCCTCTTTCCTGAGTTTTTTAAAATAATCTTTTACCATCGCCAACAATGCTGGAATGAGTAACCACACACAAGCTTCATTTTGCACGTCTGCATGTTCATCACCTGTGTGAAGCAGAAGTGCCCCCTAGAAAAGCACCTGCCTGAGAACCTTGAGACGGCTAAAGCGCCCTCTTCTGAAATGGTACCATTTGACTCCCACCAGAAACTTATGAAAGAGTCATAGGGATTACTTAAAAAAAGACCTACAGGGATTTTCTTCAAAATAACCTTGGGTGGGGAGCTGGGGAGTAGTAGGATTATAGGTAACCCAAGAGTGGCCTTCATTGTTGAACTGTAATTGTAGTGATGGATATGGGGAGAGGCTTGCTATACTATTCTCTCTACTTTTGTAATGTTCAAAATTTTCCATAATAAAAAAGAGAAAAAAGAAAGGCAGACAAAGCCAGAAACTTGATACAAAGCCTGCAGCTCTGGTTAACAGGTCTGACCGGTTAGGAATGCCAACAACTTGTCCCCAGAGGCCTCTGTCCCAAGCCTGCAGGTGGTTCTCCCGGGTTAGAAAGAGGGACTGAGCATGACCCTAAAAGCAATTTCAAAGTTTCCCAGGCCCCGCCCAGTTCTAATTCTCAGCCTCTGTCCTGAGAACAAGGTGACTTTTCTGACATCTCTTGAGATGGTGAGGCCCTACTTTCACCGTCCACATTCATCCCGAAAATCAAGATCACGTGAGCGTTAGGCCCCTCTGCTCCATGGAGGCAGTGGGCATGACCTGCCCACGACAGAGTTCCGGGGGCTGACGAGGAGGACGAACTGTATGGGAGGTTACAGCTGGCAGGCCCCATCACATCTCTGCACGGTCGTGTCCGGTCATCACCCTGTCCGGCGGAGCTGGCACTATTATCATTCCCATTTTATAGATGGAGCGATTGAGACTCAAGGAGCCACAGTGATTTGCCAGGATCACCCGCAAAGTGGCAGAGCCAGGGCTCAAATCTGAAGTAAGGGGCAGACAGGAACCAAGATTATCCAGTGTCCACGCCAAGGTGCTTTCGGGGGCGGGGGTGCGGCCCAGGGCCTCCCCTCTCAGGGATCATGTCCTGCTCCACCTCCTGTCTCCACCCTGCACTCCATTGGTCATCTTGGCGCCATTCTCACTGGTCCAGGCTGTCGTCCCATCCATCCCAGTGCATCCTGGCCTTGACTTCAAGCCCTCGTGTGGTGGATGGAAACATCATCTTGGTAACAATGTAGCAGGCTCCGGGTTTACCTGCCCAGGGCGGTTCAAATCCTCGCCCTTCCACATGTTCAGCTGGGCAAGCTTGTCTCCTCATTTCCCTGGGACTCAATTTCCTCTGTAAAAGGGAGATGATAATAATCTATCTCATATTGTTGTGAGGATGAGAAGTGATCATTCAAGAAAGCTCGTAGTACAGTGCCATGTCTATTTTAATACTGCACTGTCCAACACAGTAGCCACAGGCCACGTGTGGCTATTTAAATTTGATTAAAATAAAAAATATATTCCTGAGTCACACTTGCCACATTTCAGGTGCTCGAGAGCACATGCGGCTAGTGGCCACTGTACTAGACAGCACGGGGTATTTCCATCACTGCAGAAACTTACACTGGACGGCACGGTATTAGAGGCCTAATATAAGTTAGCTATAATTATCATGTTTTCTTATTGCTTTTTGTGCCATTTCTCATCTCCTCAAATGGAAAATAAGGTCCTGAGAGTCAGGGATGACACCCATGATTTATGACTAAGAACTTGTGCACAACCCCTCCAACAAAAGCAACATGACGGGGTCTGCGAGGCCCTCGGAACAGCACAGTAATGGAGACTCTCATTGCCACCAGCCCAACACCCACCTCCCTGAGGGAGGGAAGTTGTGTGGCAGAGCAGATAGACCCACAGAGTCTGGACTCCAGCTCCCGTCACAAGGTGAACTATTGTCTCTGCCAGGGGAGGGCTTGGGCAAGCAAGTCATTTTCTCTGAGCTGTTTTCCCATCTGTGAAAGGCAGGCAACTCTGCTCACCCTGCAGGGTGGCTGCAAGGCTCAGACTAGCAGTGATGTATGTAACGTGCCAGGCACCGAGGGAACCCTCAGCAAACAGCTTCCACAAAGAGGGGGCATGTGCTCACACATAGTGGGGACACCCAGCCTGGGCTCCCAACCTGGTTTTCTCCACTTTGTAGAAGTCACGTCAGCTCCCTGAGTCTGTTTTCTCATCTGTAATATGGGGAATAATAATACCTTCCTGGTGGGTTTGTCAAAAGAGAGACGGCGTGCATATCAAGCACCTGGCACGATGCCTGGCGCAGAGTAGATAAGCAGTAAATAGCAGGAATGAGCCATCACTGCCACTGTGGCCACACAGAGTAAGCACAGAGCACGCTGGGTGTTTCCCGGGCCTGTCTTGTGCCCTCAGTCCACAACCTCACAAGGATGGTTGAATTATGTGCGACCATTTCTACTCCTGACCTCTTGGGCTGGGTCCCCTCTCCCTTCGCCCGACTCCCTGCAAGCCTGGGCCCCTGTTCCATTTCTTCTCCGGGCCCTAGGCAAAAGGCTATGCATCCCCTCCCTTTCTCCCAGCCTCCAGTGTGTGAAGAGACTGCTGGGGACCCTGTGCGCTGCGGGCTCCCGGACTCCACGCCTCTTGCCTCTCGGGAGGGCACCAGCTGCCAGGCCAGACACAGCTGCCACCCGCCATTTCCCAGGCAACCCGGCAACCACTGCCTGTCCAGCTATGCCAGCCACTGTCTCTGCTGCCTCCACGCTGGGTGGAGCCAGCCTGGTATCTGGGGGCCAGCTGCTCTATGCACCTTCTCTGCACATGCCAGTAGCTTCTGGAACCTTGTATTGTCTCCCTCATTAGGCCAAGGACCCTTACCAATGGCATCAGTCTGTCCTTTATTAATCTTGACCAAGCCCATTCCTAGCCATCATTGCTTCTGACCTCAGAGGGCTGAGGGGAGGGGGTGGCTATCACGCCATTTTACAGACAGGGAAATTGAGGCCCATGATAAAAGAAAGGACATGCTCGAATCATAGGATTCCAACTTCGACCGGCCTGACCGTGGCAGGCACTGACCAGGTCTAGCTCTGATCCCATGGACCGGAGGCAGTAAGCTCCAGCAAGAGACTTTTAAATGGGTGGCTGGATGATGCAATGCCAAGAACTCAAAATTGGTGAGTTCAGAGCCTGGCCTTGAAGCTTGTTAGCTGGGTGATATTCAGCAAGTCAGTAACCTCCGTGGGCTTTGGGTTTCTCAGCTGCAAAATGGAGGGAATAATAGCAGACAATTATGGCACTGAGGGCTTCCACAAATCATCTCCTTGTTAAGCAAAGCAGTGAATAGTAGCTACAGCCTTAAGAGAGCTACACTGTCATCCCATTTTGCAGAGGAGGACGCGGAGGCAGAGAGGTGAAGTGATTTGCCTAATTTCACCTAAACATTAAGAAGACTTTAGGCTCCAAATCTTGCTCCTCTTGCCAGGAATGGCTCCTGTGCACTTGCCACCTGTACCATATCAAGGTAGCCAAGTTTTTACAGTCAGTCTTTAGCCGTCTCACAATTACTCAGAGTAGCAAGAACCAGGCTTAGCACAGATAACCAAAGCACATCAATTTCTGAGGCTTCCTTGAACAAATGTATCTGCTTCTAACTTTCTTGGGGGTGGGGAAACACATACGCTGGGAAGACGCTGGGTGAAGTGATTGCATTTCCCCCTCCACTTCTCACCACCACTCCCTCCCCTCAAAAGAAAGCACAGTATATGGGCTAGTGTTTTGAAAAAATAAGAGTTATTTAATAACGATAATGTTGATGCTATCTGTCAACCAGAAAAATCTTTCTCTAAGTAAGAGAAGATGATATGATTCCAAACACACCAGGGAATTAGCGTTGGATACACATTCGTGGCTGAAGAGATGGGAGACAGGAGATTCCCACTTTCCACCCGGATCCAAAAGCAGAGACCCAGCTCTGTAGCCCCTGAGTATCCAACCTGCATTGCTAAACCAGTTCCCTTGAGCAGAAAGGGAAAGGAGAGTAGGTTGGGGAGAGGGTTTCCCCACAGCACCTGTGCCACGTCCCTCTCATACAGAAGTCAGAAGTCCCTCCCTGCATTCCTGATGTTTGGTGAAATGCAAAGAAGGGTCAGAATAAGGCCACACCTCCTCCTACCAGAAGCTCTGAGCTACAATGGGCTGTGATCAATTTCAACACGATATTAATATTCACGGCTTTGCTGCCCAATGGTCCCTGAAGAATCAGATGCATTTAAATGGGAAGAGATCAGGATTCATTAATGCTGAATTTCCAGCTGCGTCCTCTGATGAGAATGCTTCTTTTTATGTTTTCAAGCCTACCATGCTCCTAGAACTAAAATAGAAGTCAGAGAACTGGGACCAGCCTGGAAACATCTAAGTCAAGGGTGCCAAACTCATTTCCACCGGGGGCCATATCAGCCTCGTGGTTGCCTTCAAAGGGCCGAATGTAATTTTAGGACTGTATAAATGTAACTACTCATTAATGGTTAAGCAAGAGCTCATCACTGCCGCCAGGTAGAAACAAGGTGCCGGACCGGATAAAACAAGGTGGAGGGCCAGACTCGGCCCGCGGGCCTTGTGTTCACCACCTGTGATCTAAGTGTTTCCCAAACTTTAGAGCCATTTTCACAATGTGTCCTCTCTAAAACCATCTGTTCTAATTAATTTAATATATTTCTTTAAATCACCTTGCTTTTTACATCAGGTGAGTCATAGTATTGCTGTAACTGAAAAAACCTGAATCACCATTAATGGAAAGTAACTGTAAAAATAAATACAATGAACACAAAATAATGTTATTAAATTCTCCCTAGATTCTGTAGCCTGAAACCTGCTTTTTTTTTTTTTTTTTTAAATAAAAGGAGTTTGGCAAATATTATAGAGAGTGTTTAAGGCAGGTTAGAACCTAACATCGACTTTGTCCTTAAGGTCATCAGAAGGGTTGAAGGAAGGTTAAAGAGGAAATAATTGTCTATTTCTGTGAGTCAATGCTATTTAGTTTTGTCCCTGTGAACCACCTAACATCATCCTACATATATACCAACAGAGGTGCTCTGTCCCTCAAGAAGTGGTGGTTGGTCCAACCCCTTAATTCATAAAGGGGACACTGAGGAACAGAGAGCCTCACCTGGTACTACAACCTGGGTCTCCTGGCTGTTTGGCCAGTGCTCAGCTATTTTGACTGCAGCTATTTATCTTCAAGTCCTTTCTGCCCTGTTGTGAAAAAAGGCAGCTAGCACAGTGCCAGTGCCTGCCACCACGTCAGTTCCTCACGAATATTTTTAAATGAATCAATTAACCAGTAAAATGAAATGATGTATGTGGTAGGGTGAAAAATGACCCCCAAAAGATACTCAGCTTCAAATCCTTGGAGCCTGTGAATGGTACCCGGACTAACAGGAAAGAACCGTGCAGATGTAATTAAGTTAAAGGTCTTGAGATGAGGAATTATCCCGCACTACCTAGGCGGATCCTAGGTGCAATCACTAGTGTCCTTGTAGGAGAGAGAAAGGAGGAGACCGGCACAGACAGGAGAGGAGGGGGCACTGAGACCAGAGAGCCAGAGACTGATGATGTGGCCACAAGCCAGAGAATGCCGACAGCCACCAGAATTTGGAAGAGGCAAGGAAGGAATTCTCCCCTAATGTCTCTGGCAGGAGCAAGTGAGACCCTGTCTCCTTCTTAATTTTAGCTCAGTGAAACTGACTTCAGACTTCCAACTTCTAAAACATGAGAGAATTCATGTGTATTATTTTAAGTTACCAGGTGTGTGGCCATTTATTACAGCAGCCAAACGAAACTAACACAATGTGCACTTTGAAGGTTCTAATGAATTACAGAATATGATTTAAGCAGTGAATGATATAGAAAATCAGATGACCAGAGGAGGGAGCGACCATGGGTGCTGAAAAGTCCGTTGAGGCCTCATGAAGGCAGAGAGAGCTGAAGCAGGACTTGTAGGATCTGGACAATCCTACAGGTAAGGGGTGGGACATTATATTGATATCACATGTGCCACAGGCGTTTACTGCCGGCCCACTGTGTCTGTCTTAGAGCGCAGGAGGAGCTGAGATGGAAATAGGGTACAGCGGGATCCCTCCCCTCAAGCAACTCCCAATGTACTGGGAGGATAAGGTATATCTAGGTGAAAAACAAATTAGCAATATGAGATGAAATAATTCACAATCAGAGGCATACACACAAATGTATGTTCAGGGATATTTATCACAATATTGTTTATAAAAGTGAAAAATTGGGCACAATGTAACTGACATATACATACAACAAACTCCTATGCAGTTTTAAAATCATGTAAAATAGTAAACATCCTTAGAGAAATGCCCATAATATATAGTCAAATGACAGAAGTGAATTACAAAAATAGGATGTATGGTTTAGTCCTCCCAAAATATAAATACAGCTATTTATATGCAGAGAAAAAAACTGAAGAATATACACCAAAATGTTCATCATGGTTATCTCCAGGTAGTGGGATTACAGACTGATTCATTGCTTTATTAAATATTTACCAAGCACCTGCGTGCTGAGCCAGGGCTCGGCAGACTTTTTTGTAAGGGGCTGGGGGTAAGTATTTCCTGCTTTGCAGGCCACACAGTCTCTGCTGCAACTACTCAGTTCGGCCCTCATAGCACAAAAGTAGCCACAAGACAGTATGTCAATGAATGCACACGGCTGTGTTTCAATAAAATTTTATTTATAAAAACAGGCAATGGGCCCTGGCTGGTGTAGCTCAGTGGATTGAGCGCGGGCTGCGAACCAAAGGGGTCGCCAGTTCGATTACCAGTCAGGGCACATGCCTGGGTTGCAGGCCAGGTCTCCATTGGGGACTACGTGAGAGGCAACCACACACAGATGTTTCTCTCCCTCTCTTTCTCCCTCCTTTCCCTTCTGTCTAAAAATAAAAAAAATAAAAAAAATAAAAAAACAGGTAATGGGACAGATTTGGCCATACGTTGCCAACTCCTACACTAATCATTGTCTTTTCTATATTTTTCAAATCTTCTACATAATAGGCATTACTCCTCTAACATGGAGAGGGGCAAGAAAAAATGTAAACGCTCAGTATCAGTGGCCCTGGCAAGGCCACGGTTGGGTCACAGTAAGCTAACATCTCCTGTAAGGATGAGAACCTCACAGAAGCCTGGGTGTTAGGCAGGTACCACAAATGTGATTAGAGACCTGGTCCAGAACAACACAGAGAACACAGATCTGACCAAATGCATTCAAATTCACTCTTTAATGTTAGTGCTGTATCTGCTCAACAAAAGCAATATGTAAACCTCAAGCTTATGAGTCTGGAAAACCCTCCCAGCAAATGTCACTTTAGCTAGTGCCAGTCCTGCTGGATTCACACCCAGGGCAGGGAGCCCCCCACTCTGCCACAGCTGTCCTCACCTTGACCCTATTAACTCCTGCTGCAACGACCGGCCCCCGGCAAAAGCTGCTCATGTTTATTGAGAAGGTGCCTCCGGCCACGTGTGCGTTCACCTGACAGTAATAGGATGCAGGATGAATTTCCCTGACCTTCTGATGAGAATGCCACATGGAAGAATATCCAAGGCCACAGTGAAGCCCCAATATTTTATGTACATTTCAGCTACTGCTCAAAAAGCTTGCCACAGGATGCAAACGCATTACATCAGGCAGACTGATTTATATTCCTGAAAACCACGTGAGTTATTGCCCATTATCTCATCCTGGCAACATGGCAAATTTTTGCCAATTGATTTTTGGAAAGGAGAGAGGGAGAAATTAAGAGGGTCTGATTTCAGGTGTATTGTGTGTGTGTGTGTGTAAATTTTCTTTTTTTTATTTTTAAAGATTTATTTATTTTTAGAGAGAAGGGAAGGGAGGGAGAACAAGAGAGAGAAACAGCAATGTATGGTTGCCTCTCACATGGCCCCCACCAGGGACCTGGCCCACAACCCAGGCATGTGCCCTGACTGGGAATCAAACCGGGACCCTCTGGTTCCCAGCCCGCACTCAATCCACTGAGCTACACCAGCCGGGGCTGTATGTGTAAATTTTCAAAAAGATCAGTGAGTGGGGCCTAATTATTTGAAGGGGTTTCATTTTTATGGTACACATCAAGCAAGTCATTATAATTACATTATCAGTTCTTGTCAATAGGTGAACCATCAAGAGAAACTTCAGGAGACCCTCCATGCCTTTGAGGACAGATGAAATACAGCAAGACACGCGAAAGGGAATTCAGACAAGTGCCTTCTCAAATGCTGAGTCTAGCAAACTTTTAGGAAAAGCCTCAGAAAAAAATACAAAATAATTATAGTTGCCTAATGGCTTAATAGCAGGTAACAAGCCCGAGCATCAATAATGTACACGCTATGGTGTGGTGACTCTATCTCATACTCAAACTTGGACCAAAAAAGTAAGTTCTGGGTTAGTTCCAGCTCTGCCTCAAGGCATTAACCTCATCTGTAAGCTGGGAATGACGATACCTACATAAGAATATGGTAAAATCAAATTAGGAAATATATATATATGAAAGAGTTCTATAAAGAGTAAAAAGTTTCACAAACAGGTGTGACTCTTTGTCATGGTATGATTATTAGGAGTTTATAGGAGTCCAAAGTATTGCTTGCATACCGGCGGACTGCGATATTGACACGTGATTAACCAAAGAGGGAAGGGCTGCAGCTCCCCAAGCAGACCCAGCCCGTCTCCCAGCGTGGCAGCAAATTTCAGTGCTCAGGCTGGACTCCAACGTTCACGCTTGGGCTCAGGGTGCGCACTTACTACCCCAGTACAAATTTATTTGTCCTTTTAATGTGATGTGGAACTCTCTGCCAAGCTCGTGTTTCATGTCTTGGGTCTTATTACCAAAGGCAAAAAACACCTCATGTTTATTATCTTACCGTTGGCAGCATGGTGAAGTGGTTTTTTGTTTGTTTTTTTTTCTGTGCCCTGCTTGGGGAATGATATATATGTATATAAAATGTCATCTGTCCATGAAAAGTCCAGCCATTGTTAATATAACAAGAATGGTTTGTGCAACATCAATGTAACATGGCAGTCAAGGAGAGTGGACTGGAATGCACATGTGTGAACAATGATAACTTCACTGCACTAGTCAGTGGGGGCAGTAGATGCCATTGAGTGAGCGTGTGTGCTGTGTGGCCACAGCATTCAAAATGACTGAGAAAGTAGAGCAACGAATCTGCATCAAATTTTGCATTAAGCTTGAACATTCCTCCATGGAAAATATTCAGATGATTCAGAAGGCCGCAGCTACGGGCAACTGGTGATTGGCAGCTTCATTGTGACAACATGCCCGCTCATGCATCATGTGTCTTATGAAGAGTTTTTGGATGAAATATCAAATCACCCAGGTGACTCAGCCCCCCTGCAGCCCAGATTTGGTGCCCTGCAACTTCTGGCTTTTCCCACAACTAAAATCCCCTTTGAAATGGTAGAGATTTCAGACTGTGGATGAGAGTCAGGAAAATATGACGGAGCAGCTGATGGCTATTGGGAGAACTGTGTGAGGTCCCAAGGTGCCGACTTCGAGGGGGACTGAAGAGTCATTGTCCTGTGTACAATGTATCTTATATCTTCTTCAATAAATGTCTCTATTTTTCACATCACATGTCTGGATACTTTCTGGAGATACACACACACATAAAATTTATTGGGGTTCATGAGCCTTGGGGCAAATAGCTTCACTACTCTCGGTCAGTTGGTCAGTGGATGGCTGTTGTGGTCCTACTGAGAACCAAGTTCTGGGCCTCAAATTCCATAGAAAGTGGGGTCATCGGATTAAGGTCTGTTTCAGCATTACGATGTTATTGGAGGGCAACAAAATGAGCAATGTCTTAGTCTAACACACCTCTGTGGCCCGTTTTGGGCATACATCAGGTTGTATGCTCGATAGTGCCCTAGGAATCACCTCCAGCCAAGGTGCCCACCACCTGCACCTACAGCGTAGAGATGAACTCCAGCCCGTAACCCTTCCCCTTCCTCTTCTCTTGGTCTCTAGTAATTTCTCCCTCACAGTGAGGTGAGGTGCCCAGTGCAGTCTGTCCTGGCAAGAACACTATAATAACAGATTGTAACTTCCGAAGCACTGCCTGTCCCATCTTTTCAACTCACTTACATTCTCCTTCCTAAATGAAGGAGGTCACTGTGGGTTGGCTTATTGGGGAAATGAATGGATAAAATGCCATCTAATTTTGCTTTCCAGTTTCCAGGACCAAGCTTTTTGGATCCTGATACTTCATGGTATGAAGAATATAAAATAACAACAACGAGTGTAGCAGATGCAGATGCTAGTGATGCTGATTCCTTTTCGGTGTCTTTTCAAAGGTCAAGGATTGTAGGCAAAACTACAATCATTACAAGGCTGAGACTCCTGCTCCCTATGGAAAGGGGCATAGCACTATTAGGAACGGTGACGGTCTGGATCAGCTCCTACTTTTAGAAATTGTAGAGACCTGAGTGATCATCAAAGCCAGCATTTATCCACTGAAAATTCCACCAATCCCTGAGCCCATGAGATGCCCCCCATTTCTACCCTGAAATTTGCCCCTCAAATATTCCCTATGCGAGGAAATGGAACCTCTGTTCCTCTATTTGCTTAAATTGGAAACTGGTCATTACCTTGCCTCTCCATTACCTCCACGCCTCCATCCCATCCATCACCAAGTCCTTTCCATTCTCCTGCCCCAACATTTCTAAATTCGTCCATTTCCCTCCATGTCCACTGCCACCACCTAGTGAGAGTGCCCATCATCTCTGACCTGAAAAACCACAACAGCCTCCTAAACCAGTGCCCACACTTTTGGCCCTCTTCCAAAATTGTCAAATCAATTGTTCTTTGGAAACTAAAAATCTAATTCATGCCACCAGCAGCACGTTCCCACTCTTCACTTCCAGCTTGAAATCCTTCGATGGATTGTCTCCCTTTTAGGATACAGGCGGAAATGCTAACATGCTTTTAGGATAATAGCCCAAGCCTTAACATGACCTACAAGACTCTGCACAGGGCGGTCTCTTTATGCCCCCATGGCCTCATCGGCCCCTGCTTATTATCTTCTGGCCGCCCCGCCCCAGGCTTCTCTCTGGTGGTTGAACATACCAAGTTCTTTCCTGTCTCGGGGCCTTTGCACTTGCTATTCTTTTACTTGAAATGCCCTTCTCTTCTCTCCACTTCTCCTTCCTATCCCATCTAACTCCTATTTATGTTCAGGTCTTGGGTTTGGAGAAACTGAATAACTACCTCATGGTGTTGCTAAGAGTATTAAATGAGATTATGCACGTAAAGTGCCTGGCACAGTGCCTGAATATTCAGTAATGTTACATATACATTATACATGTTTAAATCTGAAAATTTATTCTTATTCATGCCCATGTATTCTTTCTTTCTTTCTTCCTTTCTTCCCCCACCCTCTCTCTCTCCTTCTCTCTTTCTTAAGTCAAAAGATTTATCTTCAACTCTAGCAAGCCTTTCAGAATGCTCAGAAGAAAGATAAAAATTTTCTTGTGTGTACCTCACTTCAGAAATCTCACAGATTCTTTCTTTCTCTCCATGTTATATACTTTATGTTTCACTCAAATGTTCAAACCCCTCTTCCTCCTAAGGCATGGATGACCCCATTCATATCTAACTTCCTATGTCCATATTAGACATTCATTCATTAGCATCTGCCGGGCTCTGTTTGCCGACAGGAGGATTCAGCTACTGTGATGTCACAGGACCTGCCCTTGAGTAATTCAGCAGAGACTAACATATAAAAATTACAACATCACAATGAACGTGAAGAGCGGCGTGCATAAAAGTGCTTATATGCACACTAAGAAGGAAACAGGGACCTCTGTAGAGGGGATGGTATGGGCCTAAGTGATCAGAGAGGCTTCGTTTGGCACCTGAGCCTGGCCTTGAGGACATATAGAAGCTCACCAGGTGAGGGGAGGGCAGGGAAGGCAGTAGGGATAAGTGAGTGGTCAAAGGCCAAGGTCTGGAAGCCCATGGCCTGATCGGGGACAGGCAAAGGGTTCGGCAGGGCTACAAGTGAAGAAGTTTGGAGGAGGCAAGAGCAGTCCAGGTAGGAGGGGTTCCTTGGAGCCAGATGGTGAACGGCCTCAAAGGCCACATTCAGGGGCTTAAACTTTACCCCAACGTCGATGTTATAGAAAAACCTAGCGGCAGCATGGGGGACAGGGGAATTGCCATTGGAGGACATAGGACCCAAGGAGACAATTCAAGAGGCTGCTGTGATACCACAGTCAGGGGCAGGAAGAGGCAATTGAGAGGCATTTATGAAGTTCCTTCCACAAGGCAGGCATTTCACGTGATGACAAACCCTGGTTTACTAACTTTCTCAGGAGCCCCGTGCATGTGGTGCCACAAGGCCAATTTCAAAGGCTAAGTTTCTAGTAGTAGAGGCCACACACAGCCTTTACAGTCCAGCCCAGAGTCCTGTAGCTGCAGTTGGTGGGATGAAGGCAGTGTGTGCTGCTGCTGTCATAGTGCAGCCCGTCCCTGGCTCCACCTGAGATTGGAGGAGCAGGGCAGCCAGTCCCTGGCTCCACCCACCTGAGATTGTAGGAGCAGGGCAGACAGCCCCAGCATCTCAGGGGAAAGGAAGTCAGTCTGGGAGAAGGGGTAGCTTCCAAGTAAAATATGCATTACATTTACCCCTCACCCAGTAAACTCCTACTCACACATTAAGGCCCAATTCAGATGTGCCATGAGAGGCACCGTGAGATTTTGTGACAAAGCTTGGCAGAGTGGGAGGGAAAGGTTTCTTCCACATTTTGGCTTAGAACAGGGATGGCTCAGAGAGAACACAGTGGCACCTGAAAAGATACAGCTCGAAGAGCATCAGGACTAGGTCCTGAAACAGAAGTGGTGATCTCCTGAGGGCACCCCAGCAGGGCAAGGAGACAATGCCTCACTTGTAGGTGCCTGGCAGGAGGTGGACATTAACTATAGCGTAAGCAGACTTGTTCAGGCACATGTCAGAGACCTTCTGGAAGTTGGACACTGCCAGGTCCCTGCCTGGATTTCCCCCTCCAAAGACGACATGAACATGGGGTTGCAGCAGCCCCCAGAGAAGTGGGGCAAGGGGTCAAGGGTTGACTGGTGTTGAATCAGATTCAAAACCCATCTGTGTATGGCAGTTTCACACGCCTGCTCTCACCTAACGCGGACTGCAATAGAGGAGCTTGAGGATGAGAGAACTGAGGCTCCATGGATGGGCCCCCCAAGGCCACACAGCTGGCATTGCTGCAGCCAGAACCTGAGCCCAGGACTGTGTGAGCCCAGTAAGGCTTGTTCTCTCTGAATCTCAGCTTCCTCGGCGTGCCGCTCACCAGCGTGCCAGAGTCCCCAGTTCTGGGGACAGAATCATTAGCCAGACAAACCCTTCCCAGGAAGATTCCAGGCACAATGATTCATGAGAGAGAGAAGAGAAAAATAACAATGTGCTCTGACGAGAAGCATTCGAGCGCTTCCTTTTGCACTTCGGAGTTGGACGCACTCTGAGCCAGGTGTTTCCACACAGCCAGCCAGAGCGTCGGCCTCAGGAGAGACGTGAAGCCTTGGAAAGAAAGGAATGCAGCCTGCACTCGAACCACAAAAACAGATGACAAGGTGCAAGCCAGCATCTCGCAGTCTCCCACGGGCGCCCAGGCCCTGAGAATGAATTGCTGTTCTCTGGCCTCTCCCTCCCACCCTGACAGACTTATCTTTCGAGCCGCTCCACTGCTCTGAGTTTGGTGATGAAAGGCCTCAAGCCCCACCTTCCACCCCTGTGACGGTCCCCAGAGCCAGAGGGAACGGTAGTTCTGACAGGTGATTTCCTCCAAGGCCAGTGGGAGGAATGTCCCCGGATCCAGTTTAGCTGGAGCGCCCAAGTGAACTTTGCATCAGCATTTCAGAAACGCTGTGATGCCTGCTTCACCTCCAGAAACACAGACTTTTCTCTGAGGGGATGACCAAGTAGGCCTGGAAAGAGAAAATGCCCGTGGGAAAGCACCAACCCTAGCATGTCTCTTCCCTGGGCAGAAAACATGGAAGAACCTTGGGTACAATCACTAGCAATTTTGCAGGCAACCTTCACGCTGCTCATGCAGAAAAAAAGTACCAAATAAGTCTTGCTCATCATTTTCTTGGGCCATGGAAACATCTTTACAGAACGATTTGCTCCCAACGATCCCATCTCCTGGGGAGACTGAGGAAGAGCCTCGTGGTCAAGCCAGGCTTGTCAAATAGCTACTTTGGCAAAGGTGGCACGGTTTCTAACAATACCTCTTAACCACAAAACCCTTGGCACTTTTCGAAACCCATTTACATCCATTATTTATTAGGCCCCACAACAGCGCCTAATTCACAATGGAGAGCCCAAGATGCTGGAAGCCCAGGATGCGAGGTCAGCACGCGGGTTCCTGTCTCACACCCCCTCTCCCCACTGCCCACGCTCCTCGCCAGTCCTGTTGGGCGAGCGCCCACAGAGGAGCAATCCTGCCTCCCACATCACAACACTGCACAGCTTATGACCCTCCCCAAACTCCGAGTGTGGGCTGAAGAGAAGAAATGAATAAATCCCTTGTCATTATGTGAGACGGGCAGATAGGCATCATCAGATCCGTTTTCCAGGTGAGGAAACTGAAGCTCATACACCCATTTGACAAACGTGTCTTCCCCAAGGTCCCAGTTAGTTGTGAAATACAACCCAGGAGTTTTGATGCCCAGCGTGGCAGATTAATTGCATTAAGGACCCCAAACTTCTTCAGCCCCTCCTCGTACCCAGTTTTTGCCATGCGACTTTCCAGTTCCTCTCTCACTAAACAGGAGAAATCTATTCCCCACCCCTTGAATCTGGGCCGACCCATGACTTGCTTTAGCCAAGAGAAGGTGGTGTGCTGGTCCCAGCGGGGACCCCCAAAGACCCTGAGCATTTCCACACGCTCTCACCCCTGCCATCACCAGGAGCGCGTATCCAGTGGGAAGTAAGAGACACAGGGAGTGGAGCTGCACTGCCCTACTTGCCCCAGTCACCCCAGCCAAAATCGGCCAACCTCAGACACACGAATGAGCCTGGCCAAGAACAACAGAGTTGCCCCACTGACCTCCAGATAACTCCAGACGCGTGAGCAATTAGCCCTTGTTCCCCAGTCCGCTGAGACTATGTGGTTGTTTGCCATGCACAATTCTACAGCAGTGGCTAACAGACTCATGGCACCTGTTTTCATCCATTTACCCACCCGTCCATCCATTTAGGTCCCCATCCACTCATTCAATATATTTGCTGAGTGCCTACTATGTGTCCAGCGCTGTGCTAGGCGCTGGGGTACAGTGGTGAGCAAGACAGACCCTGTCTTATCGTCATGGAGTGTGCAGACCAGGAGCAGGATGGACAGTGAGATGGAGGCTGGAGTAGAGGTAGGGCAAGTACATGGTGCAGTGGGGGCACCGGGCAGGTGACTGAGACAAGTGTGGGTGATGGGCAGTCAGGAGGGCTTCCTGGAAGCAATGATATCTAAGTGGAAATCTAAAGGCTAAAGAGGAGCCTGCAGGTTAGGAAGGACTTTGTCAGAGAGAATGTTCCCAGCAGAAGACACAGCCTGGCAAAGGCCTGATGAGGTAGGGAACTGGCTGGCTGGAGCGCAGAAGTAAGGTGGGACAGGAAAAGGGAGTCCACAGAGGCTAGCACCAGGAGGACCTAAATATCACTCCAGGTACTTTTTCCACACTTATTTTCAAAGCCCAGTGAATCCAGAAGAGGAAACAGGGACCCTTTCTATGCAGAGATGAAGAAACGAAGGCAAAGGCCACAGAACATTTCAGTGCACACTTAGAGGGGGCGGTGCCTAGGGACAGCCTTCTGGGGGCAGCAGGAGTTCTTGCTTCTCAACTATAAGGGACGTTTGCTACCTGCCCGAAGCTGCAGGTTCTTTGCTGTTACTTACACGGGACCGGAATCAGGAAATGACAGCGTGCTGCTGGAACCTCCGGCGCTGTGCCAAAGCAGCCAGCTGGAGTGGGCAAAAGTGCAGGGGGCGCGAAAGTAGGTTCATAGCTGTGAGTACGTGAAACACAGAGTTTACTCTTGCGTTATTCTTTATTTATTATTTATCGTAGTTATTATTATTATTAACCCACTTCTGCCCCCCCATATGCCTCAAATCTATGAAGAAAAAAGGGAAACAGAAAATCCCAGAGGAAGCTGTATACTGTGGCATTCATCCATTCATCCATTCATTAGTTCAGCCGGCGAGTGTTCCCTAACTGGCCACATTCTGCAAGCCCCAACCACATGCCATGGAAGAGGATCTTGTCCTCTAACACCTCCGGCCTAGTGGAAACTGGGGCAACTCCAGGCTTTCTGTACAGACAGAGCCTACAGGTGGCAATCTGTTGGAAGCAAACACTGGGGAAACTGTCTTGAGGCTATGTGAGAATAGCAAGGCCTTATTTTTGCTTAGATTATGTATTTTTCTGGGGTGGTTTAGGGAAGTTACCCCAAGCTAATGTTTGGCTCAGCCACTGAGCAAGGCAGATAAAATATATGTGGAATGGCCCGCAATATAGTTAACAAGAGGTAAGGGGTGGCAGTGAGATTCAGACAGAATTGGAGGAGTTCAGTAAGGGCACAATGGCCGTATCAGGCGCGGTGGATCAGGCAAGGCTTCCGAAAGAAAAGATGAGTCAAGGAATGAGGAAAATAGGGGAAAGGTCTTCAGGGGGAAGGAAATACCTGAAAGACATGGAGGTAGGAAGCCTGAAACCTACCTGGTGATTCATTCTGGATGCTTGGATCAACTACATGGAAAAGGTGGAACATCAGCTGGAAAGACACGTTGGAGCCAGATCAAGGAAGTTCTCAGATGCCAAGAAAAGGAGGCTGAACTTTACCAAGAAGATAATATTGAGTCTAAGACTGTGACGTCAGGAGTGCACTTCAGGAATATTAATCTGCTGACTAATGAGATGGGCTGGAAAAGAGAGACTGAAGCCAAGAGGAGCAGTTAAGAAGATCCTGCCAGAACTGGTCAGAGAAGAGGAGACAGATGTGAGAAACAGACTCCAAATGGCCTGACAACTGGCTGGGTGGAAGGAGCAGAGGCGTGGGCCATCTTCAGCTCCCAGGTCTGTGGGGACGACTGTGAAGTCCACTGCAACAGGGAGAAAGGGAGGTGGCTGTCAGACAGTCGGGTTGACTTGTCTGAGGGCACCGCCAAGGAGCTTGAAGGAAAGCAGAAGTAAGAAAAGCCGTTACTGTTCTTGAAGGACGGGGCAGGTTTGGAAGGAGAAGGAAGCAATGGGCAGGGGGCAGTTGGAAGGGAACTATGAATTTGCAGGAGAGAGGGAAGATAATGACAAACCTGGTTCTGAGAGGGGCCGCTCCACCCCTCCCAACAACTCCACATATGCCCTAAGAAGACGCTGCTCTAGACCCCCGCCTCTGCCTTGGTCAGGTCTTACTGATTTCTCCACAGTCACTCTACCCCAAATGGACTGTGCTCTCCCTGAGGGCAGGGACTACTGTCTGTCGGGTTTGTGGCAGTATCCTCTACATGTTGAATACCACCTGGCCCTGCAGAGGTGCTCAGTAGATCCATGTTAAGTTTCCCACAGATATACATGTACAGTGCCTGACCTGGCCACAACCCCTGGAAAAAGGAGGTACACCATGATCCTGCCTCCCACCTCCAGTGACTGGACTGAGAAGGAGCAGTGATCCAAGCTGGAGATGGAGAGAGGGTGTCCACTCATTCGCCGGTCAAAGCCAGCCAGCTTCTCTCTCTCTCAAACGTCTGAACTAAGACACAAGGGTTAGGGTCAGTGGTGATGGGCACCGCAGCCTAAGGCCGTGCAGCACTGAGCTGGTGGCCATCTTGGGCCATTTGCAAAGTGAGCACGTGGTGGAAGCTGATGTTTAGGAGAACGCAACAGAGAGGAGAGGCAAACCCCACACAACCTCTGGGAGATGAGCAGAGTGGCCTCCATTCCTAACCTCCCAGCTCTGCGCCGGGAGGACTGGTTTAACATTGTTCTCAGTCCCAGGGCATTGTGGGGGTGCAGTGATGAGCCACTAGGGTCCCCTTCAGGAAGGAAGGCCGCACTCCCCCTGCTCCAGCAGTGCTGCTGGAAGACCGCCCTCTATGAAGACTGAAGAAAGCTGCCTTGACCTGGGTCACGCTGCCTTCCAGAGGTGGTCTGCAGCCATGATTGATCAGCATGGGTGCAGAAAGGCCTGGGCCCTTTGCTCCAACTCGGGACAACTCTGAAAGACATCCCTAAGTTCCAGAGTGTTCCATGGAGTAAGCTAAGCCTTCCCTGGGATTGCCCCAGAGCTCAACTCCTCCTTCCACCCAGTCTTGCTGCCTTTGCCTCCCTTCCACTGGCGTCGATCCTAATCTAACTCCCTAATAAATGCCCCACGTCCTAAACTCCATCTCAGCACCTATTTCCCAAAGAACCCCACCCACAATAGTCCTAACATTGTCTATTAATCCTTACAATGAAGTTTTTATGTATCAGCCAGCACGAGCAAATACTGACTAGACTGATGACACCCATTTTTTTAAGTTCATTTCAATTGTGGCGACTCCTTCATTTGTATTCACAAGAGCACTTACCATGGTGTTTTGCAAATAATGGCAATAAGAATAATAACTGGTAACATTTAATGAACAACTACTATGTGCCAGGCATTGGTCTAAGCATTTTTATAAGGACCTTTTAATCCTCACAGCATCCCTATGAGGCAGATACCATTCTCCCCATTTTAAAAAGACAACGATTGAGGCATACTTCCCCCGAGTCACACAATTACGCAGGTGTAGGGTCAATATGAAAACCCAGAACCCGTGTCCTTAACCACACTCAACCCTGCCTCCTACCTCACTCAATGACAATGTCAAAGAAAGGGTCAACGATTTTCAGCTAGATGGAGTCTATAAATTATTTAGGCCAGTCATTTTATTTTAGTGAGACCCAAAGGAATGATTTATTTTTTATGGTCCATGTCACAAAACCCGTCACAAAATATGAGCATTTAACTTTTCTAAAATCAAAATATACATGTGGCAAGAAAAAGGGAGTGATTAAAATATCATTTAGCCCTGGTGTGGCACAGTAGATTGAGTGCCAGCCCGTGAACCAAAGAGTCGCTGGTTCGATTCCCAGTCAGGGCACATGCCTGGGTTGTGGGCCAGGTCCCCAGCTGGGGGCACACAGAGGCAACCACATATTGATGTTTCTCTGTCTCCTTCCCTTTCCCTCACTCTAAAAATAAATAAAATCTTTTTAAAAATCATTTATATAATTTCCTCTGTAATAAATTATCCTGTTATATGTACTCATGACACTTTACTCTATGTACACTGTACATATACATATTACTGTACAGCTCTGTATGCTGTCAACCACATACATTATGTCTGATGGGCAATTTCAAGGACTGACATGGCCTGACATGCTGACTTGGGAATCTCAACCCCTGTAAGACAGGGTCCGCCTCTGAAGGAGCTGACGGCAAGGACAGGCACTGGAACCTGGGTCCCCAGCTCCTGAGCCGGCTTCCCTCTGCCTCTTCGACCGAGGTCCCTCCATTTGTTTATCTGGTTTCATTTCAAAGAAACCAAGCCGATTCAGAGAATTGCAACACTGCCATTTAGAAAAACTCAAGCTATTGAGAAATCCGCATGAATTGCCACACTGCAGCCATGCTTTCGAGATCGCTGTTTCTAATCAAAGGAGGGCTGACACGTTACACAGCTCCCCGGGAAGCCGTCCATCACACCACGCCCCGATGTCCCGGGTTTCTCCTCCTGGCCTTTTTCATTGGCATTCTCTCCCGCACCACGGAGCGGTGTTCATTTATGCACCACCGCCATCCCTGGGGAATGATGTCAGATACTAAACAATGTGATTCAAAATAGACCAGCTTTCAGGGCTTACGGAGACCCAAGGATCCAGGACAATATTCAAACATCTCTGGCTCCAACCGAACTCACCTCCACCTTCCAAACGCCACTCCCATCAAATTCCTTAATTCTTGAGCCATTCCAGGTGCTTTCCTACGCTGAAACTCAAGTGTCCTCTCCATTTACTTAAATTCCATCCTTCCTTCAGTTCCCAGTCCAAGTACCACCTCCTCTGAGAAGCCGTCCCTGCTCACGTCATAGAAACCAGGGAGCCAAAGGACACTGAAGTGTTGCCTGGAGCCAAGGTCACCAGTAGCAGAATGAATGGCTGACTGAAGTTTCATTTGGTCTTCAAAGGGTTGAAGAGCCTGCCATTCTAAAAATTTCTGAATTTGTTGGAAACCCTTAAATTCAGATTTCACATAAAAGTTCTGGCTTTGTGGCTTGTCTTGAAAGGCCAGTGACCTGGAAACACTGGTCTTACCCCCTACATGGCAACAATCAGATAAAAAGGAGTGGAAACTGTCCTCTCTGTGCTTTTTATTTTTTTTTTTGCACAGAAGTTTTGGTTGGTTTTTTTATTTATTTAAATCCTCACCCAAAGATATGTTTGTTAATCTTAGAGAGAGAAGAAGGGAGAGAGAAAGAAACATCGATGGGAGAAACATCAATTGGTTGCCTCCCGTACACTCCTTGACCAGGGATCGAACCTGCAACCCAGGTATGTGCCCTGATCAGGGATCAAACCCTCAACCTTTTGTTGTACAAGACAAAGCTCCAAGCAACTGAGCTACCTGGCCAGGACTGTTTTTGCTATTTCTTTCTTTCTTTTTTTAATAAAACAATCAATGGTCATGTAAATTTGCAACCAATACACTTCACCAATTTTTAGGCTCAGTATTTTTTATGCCATTTTTTTCATCTTGATATTCACTTTTCTTCTGGGTAAAGTTCATCTTTTAGTATTTCTTTCAGCAAGTGTCATTACATACTAAACTTTCTTCTCTTTGTATATTTGATGCCTTTACATCATCTTCACTCTTAAGAGCTAGTTTGGCTGAGTGTAAACTTCTAGGTTGACAGTTACTCCTCCTCAGCACTTTCAAGATACTTTGTCATTGTCTCTGGGAGCTGATGTTGCTGATGAAGTTTGCTGTCAGGCTAGTTGTTACTTTATTGTACGGGAGGTAATTTGTCTTTTCTCTGTGGAGCAGTTTGTCTGTGTTCTAAGAACATGTCTAGGTGTGGATTTATTTTTATTTGTCCTCATGGTACTTTCATCAATCCAGAACTCATGTCTTTCTTCAGTTATGGGAAAAGGTACATTCACTGTCTTATCAAATATTGCTTTTCATTCATTCCATTTTCTTCTGGAACTCTGGCATACATTGGAGCCTTTTGATTTATTCTTGGAGTTTCTTAATTGCTCTTCGATATTTTAAATTTCTCACTCTGAGTTGGGTTTCTGGTGAACTCCATAGTACTGACTTCTAATTCACAAATTCTTTCTTCAGTTACATCCAGGATCGAGTCTACCCCCTTCAGCTGAGGTTCTATTAAGAAATTCAAAACTATATATATTTCCTGATTTCTAATTGTTCCTTTTAATATCCTGTGCTATTTGTTTCTG
The DNA here is from genome assembly GCA_004026765.1 of Micronycteris hirsuta. NCBI lineage: Eukaryota > Metazoa > Chordata > Mammalia > Chiroptera > Phyllostomidae > Micronycteris > Micronycteris hirsuta. Next base: position 67,161 of record PVJI01000344.1, on the reverse strand, counting down.
CTTACTTTTATTTATTACTTCTTATTCTTTCTTATAATAGATTCTATTCTTTTCTTCAGCCCTTTGACAATCCTCATCTTTCGTTCTTATTTCTTGTAGTAGGAAGTGACTTCACCTCCCTGTTGTTGATTGCGCTCCTCCCTCCCTCCCTCCCTTCCTTTCCTTCTCCTTCTGCCTTAGCAATAGTTTTCCTCCAAAGTGTTTTAGATTTGGACTTACAGGCTCATCTTGAGTGGGAGGTTTGTACTGTGTTGTTGCATATTCTCTCTCTCCCTCTTCTCTCTCTCTCCTTTCCTTCCTCTCTCTTTCTTCCAAACCACCCCCCATCCTGTGAGCTCTGGAGTTGGCTTTTCTCAGTGCACCAGAGTCCCCGGTGTAGAACCGGACCCCAGTAGCAGAGCTTAATTAACATAGTTATATTGCAGGTCTTGCTACTGAGTTGCTGGCTCACTTGCCAGGTACTGTCTGCAAGGACATGTTGGTATATTGCTTTTCTTTGTCAGAAAACTTAGGCAACAATCAAAAGAAGCTTTTTTCCAACCTTCTGTCCAAGGTGAAGGAACATTACTCTAGCTCCAGATTTCCAGCAATAAACCTGGCTCTGGAACCCCGACCCTCCTGGGGCACTTTAAGAGCCCATGTGCTCCAGGGGAGCTGCCACTTGGTATGACGCTGGAGCACTAAGCCTCCAGCCCTAAGGTGGGGAAAACCACACTGGCTGGGGGACCAAAACCTATTAACATGCATCCCAAGGGGCTTTGACTAGTCCTGGGAAAGTGAAAGTAGCAGGTGGGGTCGGGGAGGCCTGGATGAGTATTTCAACAGACAGGATGCAGCCAAGCACAGCAAGAGATAGCAGCTCGAAGGGGCCCCCCCAGTACCCTTTATTCCTAACTAGATAAAATACTTGTCAGACCCTACTCCATACCCCCAGGCATCCTAGTTTTCTTTAATATTCCAAGTATGGATCCATGGGTTTATCTGAACCTTTCAAGATGTTTATATTTCCAGGAGGTATATTGTTCTTGGGGGTAAGAAATACCATATGTGCGACTTGAAAGAAAATAATAACTGACGCTTATTATTTAACAAGTGGCACTAGGTACTACATCTACGCACTTCACACACATTAGCAACTATTATCCTCAAAACAACCCAAGAGGCAGATACTGTTATCCTTACTTTGTGTGTGTGGGGGGGAGGGTGGAAGTGAGTCTCCTCTAAATTACACTGGGGGTACCAGGAATTAAAGTAAGAGAACACCAAGAGGAAAATGAAACCCTGGCCAAAGAAGTACACATCTACAGCTCACACATATGTAGACATTTAAAATACACATTTCTAAGGCAGGAGGGACAACCTCCTGTTACACAGGAAGTACTAATCCTAGAGGAGTATTTTTAGGCTGGAGAGAAGACTCTTCAGGGGAAACTCAGGTTCAGATTGCTCCAGCAGCATTCAATGAATAGCAGTCATTGCTATTTTCACCCAACCCTTTGCTATCTCTATGAACGTCCAACTACAGTAGCTCTCTCAGGTATTATCAGAGGTACGAAGCCTGTCTGGACATCAGGGCTAGGTGAGAACAAAGCTGCTTCCTAACTGGAGTGTGGCCCACCCATGATTCTGTCTGTTCTCTTGTCTGCTCACAGCAGAAGGAAAGAGATGTGGATGGGGAGGGATTCTAGTCAAACTAGGGGATTTCTTAACCAGGTTCTCCTTGAGTTTTTGCTCCATGAGCCAGAGAAGGGCAGTGCACCCTTTCTATAGCTCCCCTTTGAATGTGACTGGGACTTCCAGGTTCCTACGTAAAGAGGGGTCCGCTGACAATATCACGATCTTTCAGCTCTCACTGGATGGAGTTTATTTCACAGTACTATTCCCTCAGGTTCACGTAGCACTTTGCTGCTCGAATAATTATATTCACATGTGTGATTGAATTTATTCTCCCCCAAACCCCAGGAGGTGGGTATTAATTATCCCCATGTCCCTGTTGAGGAATTAACCCATGTGAACTGTTTAAGGTCCCACAGACGAAAGTGGCAAAGCTAGGGCTCAAATCACAAACCTAAACCTTCCCCGTAGAGAAATTTAAGGAGCTATTCTATCTCTTTGCACAGTAGGAAAAGTACAGAATTGCAGACAGGCTTCCACAGTGGCCATGGTCCCTGAGTCTCATTTGCAGTGTAGGCTCTGAGTTTGTTCTAAGAAATTCAACACTGAAAATCCCTTGAGAGCAGGTTCACCCTCACTCCAATCTGCACCATAATCTACAGTTTGGGTGCAAGAAGCCTCAGTGATCTGCAGGACACACTGCACTGGGCTGGCCCAATGCAAAACCCTCTTCCCCTTTCCCAGCTCCCTAACAAAGCCCTTCAGCAGCTCCTCCTATAGGCACCTCCCCACGTCACTCCAGTCCCCTTCTGCTCACATTCCTGAGAGTGAGCCCCTCTGAAGAGACCAGTTCAGGCCACACAGGTCAAAGAGCACTTAAAGGCAAAGCACATCCACCCCAGGCTGCAGCCCGTGTTCTAAGCTCTGGTCCTGGACTATCTCTTTCTTTGCCTGCCCACCTAGATTCCCAATGCTGACACCTGCCTGCCCCAAGTTTCCCCCTGCCAGACCCCACCTGAATGCTGGTACCTTCCTGACCTTGAGTTCTCAGGCCATTTTCTGGTGCTTGTCAATCTTTGTAGATCCTTGATAACACCTCCTCCGCTGTTAACCTCTGCCAACTCCGACCTAACCTTTCCTGCTGGGGCCAGGTGCTTCATAACAGTCACCCCCTCTGGCGGGCTCCCCCGGCTCCACAACACACCTCCTTCTTGTCTCTGCCACCCATGTCACAATAGGACACGACCGTGGCATCTGCTTGTCTTCTGCTCACTTAACAATCAGCAAGGCTGGTGGGCTACACTGCTATGCGCTGTGATGAGATACAAAGGCATCCGAGGAACAACCCTGGGCAATACTGTTTAACAGTTAATTACATGGAACCTGAGTCTCATGTAACTTCATATTTATGTTCTTGTCTTCCAAATCGGCAGTATGCTCCCTGGGATAAAGACCGTGTCTCATATTGTCCCATCTTTTTCTCCGACCCCACCCCCAGTATAGGTGCTCCAACCCAACGCTTGGCCAAGAGAAAAAGGCCAGCACCACCACCTTGCCCATTTCTTTAAATTATGATTTACACTGCTTTTCTTTGTCTACCTGCAAAATGAACAGATGGAAAGTGCTAGGTGGGAAGACAGGCCTCCTGGCTACAGAGGGAGAAAACGGATCTGCATGCAAGCCCTACCTGAGAAGGCAACTGGACACTCACCTCTTCTATCCTCCTCTGCCCTGCTGTGTGTTACCTTCAGAAACTGTGTTAGATCATGTCTGTTTCTCCTCAAATACCTTCAGGAACTCTCCATTTCCTTGGTTCAGCTTAGCAAAGCATTCAAGGCCCTGTTGGGTCAAGTAGTGGCTGAGAACATGGGCCCTGGAGCCAGACTGTCTGGGTTCAAATCCCAGCTTTACCACTGGCTGCTTGTGAGACCTGGGGCAAGACGATTAATTGCCCAGAGTCACGCAGCCCTATGGCGTTATGACACGGATGAAAGTGTTAATAAGGGCTCATATATTTTGTGGTAGGTTTACAGTACTACCACAAATTCTTTGACTTCCTCTCTTCAAAGGAATCTACAGGCATCTTTCACTATAAGTATGGGATATACTCAGTGACTTTTTTCTAATGAACAAAATGTGGCAAAAGTGATAGTGTATGACTTCCAAGACTAAGCCATACAAGGCACTGTGGTCTCCTCCATACTCTTCCAGTGTGGGCTCACTCACTCTGGAAGCTGGTGCTTGCAGACTCAAGACTGCAGACAGTCTTTAAGGAGACTCAAGCAGCCATGGAGAAGTTCATGTGGAGAGGAACTGAGGTCTCCTGCCAACAGCCATGTCAGTTAGATACCTTCAAAGTGGATCCTCTAGCCCCAGTTAAGCCCTGAGCTGACTGCAGCCCTGGCCAAGGTCTCAACTGCAAGTTCATGGGAGACACTGAGCTAGAACCACCCAGGTATGCCATCCATGAGACCTGATCCACAAAAACTTTGGGAGATACATAAATGTTTGCTGTTTTAAACTGCTACATTTTGGGACAATTCGTTTCATAGCAGTAAATAACAATTACATATGTGAAGAATTAATATAGGTAAAGAGTTAATAAAGAGACTTAGAACAATGCCTGGCACTTAGAAAGGGCTCTATATTGTTACTATTTTATGTTATCCTAGGCTGTTTACTATTCTCCAAGTTTATCAGATATTTTAAGTTAGAGAAAAACAATTTAAACATCAAAATAAATAATAATTGTTTCAGATTGTGACCAATTGAATAAAATCAAAATTCTTGAAGCTGCACTGATATAAATAAATGAATGAATAAATAAATAAGAAAATCTCTACCTTACAGTAGAATTCCAAATAATAAATGCAGAAGGGATGATGGAATTATAAAATCGTAACTTGGCAAACATGATGCTAAAACTACAGGGTGAAATTTTGATGAGGAATAGAATATTTACACAGTCTTAAAGCGGCTCCCACAAAATACTTATTAGATACTAATTAATTAATGAGTACAAAACACTTGTTAATTAACTTTGCAGTGGAGAAACCTGGCAGATACCCTCCTAATCAACCGATAAATGTCAATATCCCCAGCAATGGGACAAATCAGTGTCCCGCGCCCCTTGATACCACGCGCCGAGAACTCCTACGGGCCGGCACCCGTCTGATCGGTCTCTGCACTGCCAGCGCTGCCTTGCGGGGGCCGCTCCTGCTTCCTGGGTCTCGTGTGCCAGACATGCACCGGGAAGCACTGGACAGGTATCATCTCGTTTGATCCTCACAAGGATCCCAGGCTCTGAGAAGTGAAACAACTGGTCACACAAGCAGGGAGAGGCAGAGGAGAGACACAGTCCCGCTCTGTCCCCTCCACACTGGGCTGGCTTCCTCGGGCACTCAGTGAACGCCGAGTCCAGTCCTTCCTGCAGCTCCAGGAGGTTTCTGACAGTTGCCCCCAAAACAGAGCTGCATTTTCTGGTTTTCCTCTAATAAACATCAGACGGAGAAAAAGCGCTGGATGTAGAGTCTACAGGCTGCACTTCCCGCTCTGGCGCTCAAGTTCAGGTACCGTGCTCACACGGCTGGGTCTCCATCTCCCCCAGCTCCAGACAGAGCGGTGGTTTCCAAACTTCTTCCAGCAGCCAGTTGTTTTTTCAAGCAAGCTTTCTCACCAAACCTCAGTATATATGATAGCAGTGTTCTTTGCAATAGCCAAAACGTGGAAACAACCCAAGTGTCAAAAATCAACGAATGGCTAAACAAAATGCAGTCTATACATACAACGGGTCATTCAGACTTCAGGAAGGAAATTCTGATACCTGCTCCAACAGGGATGAACCCTCAGGACACTATGCTAAGTGAAGTGAGCCAGTCACAAAAAGACAAACACTGTGTGATTCCACTCACATGAGGTCCCTAGAGCAGTCAGACTCAGACACAGAAAGTAGGATGATGGATGCCAGGGGCTTGGAAAAGGGAAGGAGAGTTATTGTTTATGGGGACAGAGTTTCAGTCGGGTAAGAAGGAAAAGTCCCGGAGGGGGACGGTGGTGACGGTTGCACAACAGTGCAAATGTGGTGAATGCCGCTGAACTGTGCATTTAAAACAGTTAAAGTGGTAAATTTTGTGTTATTTATATTTTGCCACAATTAAATAAATAATACCTCAGTAAATGCAATAGATGAAGCAAAAATAGGGACTGGGTATAAAGATACCCCCTGAACACCTCCCCCCAGTATGACTGCAAAGAATCCCTACCCCTGAGGAGCACATGGACTATTTCAACCCCAGTATTTGGAGCTCTGGGAGCGGCGTCTGTTCACGGAGACTCCTGCCTACAGTTTCAGGTCCCGGGCAGCCCCTGCTCCCTCTGTTGCACTTGCAGGCTGCTGTGACGAAGCCCATAGGATAATGCACAGTGAGGACAACCCTTCCAACACAGGGACAGGGGCTCTGGGACAATCTGGCCAGCAGGAGCACATACGGGAAAGCTGGGTTTGGGTGGGCAGGGCTGGGAAGCATGAGCTCTACAACCGAGTGGAATGGGCTGGATTCATTACCCCATAGCTTCCTGTCCAGACCCTGGGCAAGTCAGCTAAACTCTCAGCATCAAAGCTGCCTGGCACAGTAAATTCTTCACAAAAGAAAAGATGTGATATGACAGAAGCAACGTCCTGTAGTGACCCAGGGTTGAGCTTTGGAGGCAGGTTAACGAATTTCAGTCCCAGCTCTATCCCTTACTAGCTGTAGGATTTTGAGAAAGTTGCTTCCCTTGTCTGTGCTTCACTTTCCTTATCTATAAAAAGAGAGCGATCATTGCACCCACTTTTTAAGTTATTAGGAAGATTACATAGGCTGATGAAGGTAAGGTTGTTAGAAAAATGCCTAGTACTTAGCCAGTATTTATCTCCCCCAGGTCTGGCTGCCCAGGCATCCTATGGCCGCAGCCCTGGCTGAGACTGAGGTTGATGGAGCCCCCACAAGAAGGCTGGTCTGTCTGAGCCAAACCCAAATTAGATGCAGCCAAACTAAACACAGGCTGCAAGGGCCTGCTCCCACAGCCCAGTGCCCTGCTCCCAAGGTACAGAACACTCCCAACAGGCTGCTCCAAACGGAGGTTGCAGGGCCTGGGGCCTCCTCGAGGGCGGGTCAACCACGGATGCAGAGGAGAAGGAAGCAAGACTGCTCTCCAGTCACCCCTCAAAAACAGGCAGAGGGCGGGGCCCATCCGTGGGTTAACATTGCTCCGTTTATGGTCTTGACCAAAGGTATTTTGAAAATGCGGATGCCTCTTTGTTTTCCCCTGGGTCTTCACCTGTGGCTCACCACTGAAGCCAGGGGGCTAAATTTAGGCCACTCTGTCACTTGGGTCCAGCTAGAAAGCTGTTGCTTTCAGAGCAGAGGGGAGTGGAGGTGGGGCGGCAGGGGGCGCTCAGGAAAAAGGAGGCAGAACCCACCAAAGGGCTCTGGGCACGGCTGGGATCAGGCCTGGCCTGAACCACCACAAGGACTGTGCTCCAGGCCTCCAGCAAGCCGGACCTGAGGCAGGTTGTGGAGCTGGGGCCTGAGCACACGCCGGGCTGGGGTGAGTCAGAGACCCCAGGATCCCACCAGTGGGAAACACTCATAGGAAACTCTGACATGCCCACTGGAAACCCTTGTTGTTGTCCCCACTGGGCTGGACTCAGCTCAGCTCTGAGGAAGCCTCAGCTCAACTCAGATGAGGAAGTTAAGGCCCACTGTTTCCATGTGATGCACACCCACGCTGCCGGGACTGTGTGGAGCACCTCAGACGTGGCATCTCCTGTAACTTCCAGTGGCAATTATTATTTCCATGTTATTATAAGTTGCATGGCTAGTAAATAGCTCAGCAGGATTTGAAACTAGGTTAATCTTTTTCAGGATTGTACATTTAAACACTGCAATCTATCTTATAAACTGGGGAACTGAATTGCTCAAGATTTCCCAGCAACTACTGCTGGTGCTGAGCTTGGACCCCCCAAACCTCCTGACACCCAGATCCATTTACACACACACACACACACACACACACACATGTATTCAAAACATCTCTGATGGAGACATCAGGTGTGGTGACTGCTAAGCCTCTCCTTGCCACTTGAACACTATCATCTTTTTTGCCACAACATGTAGGCATTTTGGATGAACATCAGAGCCACTTTGTACTCCAGATAGTCTATAGTATTATTATCAAAGTCCACAGTGTTCATGCTGCACCACACTGTTAGCCGATCTTCCCTTTGATCCTCATAGAAACCCTCTTTTTACAGATAGAAAGACAGGGAAAGTCCTGGACTTGATAAATAAGCCAGACGGGAGTTCCCCCGTGGTTCCAAATGCAGCATCCAGCCAGCCTGATTCCCTGTCCAGTCACCAGGCCCACCAGCCTGGCCTCCCAGTGAGTGGAGTCCCATGATCCCATCAGTTTGGGAACTACCCTGTGGTTCCCCTTGGGGGTTTGGAGACAAGCTAGGCTCAGCTAGGGAGGAAGGCCAGGCCTTTGGACCCAGAAAAGCCCCCAGGGCTTGGGTGCTTGCCAGTCACCAATGCCTCGTTCAGAGGGAGAAATGGCCCTGGCAGAACACCACAATGTTCTCCTGCCAGAAAGGGGGGGGGGGGTGTCATACCACCTGGGCAGAGGCCATGCTGAGGTGAGGTGCCCACCGTGATAGCCAGCACATCAGTCAGCCATGGAGCCCTTCCTGGGGAAGGCCCCAACACGCAGCCTCACACCTCAGTTCCAGATGGAAGCCTGAGGTCAACGAGCCCTTCTCTGTCCCTCCATCTTCATTGTCCCTGTGAGCCCAAGGTGTCCCTCTGTCCACCCTGTTCTGTCAGCCTTGCTGGCCCCTTTCTGATCCTTCTCCTGTATCTTCTATTTTTCTGCAAAGATATTACCTCATGAACTTACCCTTTTTAAGGCTCTGATCATGTCACTCCTCCTGGTTTTAACTCAACTGTGGCTTTCTTAGCTTCTCAGGAAAAACATCAAAATCCTAACAGAAACTTCAGGCCCTGTGTGTGCTTGCCCCGATAACCTTTCCAACGCCCCCCTCCCCACCCCTCTCCCCTGTTCCAGCCACACAGGCCATATTTCAGTCCCTCCATTCCCAGGGCCTTTGTATGTGCTGTTCCTCTGGTCAGGCATGCTCCTTACCTGGTTAATACCCATTCATCTTTCAAATTGTCAGCACTCCTTCCCCGAATCCTCCTGTTTGGGTCAAATCCCTTTATTAAATGCTCTCACAGATCTAAATTCTGTTCCTTCAAAGCCTCAGGTTGTAATTATCCACCCCACACATGTGATTAACTGTTTACTGAGAAAGAAAATCCTATTAGGAAGAAAACCCCATGAGACTGGCCACTGTACCTGTTTTGACTTACCACTATCCCCATTGTTAGTTAAGTCTTGGTGAATGAACAATGCATGAACGAATGAATCTTCCTCTACCTACTGCCTGAGCCCAAGTCCAGCCCTCCTGACACCACCCTTCCTTCACAGCCCATTTGTAGGCTCTCACACGGTTCATCTACCGCTGTCCCCAAACAGCCTTATCTTTCTTCTCTGAAGAGCCTACCACCCACTAGGCTGTGACCTCCATGAGGGCAGGCATTGTGTCTGTCTCCTTCACCTCTGTAACCCCAGTACCTAGCACATAAAAGGTCCTCAATAAATATTTGTTGAATGAATGACTTCCCATCCGTGCCATCTGTGCCAGATTGCTAGATGCTCCCACAGAGTCTGTTCCTTCCTTTGTCCATAGGGATAGAGTGTTAACCAGGTTCCCAGTTGCCCCAAGGAGAAATCCTCCGGCCTTCCTTTCAGCTAAGGGTGATCCTGTGACTAAGCGCTGTCCAGTGGAGCGTGAGCTCACACATCACAGGACCCAGCGTCAGCAGGCAGGCGAACGCAATATCCTAGGAGATCACAGAGCCATAGTATGGAAGAAACCCATTCAGGCAAAGGACTTCATTGGAGCCCTTCTGACAGCCAGAGCCAGTGGGACTGTTACATGAAAGAGAAATCAATGTCTAGAGCATTTAAGTATAGCATATTTGGGTGTTTCTACCCTAACTAACATGTTGTCATTTACAGAACTCCAAGCCACACCCACAAGAGCAACTGTGGACTTGGCTACTGGACACAGCCTCCTCCCGACGTGCACCTCTGCCATTGTCTGGGGCCATTTCATCATCCATGCTGCTCACTGACCAGTTAGTTCCCTCATTTCATTCTTGGTCTTCACTAATCTAAGAGTCTTCCATTCCACCGCTCCTCAGATCCCATTCATAGGGCCCTACCCTGACCTTGTCAACTCCCAGGAACTGCCCTACCTCTACTTATTCCTTTACATGCAATTCCTTCTCATTCCTTTCCATGGCACTCAACACGTATTTGTAGAGTGAACAGAGGTGTGAACAGTTCTGCAGCGCAGATTTGATTTGGACAGGCACAGGAAAGATGTGCTGGGTGGAGAGAACATCAGAGGAAAATGCGGAGGTGGGTGTGAGCCTGAAACGACTGGCAGACAGCAAAGAGACCAGCCCCGAGAAAGGAGAGGCCGGGCGTGGGCTGGCTCCATCCTTGCGATGTGCTGGTTTTAAGAAACATCCCCAGATATCCAGGATGCAACGGAAGGAAGGGGATTCCAGCTCCCAAATTTGACTCCACAGCATCTGCTGAAGACCATCAACTTTGCCACTTCAGACTGAAAAAACCAAGACATTCTCTTCACCTCCAAACAAGGGCCCCACCCTAGAAGTCTTGCCGTCCTCAGCACCCCTTCTTCACACCCCACTCCTCCCTCAACACCACCTTCGAGCCCACTCAGCACATGCAGCTGGAAACAAAAATGCCCCAGAGAATGGCAAGAAAAACTATCTAATGTCAAATCATGGTAGTTATTGTATCTGTATAGCACTCTCTAATTCACAAAGTGCTTTTCTCATAAACATTAGCTTCCTGACTCCCCACCACCATCCTCTGCAGTAGATGGCATTCTCCCCCTATGGCTGGGGAATAGACCCAAAGAGGCTGAGACCTGTCCAAGGATGCAACCAGCAGGTGTCAGGCCTCCGTGTCAACGGATGTTACAGACACAAAAGTCAGGACCAAAACGGCACAGCGTGACTTCTCAGCCCAAAGGCCCATCAAAGAGGATCTTGCCCCCATGCCTCTCCAGTTCCTGGCTTTGATCTGGATAAACTCAGACATTTCTGCAGACATTTCACCCTAAAGCCCCATTTTTGTCTATGACAGAGGCCCCACCGTCAGCTCTGCTGTTCCCAGCTGCTGCAAGTATGCTAGGATAGTCACCTGGCTAAGCAGCAGGAGCCCCGTGCCACTGAGGACCCAGCCGAGACCCTGCTGGAGATCCAGGTCCCAGCACGCTGCACCTGAGCACGGTGCACAGTTCTTGCCGTTGCTTTCCAAACCAAACCTTTGTTTCAGCTCACCTGTGGCTTTTGAACAACTGCTTAAACAACTTTCAAACGTCCAAAGGTGGCAGACTGAATTTACTTAGAATAAAAGACACCTGTGTAATACTCAGAGATGCAAAGGTAGACTTCTTTCTGGGTTTTCAGCCATTTCTTTGCACCTGCCAGGAAGCAAGTAAACCAAAAGATGTGCTTCTCAAACTAAGTAACGTGTTAAGTGATGGCCTCTTCCTGCAGACATGAGCAAAAAGGGAAGGGTGATAAAGGAAAAGCCTATTGGTTATAATCTCCCTTCCATCCACATTTGGGCCCCTACTCTCTGTCAGACACTGGCGACGTGAATCTGCATATTTATATTCCCAGCTTGTTGCAGAGGACAAGAGCTGGAACCCTGGAGCCAGACCACACCCACACGGTGACTGTGTGCCCCTCCCTCCCAAAATTCACAGCTCTGTACCAAGGTGAGAGTGACAGACCAGCCTTACTGGCCCCTCCCTCCATGCCTTGTGCACTGATTTCAATCCTGACTCTGCCACCTACTGTGTAACCTCAGGCAAGTGGCTGAGCTTCCCTGTGAATCTATAGCTTCATGTAGGAAATAAGGATAGTAGTAGTATCTATCTTACAATGTCATGGAAGGTGAAGAGATAATACACGGAAAGTGGTTAGCCTGGCTGCAAGGAAGCACTTTTTCAGCACCATTATTATCACTGTGTATAAGACATTGTTCCTGCCCTCGTGGAGTTTGCGGTCTGGTGGGAGAGGCAGTCTGTAGCAACGCTGCACCTGTTTATGCCCAGGATTGGGGAAGAGGAGTGGCAGGACACGAGCCAATGAACGGCTCTTGAAGGACAAGAAGTTAACCAGGCAGAGAATGAGAGGCGAGGATCAGGAGGGAGAATGTTCAGGGCTCCGAGAACGATATGTGCAAAGGAAATGAGGCATTACATGTCATCGCATGTTCCGGGAACAGTGAGAAGTTCCCACACTATTAACTAGTAATTATGAATTTTTGCTGAGCTCAGATGCATAGTAACTGAGCAAATAACTCTCTATAAGTGCCAAACTTATAGCTGTACTTTGGGTCAGTTAGGCCAAAGCCTTCTGAAGTAGCCAAGGGCTTGAACTAACCAATACCACTTTTGCCAGGTGTAACTGGGCCCTGGGGTGTATTCAGCATCGCTGAATCGGGGCTCCCACTGGTACTGTGGCCAACCGCTAGCAGAAATTCAGTGTTTCCCTGAAGGGGAGGACAGGGCAGCAGAAAAAGCCCTGGAAGTCAGGACAACGGGGCCCAGCCCCTCCTCCTAGGCAAGTCGCCACCCCTCTTCCTGGGCCTGTTTCCTCACCTACAAGACGGAAGGACTAGGCTAGAATTTCTTCAAACAGAGAGACAGTCTACCATAACTGCTTAGAGCCTGGACTTCAAAGTCAGATGGGCCGAGGGGATACAACAGGGATTTTAATGTACATTAAGCACCCCACACAGTGGCAGACCCATGGGGAGCCCCGATGAAAGGGTAGAGGTTTTCATCTCTGCCATCGAAGCAGTGCTGGCATGTGGGCCGTGGCTTACCCGCCTTAGTCGACGAGCTGGAAGCCGTGACACTGGAGTTTTCAAGCCTGCCAAAGTCCTGCATCAGGGCAGCGAGACAAACTCGATCAGCTTCAGACTCGGCAATATTGTCTTTCTGTTTGGTTCGAATGGGTTTTCCATATTTTTTACACGGAAAACATTCACATGACAACCTCAGAGTGTGGTGGCAAGGAGGGGACGGGGAGGGATGGAGTGAAAAGAAACTCTCCGATGAAAGAAACCAGGAGTTTTCTAAAGAGGCCAAACACTGCAAGAGCATTTGCGTCACACCCTGACGCAATAAAAGGGAGCTGAAGGGGGCAGAGTGGGCCTTCTCTTTAGGAAGTCGCCGTGGTTTCTGATGGCTTCTCATGGGCAGAAGGATGGATGGAACTCTTCCCAGAGATGCACAGGCATTCCCTGTTATTACTATTGTGGATAACACTAAGGCCAACCATTCATTATAAAGTGGTCCCACCACATCCTTTCCCCCTCGCCTCTGCCCAGCAAGGTGGGTGTGCTCACCCAGCCATCTCACAGGTGTGGGCCCTGACTCACTGAGGTCAAGGGACTTGCCTGAGGTCACACCTGCAGAGGCCTGAACTCAGGCTTCTGACTCCTGGAGGGTAGCAAGCACTTTTGTAATGCTGAGGAGTGCTATGAAGTGGCCACACACCATCCTCATTCTCTAGCTCGCTAAGGGGCAGGGCCATGTAACTTGGCTCTGTTTAGTCCCTCTGCAGGAGGACGGCTAGACACCTGGCGAGTGCTAATCCCACCCTGAAGCAAGGGCTCAGGTGCCCTCAAATCACCACGCCTGCTCCAAGTTCAGGGGCAGCTGTGAAGCACGGAAAGAACATGAGACTGAAGTCAGGAGGTTGACATTTAAATCCCAGCTCTGCCACTTCATACAGTTATGGACCTTCTGTGAGCCTCGGTTCTCTCCTCCCCAAATGGGAATCTCACAGTGCTAACCTCCCAGGGTCGCCCTGAGAATCAAGAGGGATAATAAATAAAACCTTTATCAACTGGAAAACCCTGTAAAAGTATAGTGGGATTGTCGGTCTTACTATCCCTTGCCCAGTTCTTCATTTGTTGGAAGGATATCAAAAAGTTCCTTATTAGAATCTTATTACAATTCTCATTAGAGACTTATTAAAAGTTTTTACTATTTTTATTATTAAAAATCTTTGCTTGGAGACCTGAAAATATCCCATGTCGCCAAACTAAATAAGATGCGAAGAAACTCAGCAGCTAAAGCACACTGTCTCAGTCCGAGGTGAGAGGCTCTGAAGGTATTCGAATATCATATTTGTTTCCTGGGGCTGCCCCAGCAAGGGACGACAGACCGGGGGGGCTTAAATAACAGAAATGCACTGGCTCTGCTCCTCAGGCTAGCCGTCTGCCATGCTTGGCGCTCTTTGGTTTATACACGCATCAGCCCGCTCTGACTTCATCTTCACATGGCATCCTCCCTACGTGTGTGTGTGTCCAAACTTCCTCTTGTAAGGACACTAGTCATGCTGGATGAGGGCCCACCCTAACGACCTCATCTTAAGTTGATCATCTACAAAGACCCTACCTCCAGATGAGGTCTCATCCACAGGTACTGAGGGGTCAGGACTTCATCTGTTGGAGGAACACATTCAGCCCATAACGAACACCTCCCCCAGCCGTCCAGGGCACTCAGAGCCCAGGTCCCCAGCTCCCGTCTGCCTCTCAATGTCTACCTCGCTCCTCTGGTTTCAGTCAGGCTCTGGGCTAGGCTGCTCACTGTGCAGTGTTCATCCCATGACTTCCAGACGAACCTGTTTCCACTCCCCTAGGGGCAAGTTACCTTCTGGGCACTTGATGGAGAAGCTCCAGATACCACATCACAGGTTTAAAATTTAAAAAAGTGCACAGATCCTCCTTCACAGTGGTAGAGAGAGCTGGGGTCGGGGGTGAAGAGCCTGAGCTAGGACTGTTAGCCAAAGACAGCACACGCTCTGGAATGAGGCCACCCGGAAGGGGCCACTGCAGGGGTTGTGTCTAGTGCAGCAGATTAGCTAGAGGTGGCATGGGGACGCCACAGGCAGGGAGGCCAGAGACAGAAGTAAACAGAAACAGTCATGTGAGAGGAAGCTGGGAGGCTACCAACACCAACAGGAGAGATGGCGGGTCATGGCTCACGGCCACCAACCCCCGAGCACTGTGCACTGTGGCCTGGCCAAGTCAGCTGGGCTGGCACGGCAAACCTGGACATCTGCAGATGGGGGCAAACCCCGCTGGAAAGGTTTGGCCACATCTGGCCCAGCCTTAGGCAGGATGCTTCCCATATTCCCTGTTTAGGAAGCAGCAGTGCAGGAAAGCTTCTGCCAGCTGAAACGGGCATACTGCACACTGATGTTTCCAAGTGCAGAGCACATCTTGGGCAAAGGCACAAAAGAAGAGCCTCCACGTTGAGCTAATGTCCTAATGCTGGGTCTATGTGCAGCTCTGACAGGCCCCAGACGGCAGCAGGCTTCCTGTTTAGATGCTCTTGGGGCATTGCCAGTGAAACAGCTGACCTCCTTCAGGGGAGTGTCTGTTGGAGAGTTGCTGATACCTACAAAGATATGCAAGCATGCCCCTCCAAATGAAATTTAAAAAATAAAATAAAATAAAGCAATGGTTCCTGCACTCAAGTATAGCTCACTGGCTGAAAGAGCCAAACAAAGGGCAATTTAAATAAACTGGAGTAAGAACCAGGGTGGAGAAAGTGACGAGGGAGAAGTACACGCTGGGCTGGGGGTTGGCAGGATGCTCCCAGAGACGGGCACAATGAAGTGACAATCAAAGGACTCAGCTTCTTCCAACTCCTCCAACTTGCCAACCCTGTCACTCTTCAGTGGCTTCATATAGGCTCCTCCTTCAGCCTCGACCTTCCCCAGCCTTTTTCATCCCTCCTCCTCATCCTTCGGCCACTTCCTAAAACCTCTTCACCACGCAGCCGCCCACCCCACCTCCGTGTGCACCATTGTTCTTTCTGGCAGGACACTGCTCTTTACCTTCATAGGACGTGTGGCAACCCCATGGACTCACTGGCTTGTTCGCTCTGTGACGTCACCCAGGAGGCTATAAGCTCCGTGAGTGGTGGGACCGAGTCCATTCCCCACTGCAGCCCCAGCACAACACGGCATGTGGTGACGCTCGAATATTGCTATTAGCACATTCATGTCTGTGTCCACGGCAGCATGACTCACAAGAGCCTAACAGTGGAAACAATGCAAGTGTCCATCAACAGACGAATGAGTGAACGAACCAAATGTAATATGCACCTACAATGGAAGATAACTTGGCTTTGAAAAGGAAGAAAATCACATCACATGCTACAACACGGCTGAACCTTGAGGACACTATGTTAAGTGAAATAAGCCAGTCACAAAAAGACAAATACTGTGTGATGCCACTTATGTGCGGTGCCCAGAGCCATCAGACTCAGAGACAGGAAGTAGGATGGTGGTTGCCGGGGGCTGGAGGTGGGGAAATAGGGAGTTTGTATTTAACGGGGACAAAGTTTCATTTTGGGAAGGTGAAAATGTTCTAGAAATGGAAGGTGGTGATGGTTGTACAACAGTGTGACTGTACTGATGCCACTAGACCATACACTTAAAAACGGTTACGGTGGCCCTGGCTGGTGTGGCGCAGCGGCCTGCAAACCAAAAGGTTGCCTATTTGGTTCCCAATCAGGGCACGTGCCCGGGTTGCAGGCAGGTCCCCAGTTGGGGGCATGCAAGAGGCAATCGATTGATGTTTCTCCCTCTCTTTCTCCCGCCCTTCTCCTCTTTCTGAAAATAAATAAACAATATCTTTTTTTTAAATGGTTAAAATGGTAAATATATGTTGTGTATATTTTATAATTCAAATAATTCAAAAAGAAAAAGTGTTTATTAAATAGGAAATGAGGATGAAAGGGAGGAGGGGGCGTGGAGGGAGCAGGAGAAAAGGAGAAGGGTGTGGCAGGCAGAGGGAACAGAACAAGCCCAGCAGGAGCAACAACCAGCCCCACACAGTAAGCTCTTCCACCTGCAGGCACTGCACTACGTCTTCATACTGATCATCTCATTAAAGGCAACAGCACAGACCCAGAGGCGAACTGCACGGGAGGCTTCAGGGCCATGAAAGAACTCAGGGCCCGCCTGACCTTGCCTGCACACACTAGAGCAAGGGGCCATAATCCTCTGCTTCTCCAGTGGGACTCCTGGGGTCTCTGACAGGTCTTAAACAGTATGTGACATCTGTAAAGCTCCCCCAGTTACTTCATCTCATTTGATCATCCCGACCACCTTGGAAGGAGGAATCTTTATTCCCATTTGATGGATAAGAAAACCAAGGTCAGTAAAATGAAAAGTTTGTACTTGTCCCTGGGGGCTCAGATGAGTAATCTGGGGAAATGGGAGTGATCTGGCAACACTGGACACCAGGAAGACGTCCTTCCGTGGACTGGAAGGACAGTATGCAGAAGCAGTGGGCAATGGCACTCTGTGGGTGTGGCCGCTGCCTAGACACAGTGAGTGGCACAGCCCAAAGGAGCCCGGTGAGGCAGCACCTCATTCCCACGTTCCTCCCTGCCCCTGGGGGCAGGTGGGCAGGAATTCCCTGAGATGCTTCGGAACACATGGCTGCTCACTGTCAGCCAAACATCTGGCCTTGCCCTTCGAACAGATGTTCTGGCATCGTTCAGGCATGAGCTTCAATCCCAAAACAAAATTAATTTGGTTAACTAGGAAGGAAGGAAGAAAGGAAGGAAGGAAGGAAGGAATTAAGAAATGAAGAAAGAGAGAAAGAAAGAAAGAAAAGAAAAGAAAGGAATCACTTATATCTCAGAACTCCAGAACTCTACAGTACGCTGGTCTATGTCTCTAATTGGGCATATTTTGGTCTATCGGGTACTTTGATTTATCGTGGTCTCCTAGGTGCTGACCTGCACCCCGCCCCACTAGACGACGGATGCCCTGGGTAAAGACATTTTTTGTTTGCCTCTGTGTGCCCCGTCCATAGCACAGGTCCTGGAACAGAGAAGGTCCTCAATGAACATTTACAGAATGAGTGTGCATCTTGCTCTGAACTAATTCGTTGACATGACTCAGGGTAGTACCCCACTGAGGGGAGGTAACACACCTGAGTGGTCTGAGGACAGCCCAGAGACGGGTGGGCTCTGGGTGGGAACACCAGGAGCAAGACTGGTCTGTCACTGGGACAAGTGGGGCACCGGGCACCCCTGGGCAATGAGGATGTGGCTTTGTTCCCACACCCGGGGCACTCCCAGCACCACGCCTGGCACAGGGGTGCTTCGTAAATACTTGTGGAAGTGAGTCTGTGCCAGGCCTACATTCTTCTGGTCTTAGTCCTACTCAACATGAATCAACACTTCACCAGTGCGTCCCAAACTTGCTGTGATCCTTGGGATCTTCTAAGTGTTTGGAGGGAAAATAGGTTCCATCATTAATAAATATGAGTTAAATGAAGACACACTGGTTCCACCACAGGAATTCGCACACCTTCAAGTGATTAAGGAGATTACTCATGTCAGACTACCAGGTTTTGAGTTCCAAATCTCCCACTTTCTAGAAGATAGCTTGGGATTCTTAATTCCTCCAATCATTCATTTCTGTTTTGTAACACGGGGTGATGGTGACATGTATTACACAAGGCTATTATGAGATTACATATGAAAATACATGTGAAGAATCTATTAAGGTACTTGGCACATTGTAAGCCCTCAATAAATGGCAGTGATACTAATGATAATTTTGAAAAAGATACTACTTTTATTAATGTATATTTGAATGTCCATGAGGAGGATATATTAAATTAGACCATGGTTCCCAATTTATTTAACCACAGATTTTACCCAAACTCAATTGTCCACGGGACTCCACTTAGGAGACATCAGTTTAAGTCAGTAGCACCTAGATTATCAGAATCACCGGGTGGGGTTGAGGGTGGGGAAGTCCTCATTTGCAGGGCCCTGTTTTAAGTGAGCTGACAGATAATGCCTTGATTTTTCCATTTTTTAGTCTGAGGTTCTTAACCTCAGGTTCAGACACTGAGTCTAGGGAGCTATACTGTCACTAAAAATTTGAGCGAAAACTGTGTGTTCAAGGTCAAGTATTCACCCAGCTGCTGTGGAGCACCAACTATGTGCACACTCCACTGGGCGCCTCGGACACGAAGGGGAGAAAAACCAGGTCCCTCCTCCACGGAACCTTCATTCTGGTGGTAGAGACAGATACTAACAAAATAACCAGATAAAATAGTCAAAATTGCTTCTGAAACAGAGACCAAGGAAGGGTTCATGCTACAATGAGAATGTACACAGAGGAAGCATTAACTAGGTCAGAAGGAACAAACAGCGAGTTCAAGGCCCTTTTGAGGGAGGCAGCACACTGAGTACAGGGAACAGCTAGGAGGCTGGGGGTGGAAAGTAGGGGGGCAGAGGGAGGCAGGAGAGACCTGTGTAGTGCCTCAGAGGCCATGCTGGGGAGTCTTGACTTGTGTGTCTTTCTAGGCAGGTGGCCTATGGCTTTCATGGAATTTTCAAATAGTTCTGTGACTCTAACACAGTTTAGAGAAGTCCCCTTGTCGGTGGCTTCATTTAAAGACAGACCAGCCCTTGGATGCTGAGGAGGACATCTGAGTTTTTGCCTGCCCATTCTAGGATCAGCACTTCTATGTTCCTTTGGAGAAATCATCTCTTCCCATTCTCATCTGTGTGGTTTCTGTGGGACTCTCTCTAGGGAAGATCATATGACCACAGTCTGATCAATAAGAGGCTGGTCTCTCTGGCCACAGGAACAGACTCTGAGATGGACATAAGACCAAGCAGGACCAATGAGCAGCCGCCCTCACATTTCTGCAGAAATTGCTAATAGATGCTCCCCTTCTATGGACTGCAGCCTGGTAGATGGTGAGCCCGGAGCAGCTAGCAGTCACCTTGAGATCCCAAAGGGTGAGGCTGTGACCAAAGGCATCACAGAGGACAGTAGAGCCAGAAGAAGAAGAGAACAGACAGCAATGATACCCTTTGACCCTCCAGATTCAACCTTCCCTAGAATCAGAACTGGACTTTCCAATCACAGTAGTTCTTACCGACACATCTCTCAAGTCACAGGTGGGAAAACTGAGGCCCAAAGAAAACTCGATGTTCCAGCTTCACAAAGCTACGTAGGAGCGCAGCACCTGGGTCTCTGGACTCCCAGACCAGTGCTCCCCCAGCTATCTGGCACAAGGCCTTCCTGCTGGCATCCCGACTCTTCTGATACCTTCCTGGGCCTGGGCCTTCCATCCTCCTCCTCCTCCTCCTGACTCTAGGGTGAAGCAGTTTGCCCTTCTTCTTTCCTAACCTCAAGGCCCCAGAAAGAGAAGCAACAAAAACTGTACGATCTTTGTTCCGCCCCAGATCCGGAGACATCTCCGGGTACTAATTTCCTCTGGTGGCCGGGCGTGGGCAGCTGTGCTAACCCTCAGGCCGCAGCTGCAACAGTCTCTGGAACCACTCAGCCCCCCTGCCGCACTTAAAGCCCATCTCATCCCCACTGCTCCCCCAATGCACCCACAAGCCAGAACCCGGTCCTGGCTCGGCTCCTCCCCCGCCCCCAGCTTTTGCCCTTCTGAGCTTCAAGATCCACTTTCCCAATCGCTCCAGCCCTAGAAAGCCATCCCTTCTCGAAGCCCACTGTTCTGCTGCCTGGGCCACGCCTCTGTGTGTGGGTGTGAGGCACAGTATGGCCCCTCCCACTCCCTGCACACTTTTCGGTTGTTCCAGGCATGTCAGGTTGGGATGCCCAACTGTATAAGCAAGTAACACGGAGGTTAGGTCTGGGCTCTGGAGTCAGACACGCCTGGGTTTGAATCCTGCCTCCGCCTCTGCCTTAGAAAAGTGACTTTGGACAAATGACATCCCTGCTGAGCCTCCTTGTTCTTATACGGAAACAGGCATGTTTATAGCCTAGTACCTGGCACACAGTAAGCATTTCACGAAAGTTAGTAATGCTGCTGTTGTTGAAAATGCCATTAAACACTATCACTCCTGGGTGAGAGCTACACAGTAAAATAGAAGCCAACAACCAAGGAGTGCTAGTGCCTGGTCCTGCTCCTGCCCTTCCCCCTCTCTGAGGCTCTGATTGCGCGTCTGTGAAATGGGCCTACAAACTGCTGCTGTGCCCCCTCACGAGATAACCGAGAGAATCACGGGAGAGAACAACAACCACCAATACCACCTCCACAGAGCTTTACAGTTTACAACATACTTTAAAGAGCCATATCAGTCCTTGCAAGGCAGGACTGAGACACAGAGGTGAAGTAACTAGCTCAGGGTCACACAGCTGGCAAGGGGCAGAAGCAAGACTCACGCATGGTCCTCCAGCTGTCTTATTCAGTGTTGTGTCCCTGAGGTCTAGCACAAGGCCAGGCACACAGCAGGTGTTTAATAAATACTTGAGTTCTCTCCACAATGCCATGCCATCCCCCCAGCTGAAGCCTGCTAGGCCAGCCTTTCCAGGGCATCCCCACGATGCCTGGCACAGTGTGTTAGAAAGAACTCCTGACTCAACAGCCCTCACAGACACGTGGGGGAAAGGAGTGGAGTCCAGTGGCTATCACGGCTCCCAGGAGAGTTTTAACTTGGTAAAGACACGTTGTAAGTCACCTCAGCCATGCAGGGAACAAGACTGAGGCGTGACAGCCCAGCTTCAAGAAGGACAAGTGGAAATTACTAAGGGACCTTTAATAGGACAGCAGATGCCCTCAAAAAACAGGCCGCTTGGTTTCCACCCACAGAAAGCCAGAGAGTTAGCAAGAGTTACAGTGGGTTAGTAGAGAAGCCACAGGAAGTGAGGCTAAGCAGGAAGTTCTCCTTGGCTTCTATCTCCCTCACCCTCTGCTCTCCCACCACTGTTCTTCTGGCTACAGAAGTAGTTGACTGCATGGTGTGTCCTCGGCCACCACCATGGACTTGGAGGTGGGGTGGGGAGTGCAGGCCCAAGGCACTCATTTCAGGTTTGACCCAGTTACTGCCTGCAAGTTTCACCAAAGCCACTGGGGTCAGAAGGTGGGGACAAAAGATGTACCCTGCAATCATACCAGAAACCCAAACACAACCATCCTCTCTGAGCCCTGCTTGTTCTCCAAACCCTAGGGCAGATCTCACCTCCCCTGTGAACCCTTCTCCTAGCCAGTGCAACTCCCAGTAAGCTTTCCCTTGTCGAACTGAAGCACCCAAAGCTCATCCCACTTCCCACTGTAGACCCTGAACTGAAAAAGGCTTTAAGAGACACCTGCTTACATCCTCCCACGGATGGCAGGGATTCTTTCCTCAGCATCCCAAGTACAATACATTGTCCACAGTTTCTGCTTGACCATTTCTCAGCAAAAGGAAGCAGACAGCCTCACAAGGGGGTCCAGTCCATGGGGCAGCCCTAATCGTGTTCAGGTAACAGATGTTTTAGGAAACAAAGGCAGCACCGGGCTGTGGCAACAAGCACACATGATTTGGAAGCAGGAGACCTGGCTTGCGACCCCAGCTCTGTGAGGCTTTGTTCCCTTAAAGAAATAAATCACTTACTTCTTTAAATTTTGGTTTCCTCCTCTGAAACTGGAGAGAATAATCTCCCTATATCTCACAGGGCGGCAGAGGGGAATACATGAAAAACTGTGCAAAATACACTGAGAAATATCATGCTCTGCACAGAGGGATGGCATTATTTAAAGACCCACGAAAGTAAACATTAAGGACCCAAGGAATTCCTAGCATTGGCCATTTCTTTAGCTCAAGGCTTTGAAGGGCCAGTGAAATGGAAAGGTAATTATATTGCTTTTCTATTGCTGCTAGAACAAACTGGCACAAACTTAGCAACTTAATATCTCACAAATTTACTATCTTCACAGTTCTGTAGATAAGGAGTCCAGGCTGACTCAGCTGGTTTCCTGCCCAGGGTCTCGCAAGGATAAATCAAGGTGTCAGCTGGCTGAGCTGTTTGTTACAGGAAGATTCTGAGAAGAATCCACTTCTCCGTGGATTGTAGTTGTAGCAAAATCTAGTTCCTCGCAGTCTTTCCTGGCTGGCTGGCTGGCAGCTCCAGGGGTGAGGGTGCTTAACTCCTACAGGCCTGTCTCCGACCCTCGCACCTGGACAGGCCCCTGCGTCCCAGCCAGGGCTCGTGTGGTGTGTCGCGTCCTTCTGGCCTTCCCTCTGCGGCACTGCTCTCTGTCTCCAGCTGGAGAGAGTACGCAGCTTTTAAGGGCTCGTGTGATTAGATCAGGCTCACCAGATAATCCACAATAATCTCCATATTTTAAAGTGGTTATGGGTTGAATTGCGTCCCCCCCAAAAAAAAAGATATGTTGAAGTCCTAAGCCCCAAATATTGCAGAATATGACCTTAATTGCCAATAGGGTCGTACAGAGGTAATCAAGTTAAAATGAGGTCATCCAATGGGCCCGGATCCAATGCGTCTGGTGTCCTTATAAAAGTGGAAATTTGGACAGAGACAGACATGCACAGAGAGAAGATCACCATGTGACTGGAGTGATACATCTATAAGCCCAGGAATGCCAAGGATGGCTGGCAAACACCAGAAGCTAGAAGAGGCCAGGAGGATTCTCCCCCAGAGCCGGCAAAGAGAACACAGCCCTGATGACACTTTGATTGCAGACTCTAGCCTCCAGAGCGGCAAGGCAAACAATTTCTGTTGTTTTAAGCCACCTCGTTTTTAGTGCTTTGTCATGGTAGTCCTGAGAAACTTATACAAGGGTCTCAACATTGGTTACATCGCAAAGTCCCTTTGCCACGTAAAGTAATATTCATAGGTTCCTGGGAAATCAAGGCACGGACATCCTTTCTGGGAGGGGACATTATTCTGCCCACCAAAGTCATCCAGTGATGATCAATCCTCATGTTTCAGCACGCATGCTCTCTTATCAAATCCACTGAGCAGACAGAGCCCAGAGGAAAAGGCAGTGCCTGGGAACCTGGGAGGACAGGAGGAGAGGGAGGTGAAGGGGCCAAGAAAGTGGCCCAGAGCAGAAGCCAAGTTGCAAGGAGAGCTAATATGACCTCGCTTGGTTATAAACAACACATACCGCGCTGGCAGGGAAGAGTATAACCTTCCCACCCCTCTGCACCTCACTGTCTCACTTTCCTCACCCTTTCAATGGGGACTGAAATAATATCTTACTTGTTAGAAATGTAAGAATTAAATGAGGTAATGAAAATGAAGAACACCTTGCACTTATTATAGAGCTTATCATAGCGTAAACCACTAAAGTTACATATCTATTACACAGATGTTTGGTTACGTATATATAAAGCGTAGCACACACACGCAAGTCTGGGAGAAAGTCTTCCGCAATGTTGACAGTGATTACTTATGGTTGGTGGCAAGAGATTTCAATGTTTTATTTAGAGGTTTATGTAGTTCTATGCTATTTCAATTTTTACAGTAAGCATGTATTACTTTTATAATTTAAAACTATTCTTAATTAAAAACATGCATCTCCTTGGGAAACTAGTTGAGCACATCCTCCACTCCCACAGAGTTGTGCTCTAATACTGAAACACGAATTTGCTATCTCACACACACACACACACACACACATACACACACACACACACACCCCAGAATGTTCCCTAAAGCCATTCTCACTCTTGTCAGCTTTAAACCCCAGCCCTGGCCCCTCGGCCTCCTCAGCTGCACCCCCAGATGAAACTCAATCCTCTGCGGCTTGTGTCTTTTGTGGAGCTGGAGGCAGCAGTGCCTCCGGCAAGCCCCCCACCCCCACCGCTGTGAGCTCCTCCCCCTGGAGGAGCTGGCTTCTGAAAGGCTCTTTGTTGCTAGGCAGACTGCTTTTGGGGGTTGTTTGAAAAACACTCTCCACAGACATTCCCATCTGCTCCCAGGGGTCAAGAAAGCAAAGGGCACTAGTCCAGGCGCCCCTGAGTTGTGCAACCCCTAAATCTCCACCCCCAATTCAATCAATCAGTTAATTCAAATACAGAGATTATTGAGCAAGGGGAGGCAGGATGCCAAGGTGAGGAAGGCATGTGGTAATGCACTGCGCAGTCTCGGCCTTCAACAAAGACCTGTTTCAGGGAGCTGAAATGGTTCTGTTTCACAGG
This sequence comes from Micronycteris hirsuta, assembly GCA_004026765.1. Lineage (NCBI taxonomy): Eukaryota > Metazoa > Chordata > Mammalia > Chiroptera > Phyllostomidae > Micronycteris > Micronycteris hirsuta. Next base: position 42,368 of record PVJI01000344.1, on the reverse strand, counting down.
ATAGTGCAGGGATTTAAAGTACAGACTTTGTATTGGACTTGATTTGAATCTGAACTGCTAGTTACTACCTGTGTGACCTTCAACACCAGGATTCAGTTCTTTGAGTCTCAGTTTCTTCATCTGTCAAACGGGGATAAGCTTGCCTCAAGGTTTTAATGTTTTAATGTTAGGTTGAGTGACTTACACACATAAATCTCCCAGCACTTAGAGGAAGTGCTTGATATGGGGGTGCTGTTGATGTCACTATTATTATTAGAAATGCAGTCAAAGAGTCTGCCCTCCAGGCGTTTATGGTCTAGGTGGGAGCTAGGTAGAGCCACTTGAGAGTTCAGTGAGGACTTGGCAACAATATGAAAGGCACTGTAGGCTAAAGGTCAAACAAATGGTAAACAGCTCATTAGTGGCTTTATAGGAGAGATTAGAAGAGGAAGGTTATCCAGCCAACCTGGCCCCTTACTCTCCAGGGAACACTTCCTATCCCTGGACAGAGGCACAAGCCGGCTCAGGCCCCGCCTTTTAGCTCCCACCTCCTGCTTCCCAGCAGGACAGCCAGGACCCCGCCTTGTTCCCAGGCCCCGGTGCCACTGTAGACACCTGCCTGGTGTATCCTGCTCTACCATCCTCCCGTCCCAGACTGGGGTCCTACCATAGGAGACCCTGCCGTGGATTCCCAAGGGCCCCAGGCCCAGACTCCCCTTTGCAGTATCCATCCCCCTGCTTGGGTTGGTCTGTGGTTTCAGAAACACCGCAAACTCCTTCACCTGCCGGGACTCCAATCTCCTACTGGACACCATGCCATGCCTTTTCCATCAAGTGGTGCCTCTCTGTCCCCCAGATGCCTGCCTACCTAGTCTAGGCCAGATTCCAGCCCCTCTCACTAGCTACCCTTTGTTCCAAGAGAAGGCAGGGAGGATGGAGGCTGGAGAGGCCAAGAAGGGAGGCTCAGGGGAAGGAGCCTTCCGTGAAGTGGGCTGATTGCTGGAGGGAAAGGCATACCAACGACACTTCACTTGTAAGACAGTTGCTGAGCAAATGTTGAGAAATACTGATGTCTGATAATGTGGGGTCGAAGGAGGGTTAGAAACATTGTATGAGCCTTGGATGCCAAGCTTGATCCCTCTCTCCTAAAAGGCTCCTCGGAGGATTAGATGGAGAAGAAGGGAGTGGGCAGGCCCACACAGTTCAGCAAGGCGGAGTCTGGGGGCCTCCGCTTTCCACCTGAACCAGAGAGCCCAGCGTTCTCCACCCGTGTTACGCCTCAAACCCCAGGGCTGGTGGAAAGAATCACCGAGCCCAGTTCACTCATGCCACACCACACTAGTCAACGCTTCCCCAAAGAGCACCAAGTTGTCTCAACCTTATTGCCTTTGAACTTGCAGTCTCCTCTGCCAGGAATGTCTTTTCTCTGCTCTCCTGCCTTCCAGGTCTAACTTGAGAGACTCCTCCTCTAGGGAAGCCTGTCTGCCTCTCCCAGAGAGGGTCCATTGTCCTCTCCTCCACATTCTCACAGAACTCTGAGTGCCCCTCTATTACAATATTTATCACACTGCCTGTCTTCACTATTTCCCAAGTTATTATTAATCTCTCTTTGTTGCTACATTGCCAGCTCCTTAAGAGCAGGAGTCTTATATTATTCATTCTACAACAGCACCTGGGATGCTCAATAAATGCTTGCTCGTAGTATTATTAGTACCGCCTTTTATTGAATGCCTGCTATGTGGCAGCGATGGCACTAAGCATGTGGGATAGAAAATCTCGTTTAATCTTCATATAACTCTGCAAGTCTCATTTTACAGAGAAGGGGCCTTTCCTCTGGAGGCCCTCAGCTAAATGTCAGGTGAAAGCATGAAACGCCTTGAGCAGGTCATCTCCACCTCTCTCTAAACCCAAGCACATACTTCTGACCCTCGGAATAATTATGCCATGTCTGTAGGTAGCCCAAAGTAGATGTTTGTTTCCAGTTATTGAAATCTACTCAATTTGAGGCAGCCCAATCGATAAGCTGTTCTTGAACAAACATCAGGGGCATCTGTTATTCTACAGAGGAGTAGCTTGTCATTTGGACAGCCCCAAAGCAAGGTTAATTAGGCCTTTCTACAGCAGTGGGTAGTATATTCTCCCTGTATCTTTCTATTTCTTCTGCAAAAAGAGCTTTAATGGCGATCTTCCTAAAATGCAATGTGCCTCCAAGATAAAAAACGGAAGAGAGGTGGCTCAGTTGGTGAAGAAGGGGCCAGGCAGGATTTAATCATCGTGCCCAGTAGTGGGAAGTAATTCAGGAAAGAACCACACTAGTACACACACAAACTCTGTGCTAAGTGCCTCACATTCATTATTTCTCCACACATCACCTCATCAGAGAAGAATCATCTTCGCCAACCTCCTAATCATAAATTCAGTGCCTATCTCAGCCCTGGTCCTTCTCCTTTTTCTTCCTTGCCTGAACTTGCCACCCGCACGCCCCCATCCCTGACCCTCTTGGCTTGCATGAATCCAGTCTCTGCTGCTTCTTTCTCTTTGTTGTTCCTTTTGACAGCATGAGCTCCATTCCACCTCACTCTCCTCCTCCCATCTCTTTCTCGTCTGCCAACCTCTTCAATCAGGGCCCTATGTTCAGCCTCTGTCTCATTTCACTGGATGACTGCTCCCTGGGGATCTCATCCAAGCCTGTGTAGGATGTGGCTTATACCAATCAGTGACGCCCTTAGAACCTCTGCACATCTTTGCCGTAACTGTAATGGTAATCAGGGCAACAAACCAGGTCCACAGCAAGTCCCCCTCATTAGCGAACAAACCCCTGTGTCAGAGGTCCATGGAAGCAATAGATTTGGGACTCTTGCCCCAGTGCCTTTCAGTGTCCATCCCAAATTACAAGAGGGGAGGGGAGAGGAAGAGAATACAAGAAAACAATCATAAAAAGCAAGGATCGGCCCTGACTGATGTGGCTCAGTGGACTGAGTGACGGCCTGTGAAACAAAGGGTCGCTGGTTTGATTCCCAGTCAGGACACATCTCTGGGTTGCTGGCCGAGTCTCCAGCGGGGGGGCACGCGAGAGGCAACCACACACTGAAGTTTCTCTCCCTCTCTTTCTCCCTCCCTTCCCCTCTTTCTAAAATAAATAAATAAAATCTTTTTTAAAAAGGTAAGGATCAGCTGTATACTTATCAAATGTGCACTCTTCTCTATGTGTATCAGACTTCACAAACACAGGCTTTAAAAGACCCACATAAAACAAAAAGCAAACAGCTGAGAAATCCATGCTTCAGTTAAAGCAGGAGAGAGATATAGAAATATTAGTTCACTCTCCTGTTCCTAATAAGGCCCATGGGAAGAGTGAGCACGGAAAGCCTTATGGATTATGAACGGGTAATTAGAGTGTCCATGTGTAATGTTACACAATTATAGGTCTTCAAAAAGACTTTGACAGGGACTTGTAGACCTAGAGGGAGGAACATGAACGATTAACTAACCCACCTTTTCATTTTATGGATGAAGAAACTGAGGCTCAGAGAGGGAAAGAGTCTTGCCTTAGTCCAGGGATCACCTGTGACACATGCCTCCCCTACTCTCCGAGCCACTGAAATTCTTATCAAAAGTGTGACAAACAGGTTCTAGAAAAGTTCGGTGCACCTGCCAATATTTCCTGGGCCACAGGAAAGCTCACAGCCACCTGACGTGGCCAGTTCCAGCAAAGTACAACCCATGGCTTTAGAGCCATGGCTTTTTTCCCTTTGATGTATGATCACTTAATTCCCTCCCTGATTGCTTTTCAAAAGCAATCTAAATTAACGCGAACTCATAAAGGGCGAGGCTCTCTATGAATAATCAGTACATGATAATGCATGCAAATAGGGAACGATGCAAAGTTGGGCTAAGAACTAGTGCTCCCTCCTCCCTGACCCACCTACTCTCTTCTCATTGGGAAGTCTCTTTACACCATTAAAAAAAAACATTTTGAGGAAACTTGAGAATGAGTGGTATTTCTAAATAGGCAGTTGGGTTCACTGAAGGACAGCAAAAGGAAAAACAGAAGCTAAAAGAATCAGACCAGACAGCTACGGATCTTCTCCTTTTTTGTAGCTCCAGTCAGAGACGAAACACTCATCAAAATTTCTGCCATTTAGATAGAAAATGTCATCACAGTCAAAGACACACCATCACATCATCCCATCCGTGCACGATTTCCTCCCATAAACCTTTCATTTCAGCCAATCTTATCTCCTTTCTGTCTTTGTGTAAAGCTAAATTATCCCCACTGCTAATCTTTAATTCCTGCTTTGCCCTACCTAGAAGGCCCTCCCTTCTTCCCACCCTGGACAGAGTCACATCTTATACACTTTCCAGAGCCCTTCTCAAAGCCTTCTCTGACAGCTCCGCTCCTTTTGGAAGTCTCCTGTGCCCGTCAGTATTTGCATTCCTTCCCTATTTTCTGGGCACACAGCTAGACTACGTTTCCCAGCCTTCCTTGCAATCAGGTGTGGTCATGGGCCTGAGTTCTGGTCAATATCAAGTGAGCTCAGAAGTGCATGCCCATTCCAGGCCTAGCCCATAAAGAATCCTCAGGCATGGTCCTCACTCTCTCGTTCCCTATGGCTTAAGAGAAAGGATTCCACAGGCCTCAAGGCGGGACAGTCACAATATGGAAGAAGCCTGAATGACTGTGTGGAGCAGACTTCCCTACCAATTTAAAATAAGTTTGAAATAAACTTTGATTGTGCTAAGCCACTGAGATTTTGCGATTTATTGACTACACTAATAAAGATTTGAGATTTAGTTAGTTACAGTTATAACTAATACGGAATAGCACATAGATTTGACTTCACATGCCAACTCTGACCTATGGCAGTGGCTGCTTAGAATTCCATGTTGAGAAGCACTGTCAGGCAGCGCTTGAGGTTACTAGGAAAGACTGTGGTGACTCATCAGTTATGTCTGCCATGGGCATAGTGATACTGTGTTTTCCTATCTTCGTTCTATAATGTGTGTTTTAGTACTTAATTTAGCAACTGATTACATACAGCCCTATACTGTTCCTTCACTGCTCGGTGTAACTCAGTCCCACCCTGTCCAGTTAGAACTCCTCGGGGGCAGAGGCAAGCCCTGTCCACGTCCGCCTGAGGGAGAACATAGAAATGCAAATACTTTTTCAGTGGATTTAACACCAGATGTAAAGGTGGAAATAAAGTGTGTTCGGTAGGACTGTCTCAAATATTATGACAAAAAAACTGAAGTTTAGGAAATGTTGCAGCCAATAAGGTAAGCCCCTGCCTATCCTCAGCTAAATGGTTCACAAGCCATTTCTGAAAGTCACTTTTAATCTCTTATCATACTTAGTGGGTAGAGTTAGGCAGGAGCGAATCAGCTATCTGTGGAGCCTGAAAATCGGGCTCCACACACCTCTTTATTTAATATTATAGATTAGCAGAGCAGGAGTATCATGTAGCCCAGGGACAAAAAACAGATTTCAAATTAGGTGCCATCTAATCAACTTATAATGCCCTGGATTTCTGTATTCAGAAGATTCTGAGATCATCATACCTGAGACGGGTAGAAAATGAGTGAGAAAATCTACAGCCCTCCTATATCTGTCATTCCTGATCTAATCCACCCTCATCATTTTACTATGACCAAATTAAGTTCTAGGAGGAAGTGCTGACTTACTCTATGGTTTTGCGTAAGTCATAGGTGGAGCCAGACCAGGATTCAAACGCGGTCTCCATGCATTTTCTATTTTCTTATCATTCTAAGTTTTAATATAGGGAACAGACCCGAGAGTACAGTTTGAAATACAGGTAATCATAATACTCATTACCAGTTACTGGTGCTTACTATGTGCCAAGCACTGTTTTAAGTGCCTTTCCTATATAATCCCGTTTCACCCTGCACAGTGAGAAAGGTGCCATAATCATCCGCACGTTACAGGTGAAATTGAGAAACGGGAGAGGTTACCTTCCCACAATCTCAGCAGCAGTAAGTAGCAAAGAAGGGATTTAAACACAGAGAGAAGGAAAAACTCAGAAAATTTAAAAAAAAAACTTTTAAAGCTGGATTTAGAAACATCCTCACATAATCAGTAGATTCTGGTCATTTCACCAACACATACTAAATTTACTCACATTGGAAAAATACCTGATGAGGCCCTGATGATTTTTTCAAATCACCAAAAAGCTGTAGAACGGGGAGTGAGAAGACCTGGCCACGGTGGCAGCAAGCGGCACGAGTGATTCGGGAGACGGGAGACGAGAACAGGTGAGTCGGAAGGACTCGGGGAGGACGCAGAGCTCCTCGCATGAACACATAGGTCTCACCATGATCTCAAGCCTGGCAGGTTGGCCCCTAAAGGTCCCATTTTTCTCAAAGGCCTCCACGAAACTAAAACTGTGCTATAATGGAATAGCACCGGCTGGCTCCGCTCCCCAGGGCTTGCTGTTTCAGACCAGGGAGATGTGCCAACTGATGTATTTATAGGCTTAGAGCTGGCATGCGGTTAAGCTACCTGGGGTTGTTCGACATCTGTTTTAGTGCACATTTCTCCCAATTTTTTGTTTCACTAGGTTTTAATCAGCCAGCTATTTTGAGCCTGAATTGCAATTTCACACATATCTAGAGCCAAATGACAAAAAAAATAAAAACAAAGAAGCCCCATGGCCAAAACAGAACTTGGGGCCAGCAACTTGGCAAGAGCAGGCCCCTGGGAGCAACCCCTGCCTGGGATCAAAGGCATACAAATGGTGTGTCACATCTGCGGGCTGGGGACTCTGGGGGAAGAGGAGCCCCGCAGCCTTGAGCTCAGCCAGCCAAGGCCGCACTGCCAAACACCTTCGCTTTGTTCCATGACCTTGGCCTGGAAACCTCTTCCTTCCCTGAGCAAAAACCTAAGTTCCTTTAAGTCCTATCCTAAAAGTCAACTTCTTTGCAAAGTTTTCCCTTACTCCATCCCCATTCTGCCTCTACTTCCTGCATTAAAAAGGAAAAATTGGAAAAGTTACTCTTCCTCCTCCACACCGCCAGCACCTCTGTTCATGGTACTTGCTCACACCACAGCGAGCTGCCTAGTCTATCTCCCCACCACGCCGAGCACCTCAGGCCAGGAGCTGTTCTCCTCAGCTCTGTGTCCTCAGCTCCCAGTCCATGACACAGGTTTCTGGAATGAAGGGAAAAGGAGGATGGGAGAGAACACCCTCATTCACAGGCTCGGGGAGATTTAGGTAGTATCCGGCAGCGACCTGGAGGCAGAGGCAGAGGCAGGCCCCGGCCCTACGGCTGCAGGGATTTTCATGTGGCAAGCACTGAAGAGAAAAGGTTGAAAAGCAACATGCTACCCCAATTTTTTACTTTTACCATTGGAAAAACATAACATAGACATTTTTTTTAAATGAACCACTCATTCCCCACTCTAAAGGAGATGACAGTGTTTCCTACTGCGGGGGAAGCAGACGCTGAATGACCTGTGAATAACTGCAGCTCCTCAGAGTGCTCTAAGTACGGAGAGGAGAAGCTCTGCCTGCCGGGGGCTTCAGATAAGGCTTCTCACAGGAGGGGCTGCTTGCCCAGAGACTTGACGATGAGTGAGAACTCTGCAGGCAGACTAGGGTAGGGGAAGTGGAAGGGAATTCCAGGCAAAAAGAACAGCACGTGCAAAGGCACAGAGGAATGAGAGTACAAGCGAAACGACATGGCTGGACTATGGGGTGCGTGGGAGGCAGTGTTGGGTGTGAGGTTGGAGGCGGGTGAGGAAGCGTTAACTCAGCAGGCCTGGAGTGCTCAAACCCTGCACTTTCCAAAGAAAGGACTAGTCCTTGACCAGCTCCTTGGAGATAACCTCTGAGGTCTTGGAATATCATGCCTGACAGTGTCTTTGTATGCATGGGGCTCTGGGCCACCCGAGTTTATGTTAACAATGTGATTTATGGTGAAGGCCTGTGTTTGTTTGCCTGGGGGACTTTGGGGGAGCTAAAGACTAAGAAGCTAAGGACAGTCACACAGGTGATCCATGCCTATGTGACAGACGCCCAATAAAAACCCCAGACAACCAAGACTGGGGCGAGCTGCCCTGGTTGGCAGCACTTCAGAGCATTGTCACACATCATTGCCGGGAGAGCTAAGGGCTGTCCCTATGACTCTACTGGGAGAGGACAACTTGATGCTTATGGCTGGTGTCCCTGGACTTCACATTTCTTCTGCTGATTTTAATCTATGTCCTTTTGCTACAATAAACCATAATTATAACAGCTCTTTTGAGTTCTATTAAGTCCTCCTAGCAAGTCATCAAACCCAAGGGTGGTCTTGGGGACAGCCCCCCTCATTGCAGAGAGTCAAGCAGGAGCAGAGCAAGAGCTTTGCCTGGGGCTAATGGGTTTGAACTTCACCCTGGAGGCAGTTGTTATGAAACTGAAGGGTTCTAACATGGGGCTGTCATGACAAGGTCAAATGTACATTTCTGGGAGATAGTTCAGAACGCAAGTGGGAATGGATGGGAGGAGGAGGCAGGGCTGGAAGCAGGACGATCAAAGAGAAGACTGCTCAGGCAGTCCAGGTAACAGCTGGCGAACCCTTGGTAGTGGGAAGAGGGCATCTCTGAAATCAAGAGATATGCAGGAAGGTGAAACAAGGCTTGGTAGCCGACTAGACTACTGTGAGGAAGCAGAGTCAAGGGTAACGCCCAGGTTTCTGGCCTGGGCAACTGGATGGATGATGGTATCGGTGACTAAAATGGGAGATCCTGGGGGGAGAAGTTTGGGGTGTCCTGACTCCCAAGCCCAGTCCAACTTCTTTTGCTTTCTTTATCTATAATCCAGGAGTAAGCAGCTTGCTTCATCTATTGTTTTTTCTCTCCTTGAAACCATCCCTTCAGCCCTCTGCTTTCAGTGGTCACTTACACATCACTCCTCCTTAAAAAGCACAGAGAGATGTTCTTGGCAGGTCTCCCTGACCTTGATTTCCCTGCTGCCAGAATCACAAGAAAGGCATTAGCGCCTTCTGTGAACAGGGAGCCAGGCAGCCAAGACGACCAGGTTGGGTGGCAGAGGCCTAAAGAAACAAAGAACGTGTGAGATTTCAAACACCAACACGGGGTCCTGGGCCAGACACTCAGGAGGTGAGACTCAGGTCCCTGTCACACTGCAGTTGGGGTGCAGAGTTGAAGGAAACACTGAGAAATAAAGGCTCTTTGACCTGCGCAGAAAGCTTCCCCTTGGCCTGGTACTAAGCTATACTTTATGGGTTTTCAGGTGGCAACAAGTCAGTGTGAACTGTGATCCTTCCTTGCTTGGCCCCAGGACCAGACATCACAAAAGATTAGCTGGGCCTTCTGGGTGAGAGCAATCTGACCCTTTGGTAAGTCCAAGGGCAAAGGCAACATCTCCTGGCTGTGTTCCAACAGCTGCAACAGCCCCATACAGCAGCTCAGGGCCTGCGATGCCCCTTCCAAGGCGTCCCTGGGAAATGTTCATTACAGGCCTTCTTTGCTCCTTACACCCCATCGTTGTGCATCCCAGACAAATGGCTAAGTGCATAGCTGGATTCCATCCCCCTGGCCTTTCGCCTTCAGTTTGCTGATTCAACAGTTACAAAGGCCTGACCTGCAAAGGGGCTTACAAGAGGGCCCAGAATGAGAACGAGAGAGTAGGTGGAGGGGGAATGGAACCAACCAGTCTCTAGGTCCCAAATGGGGATTCTGGCAGAGCAAGAGCCTCTGACAAATTCTTTCCCAATAAAGGGAAATGGCAAATGGCTGAAAGCACCAGCTTTGAAATCAAGCAGACTAGGGTTGGAATCCCAAAATGAACGTTTATTAGTTATGTGACTGGGCAAGTTAGTTAATATTTCAGAGCCTCAGTTTTCTTATCTGTAAAATAGAAAGAACAAGCCATAATGAGAACGGCTTGCGTGACATCGATGTAACCTGGCAGACAAGGAGCGTGGACTGGAATGCGCATGCGTGAACAAGGACAACTTCACTGCACTAGTCAGTGGGGCAGTCAACGCTATTACGTGAGCACATGGACTGTGTGGCCAGGGCATTACAAATGACTGAGCGAGTAGAGCAATGAATCTATATCAAATTTTGCATTAAGCTTGAACATTCCTCCATGGAAATTATCCAGATGATTCAGAATGCCATAGCTATGGGCAACTGGTGATTGGCAGCTTCATCACAACAACATGCCTGTTCATGCATCATGTCTTACACAGGGTTCTTCAGTGAAACATCAAATCCCCCAGGGACTCAGCCCCCTTACAGCCCAGATTTGGTGCCCTGCGACTTCTGGCTTTTTTCAAAGCTAAAATCACGTTTGAAAGGGAAGAGATCTAAGAGCATTGATGAGATTCAGAAAAATATGACGAGGCAGCTGGTGGCAATTCCAACAAAGGATTTTCCAGGGTTTTTGAACAGTGGAAGAGATGCTGGGAGAACCGTGTGAGGTCCCAAGGTGCCTACTTTGAAGGGGACTGAGGCATCATTGTCCTATGTACAGTATTTCTTGTATCTTCTTCAATAAATGTCTCTATTCTTCATATGACATGGCCGGATACCTTCTGGACAGACCTCATCATATACTAGATGGACTAAGGCCTAAAATGCCTTGTACATAGTAGGTGCTCAAGAAATGTTACCTAAACTTGGGGATCAGAAAAGAAACTTTTGAGTGTTAAGACCTGTAGGACAAACAGTCAGATGAGGTACCTGTAACACTTTCAGCTCAGGCCAGAGCGGCTAAGAGGATTATGTAGTCTGAGGCTGTGCAGAACTGGATTGGACGCCTCCTGAGAGGTCATCTGATTCCCTCTTTCGTGGGTGAGGAAACAGAGATATGGAATAGCTCTCCCAAGGTCACAGAGCGAGGTAATGGCAAAGCCAAGACCAGAATTCAGGGCTTCAGACTTCCGTTTCCTTGTTCCTCTCCATGGAAACTTACACAGACAGAAGAAAGGATGCCCCAAGTCAGGACACAGATAAAACACCAAATGACTTGCTGTGGTATAGAGGAAATTGTTGGTGCCTGTCCAGACCCCCTTTCCCTACCCCTCTGCTGCTGTGAGGGTTGGCTGCCAGCGGTTTGCAGCTGCCGCCTCCTCTGGGCAACGCCACCCCCCTGCCCAGCGGATGGAAGCCGCCTCCCCCCGTAGATCATACCCAGTGCTGTGCTGGCAAATGTTTAACACCCAACTTTCTGGTGGTGGGGTAGGGGGAGTCCTGCTGCAAGTGTTTGCCACTCTCCACGTTGTAAATATTCCCACTGTGGCTGGTTTCAAGCCACCAACCTGACATGACAGAAGGTGGAACCGTGAGAATGTGCACAGTAGCTCTTCATCACAGGGTATTTCTTTGTTTGTTTGTTTGTTTTTTATGATATTTATTTATTTTCAGGGAGAGGAGAAGGGAGGGAGGAAGAACAATGCATGGTTGCCTCTCACATGGCCCTCACTGGGGACCTGGCCCGCAACCAAGGCATGTGCCCCGACTGGGAATCGAACCGGGACCCTCTGGTTCCCAGCCCGCACTCAATCCACTGAGCTACACCAGCCGGGCTCATCACAGGGTATTTCTACCAGAAAACTGCAGCAGACAAAAAATAACAATGAGAGCCTGGATAAAAGAAAACTTTAGTAAAAATTATTAGGAAGTAGTGAGTTTTGAATATTTATTACCACTGTTTTTAATATTATTTTGTATAAGTTTCTATAATTCCATTTTAATAGTGACTCACAAAATTCCTAAAAATCTGACAACAGGCTCTTGTAAGGCCATAGGGGCCAGGGCCAGCACATCACTGATTCACACGCTTCCCCATTCCCAACAGCCTGCGGCCAGTGACGGACACAGGAACACACCAGCTACCCTCATCTCATCTAGGGGGCCACCCTGCAGAGTGGCGGACCCCAGGGCTGCCAGTGGGTCAGGCCAAGGCTAGATGGGACAGGGGGCTACTTTCCCCTCGACTCCTCCCTTCCCTATCCCGGTCCCCTCACTCCTGCAGGCTTCCCCTGGAGGGCACTCCTTTAACAAATCCCATGCACCCAAGACCCGCTCTCAGGCTCTACTTCTAAGACACCCAACCTAAAATGTTTGCACAGAGTAAAAATTTAGGGAGAAAGTTGCTTTGGAGGGATCCCAGGAAGCTCTCCGAAGGAGGTAAGATCCAAAGGGTGGGAGGATTTAGGTTTTGAAAAGAAAGGCAAGAAGATATTACAGATGGAGGGAATGGCTGAATCCAGGTTACACCAACCACCATGCAGATGACAGATCCATCTACCAGGCTGAGCAGGGTTCTCACAGGGACAAGGCCCCGACCCTGGGGCCACCCATAGGGATGGCCAAAGTTGGAGGAGGGGCTGTTTCCATGGCTACAGTGTGATGGAGGAAGGTAAACTATTGGTCCGTCAAGATGCGTGAGTCTCTAGCAAGGGCATTATGGCATTCTGGTTTGCACGTAGAAATATTGTGTGTACCCAAATCTTTGGAGCTAGCAGGTGCTTTCCACAAGATCATCTAGTGCTACTGATGGATAAAAGATTTGAGGTGGTACAAGGAAAATATTTATTTTAATCATTATATTTTCTTTGCTTTGGATTTTTAAATTTTTTGAATTGTGGTAAAATCTGCATAAGATAAAATTTACCATCTTAACAAGTCCTTGCTTTTGTTTTTAAAGTCACCTTCACTACACAGCGACAATATTGACTTTCTTTGCAGACGTATGTAATGTTTCCTCTTAAAATACTTTGTACAGAACAGATCTATTTAAAGAAAAATATGCAGAAAATAATTGAACAGGTAATACACAAATGGAAAGCTCACAAAGGTAAAACACAGCAAAACCCCCTACATTCTGCAGACTAGTCCACACTCTCAGTTGAACCCAGAAAGGGTAAGAGAACTGCCAAAGATCACGTAATTAAATGCAGAAATAGGACTAGAACCCAGATCTTCAAATTCCTGCTCCCATGTTTTCCATGCTGCCTTGCTTCTCCATTAAAGAAGGAAGAAAAACACTGTGTTTTTGTCCTTCCCCCCAAACGATAACAACAGAAAACCTTCCATGTTCTTTTTCATTCATGACAGGTAAAAGTCACCTTTCCCTTTTAAATCAACCTAACTGATGGCTTTCAGAGTAGAGAAGGAATGCATACAGATAACTGGGCGTGGCAATCTGGAGAAGGCACAAATCCTCTTGAAATCTGTCACCTCTGATTTCATCACTGTGCTAATGTCAAACGTCAAAGCTAGAAAAGGAAAGAAAAGTTGGCATTTTGATGCCAGTGTCCGCCTCCAACTGTTCCATGGGATGTGCCTGTCGGAGAGGTAGCGTATGTGTTTTATAAATTAAAACCAATGAGCAGAGTTGGTTTAAAATGCATCTTGATAAGAATTGTGAGTCAGGAGACCGCCTTTGCCATTTAACTGCTCCGAACTCCAGACTCCTTTCTCAACCTCTCAGGACCTCATTTACCCCTCTAAAATAGAGACAACGTTCTTATTTATTTCCATATCATCTCAATAACCACTAAACGGCTTGCACAATAACTTAACAATTGACAAAATATTTTTTCAGACCTAGTGTCTCATTTTAACTTGCATGATCGTGTGATGTGGGTGTTACTATGTCATGGATGGAGACCGTCTTCGAAAGAGGCCATGTAACTTGTTTGTGGTTGCAGCTGGGTCTCAAAACCAGGTCCCGTGACCCCAGACCATCCACCTGAAAGTTCAGGAGTGTAACACCAGTGTCTCCCAAAGCGCATTCTTCAGAATCTCAGACAGACAGATAGATAGATAGATAGATAGAGCTGCTGTGGTTACGTATATCACTATACATACATCCTATAGATACATGTATAGATATCTACAGAAGAGTTGCTAGTGACTAGTTTGTAAATGGTGTCATAACCAAACAACATTGTGTCAGCAATGTTAAGAGCGTCTTCGCTGCTGTGGGATTTTCATGCGAACTGTAAATCTCTGAGAGGAAACAAAGTATGAAGCATTTCTAAAACTGATTTGTCCAATTACCCAATCATTTTGGAAGGAGGCATTTTCATTTTGTACCAGGCTCTGAAAATTATGTACCCCATCCTGAACAACCAGTGTTTAACTGTAAGTTCCATAAAGGTAAAGACCATATCTGCCCACTCCCAGAACCCAGTATCATGTCCAGCACAAGAAAGGGGCAAACTGCATATGTACTGAAGAAACAGGTGCAAGGAAAGGAGCGCAAAGAGGTAAGGCCTGGTCCTTCCTCTTCCCAGCAAGGCTTAAGACCACCCTTGTATTTTGAAATCAAGATAGGTCACCAAGTGAGAATGAAAACTCACACACAAACAAGCCAGAGGAATAGGCTAGCCCACGCAATTAAAACCCAGCCTGTAGGAAGGCAAACAAGCCAAAGACAGGAAGCAGGCAGACACACAGTCCTGTCCCCAGATAATGGTACATTTTCCACCACTTCTCCAGGTGACAGCCAATTTCAGAAACGGGCACTAACCTGAATGTGATGCATTTTCCTTCCCATCCCCACTCAATATCTGCTCCCCCTTCCTCTCCTTCATAAGCCAGCTATCTCCCATCCCCAGCACCTCTCAGCTGCTAACAGCCTGAAAGGTTTAATCTCCAAGAAGGATGCTCCAGGGCTCTGTTATCAGAGTTACTTAATTCTGCATTCGCTGCGGGCTTAATCATCTGCATCAGACCACACTCCTGTGACTCACGCGCGCGCACACACACACACTGGCTCTCTGGAGCTGAAAGTTGTTCTCACTTCATCAGCACTTCAGAGGCATTAATAAAGTGCAAATGTGTAGTGCCAAAGGCGGGGGAGGGGAGGGGGTTCACTTCTGTGTTTTGTTTTCAGTAATACCAATGTTAGCAACATTGATTGAAATTTCTTTTAAAAAGGCATGGCATTTCACCCAACCTTCAATTAAATGGTATTCGTTTTGCCACGTTTCCTTCCTCATTCATTTTATATCATTGCCATGACAATAAATTATTTTAAGTATTGCTACATTGCTTTCAGAGGCCTTGTTTCTAATATTCCATCAATGGTTGTGATGATCTGTTATGGACTAAATGTGTGTGTGTCTACCCCAAATTCATATGTTAAAGCCTTAATCCCCAGTGTACGCGGAGGGGGCCTTTGGGAGGTATTTAGATTTAGATGAGGACAGGAGGGTGTGGAATTCCCATGATGGAATTAGTGTCTCTTTCTCTTTCTCTCTCTCTCTACCTCCCTCCCACCCCCCTCTACCCCTTATAAAGACATAGCAAGAAGGCAGCCGTCTGCAAACCAGGAAGAGAGCCGTCACCAAGAACTTGATCATGCCGACACCCTCATCTTGAACTTCCCAGACTCCAGAACTCTGAGAAATAAATGTATGGTTTCTAAGTCACCCAGTCTGGTATTTTTTTATAGAAGCCCAAGTTGACCAAGATGCCATCCAATTTGACATTACATAGAGTCTGCTTTTGTTTGTTATTATAAACAGTGCTGCAAAGATCATTTTTGAGGGGGATTTTGAGAGAACTGCGTTCAAATTTTGGCCGTGTCTCTTACTAGTTAGGGAGACCCTAGAGGGGAAATAATAGTATTCTCTGACTCAAAGCATTGCTAACGGGAAAGCGCAATATGCGCTACGTGGCACTCTACAAATTTCGTTATGACAGGACACGTTGACTTGTCTAAAAGAACTGCAAACACGTGGCCCCTGTCCACTGGAAATCTGCCGTTGAGACAGAGATCAGTTTGAGCTCTTAAATAGAGAAACTATGACAAAAAAAGTAGGAGATTAATATCACTTTAGACAGCAAAGTATAGATGTTTAAGGAAAAAAACAAGTTTTCAAAAGGCCTTTAAAATTACAAAATGGAATATAGGTTGCAGGTGACTAGTAATCATTTAAATTAGGGGCTGACAGTGTGGCAGTTATCAGCAAGACATCGTTTGCGTGCTTGGGGAAAAGGCTACAGCCAGGCAGACAGTGAGCTGTGTCCAACGGGGGTTGGGGCCATGAGCCATGAAAAGAAAATGTATTTGTCCTTTAGATGTCACCAATATATTTTAAGATAAATAAACTATATTATCAAAACCAAAATTGTCTACTTGAATATACTTTATGAAGACCGTGCAGACAGAAGGAGTAAAAGGCTGACAAGGGTTCTTTTCTTTAGTCAATAGATATTTATTGGTGCCTATGACGTGCTACATTCTAGGGTAAACAGAAAGGTAAAGGCGATGAGCTCCCCGCCCTCAAGGAGCACAGACCAGCCCATGATAAACATGCACTGCGCCGTCTTGGGAAAGTGTGAAAGTACCTGCAAAATGCTATGGAAACAAAAGGAAGACACAAGCAATTCTATCCAAGAAGGAGATGTTCAGAAAAGGCCTCACAGTTGAAGCCACTTTTGATCTCGATCTTATTGGATGAGCAATTTCCTAGGCAAAGAAAAAAGAATATGAACATGTATGACATCCCTGGGATAGAAAGCAGAAGAAACTCCAGATCCCCCAAAGACACGGTTTCAGTCCACATTGTTCCTGGGATGCTTGTTTCAAATGCAGATTCCTGGGCTCTACCACAGACCTACTGCGTCCCATCTGGGGTCCAGCAGTTTGTACCTTACTAAACAACTCAGGTCACTCTGAAACACGCCAATGTTTAAAAACCAATGGTACCACTCTGACCAGTGTGGCTCAGTTTGTTGGACATTGTCCTACAAAGTGAAAGGTCACCAGTTCAATTCCCAATCAGGGCATGTGCCTGGGTTGTGGGTTCGGTCCCCCACTGAAGCGCATATGAGAGGCAACTGATTGATGATTCTCTCTCACATCTATGTTTCTCTTCCTCTCTTTCTCCCTCCCTTCCCCTCTTTCTAAAAATAGTATCTTTACCAAAAAAATCAATGGTACCAACAACAAAATGGCAGTTTCCAAGCACAAGTCAAGTCACAACTGCCCCCTGAGGTGAGCGGCTGTCAATGGTCTGGAAACGCACCCAAAGAGGCCGTGGGGCAGGAGAGGGGTGCACATGCAAGCACCTCCTTCAAGTCACTTCCGATGCCTCGCCCCCTACGCTCCTACCCACCCTTGACAGCCAGCCAGTGCTGGTCCAGACAGATACATGCCCTAATCAGGCAGAGACCATTTTATTGGTTTAAAATTGGTTTTCCAACAGGAAGCCTTGGTGACAACAAACCAAACATGAAGGACAGTGACAGGAGCCAACCATGCCCCACTCTCGTCCCTTGTCAACCTCCACCTCTAATTTGCATGAATCAGACTGGTGTACCCCAAGACCCTGAATGAGGAAAGGAGAGGGAGAGCTTCTCCAGCATCCGTTGGTGACTGAATAAGAGTGGAAGCTCAGGTGATGGAAAAGCC
Organism: Micronycteris hirsuta; assembly: GCA_004026765.1. Lineage (NCBI taxonomy): Eukaryota > Metazoa > Chordata > Mammalia > Chiroptera > Phyllostomidae > Micronycteris > Micronycteris hirsuta. The sequence continues at coordinate 24,990 of PVJI01000344.1, read as the reverse complement.
TGGAAGCCAAGGCAGATGTTCGGCCAAATTAAGCGGTTCCAGAATAAAATGAGAGCTTGCCTGCCGAGACATCTGGTGTCCATTAACCTCCTAAGCAGAGCCGCAGCAGAGCCATCTGCGGGAATAGATTCTCTGGAGGCAGGGAGCTTCCCCCACCTCCGTGTGCCTTCTCGGCTTGCTCCCAGCGAACGGTCTGGCCTTAAGGGGGAAGAGAGAGAGACACAGGCCCAGTTGCCTACAGGACCCTCTAACTGATTCCTCCCAAACTTGGGGCCAGCAAACAGAATGGTCAAGAGACATTTTACAAGGCTGCGGTCCTAGGACTTGATGTTTTCCATGAGAGAAAGTAAACTGACATCAAGGACAACTTATTCAGTATCAAGTGCATGTGACACTCAGAGAGATGCTGTATAAAGACTGTGGATACTCTGGAGACATGTGATCTCTGTCTGAGTGGTGCAACTGAAAAGTTATGGAGAGAGGAAAGAAACTACATTTAATGAGGACCCCATGGGCCTGGCAATGTGCTAGGCATGTAATCCTTGTTAACAGCTCTGCACCCTAGGTGTCATCATTTGTGTTTTACACATAATAAAGCTGGGATTCAAACTCAGGTCTTCTAAACTTTCAGAAAAAAAAAACAAAAAACCAATGCTTCTCTGAGAAAGGACTGTGCCACAACTAAGCCAGTTTCTCTGGTTTGGAGGGTGGATGGAGGGGTGGGGGAAGGGCTGTAACAAAAGCTATTTGTGGGGCTACAACAAAAGATTATGCATGGATGGGCTTTGCTGCCTTTGATGCTTTTGAAGATGACCAGACTGAGGCTTGAAATGTATCCATGGAAACAGCTATGGTGGGAGCTGTGGCCAAATTAGCTCACACTGGAGGCGGTTGGGTTGGGGACTCTGGAGAATCTTCTTTGATGGAGAGAGTAGCGTCAGCTCCCACTTCATCTTCCAGGCCCTGCTTCCCTCTCCCCACAGCTGGACCACCTGAAGGCTCAGTCTCCGCCCAAGACACCAGCCAATCCAAACACCAGGCTTTCTGTGAATCTGAGCCTTAATCAGCCCCTGAGTCCCCAGTTCCAGGGACTGAAAACCACTCTGGCTATCACTACTCCGCGCCCCGCCCCGGCCCCGCTCTAGCAAAGACCCGGACCCTACCTAAGCACTCTTGTCTGGAGCAGAGGTTGTACCGCCCCTGCTCAGACCTCCAGATGGAAACCGCCGCAGCTCGGTCCACCCCACAGAAACCTTCCCTTCACTCTGTGGGAACCCCGCAAGCTGACATGCAGCCTGATTTTCCACTGAACCTGCAGGACTTTGACTTTGTGTCTCACAGCCGAGACCTCCATTGTCTCTCCTGCAAACATCCGTGCCCCACACTGGGACCATGGTACCGTTCCCCAGCTGCCCACAGGGTTGGTGGCCCACAGATCAACTGAGCCCCTCTCCAGACATGCTCTAGGCCACTATAAAGGTCACAGCTCCTTTTGGAGGGGAACCAACTCCAGTGACAGGTTGATGAGAGGGTATAAAGTTCAGCCACCTCGCCCAGCTAAGGACAACTCTGAAGGCCAATCCAGCCTCAGCACTCCCTGTGAGATCTGCGACCACTTCGCAGTTGAGTTCTCCCCTTTCTTGCTCCTGAGAGCAAGTCCCAATAAACTGACTGCACAGAAGTCTCCAACTCAGTCTGTTTCCCAGGGAACCCGCCCTCATAGTGACATTTTTATCCTCGTTAACTAGAAGGCACCACATCCCATGTCCCTACCAGCCTGTCCTTAACACAGCAGCCTGCCCCTACACAGGGACAACCAGCCACTACCCCGAGCCCAGGACAATCACACTGACGCTTGTCCCAAGCCTGCCAAACCCTGTCATGGCACCGAGGGGATTCCTTAACTCTGAGTCAGTGTCCTATCTATAAACTGATAAAAGAACGCTGGGGTGGTTATCCTTGTAGCTCGTAGTATTTTTAATTATCTCATTCACTCAACAAACACTAATTGAGAACTGACCCCGTTTTCATCCCTCCAACTCCATCTTAGTTTCACTTCTTCCAGAAGGCCCTCCCTCCCCCACCCCAAAGCCAGGCTAGGTCACATTCTCCTCTGTTCCTGCAGCCCCTGACTTTACCTCTCCTAGCTCTTACCCAAGTTGTAATTACCTGCTTTTTGCCTTTCCCTTCCATTGGACTATGAGCTCTGAGAGGGCGGGGATTGTGTTTATTCACCTCTATATCCTCCGAGCCTAGTTCAGGGCCTGGCCCACGGTTAAGGATATAAAAACGTTTGTAAATGAAGTCTAGGTGCTGCAGGAAAAGGATAATGTGCAGGATAATATCCCACATTCACACAGCCCTTTACAAGGTGCCAACTGCTTTCATACCCGGTCTCATTTGGTCCTCATAACAACTTTGCAGGGTCGGCAGGGCTGGAAGCAGGTTCCCACCCTGTGGAGGAAGATACAAGACCAAGGTGTGCTGAAGCACCTGCACCCTGTGGGAGCCGGGTCTCCAGACCGCTCAGCCAGGAACTCACTTGCATCCCACACCCCCCGCCAAAACAGGAAGAGGCAGGTCTCACCTACAGAGTTCAACATCCCTAAAGAAGGGCTGGCTTCCATCAACCCCAGCCCGCTCCTGGGATCTATGATTTCCCTCCCTGGGAACCAGCACCCTACCAGTGAATGAAGCAAGCCATGAAGCATCCATCCATCTGGGTCCCATCTTGGAAATTGTTTTGACCCCAAGTCAGAATATCACATGTGACAAAAATCCAAAGGAGCAGGGTCCTGCGTGATACTCAGGAAAGTAGGAAGAGGCAGAGGGTCTTCCTGAAATGTCAAAGGAGGGAAAGGCTCAGGATGGCCTCTCAGCTCTGGCCAGAGCATTAGACCTGGAAGTGGCCCTGGGGTTGACCGAGCAGAGAGTAGGGGAGAGTTTATCGCTGAGCCGGGCCTAAGCTAGATGAGTGCCTCTGCTTCTACTGGCCGTGGCTCTGAACTTATCTCTGTTTCTGTGTTGAACACTCGCTGTCTCAGCTCCCTGAACATCCTGTTGGCCGGGAGATAAAATGAGGGAAGAGGGAGGGGCCGCACACGAAAGCTCTCTTCCATCTGCAAAATAGAAATTCTCCTCTCCTCTGCCCCATAGAAGAAAAATATTCTACACCCAAACACAGCACCAAACAAGCCTTAACTCCCCTAGGACATTTTCTTTTTTTAAGTCCTAAGTGAATGCATGGTTTTTCCCTAAAGAAACGGTGATAAAACAATTAGCGATACACAGAGGCCTTAGCTGGGAAACTGGCGGCACCTCCCCACCCCCAGCCCTGGCCTCCTAGGAGTTAGGCTTTGAAATGAAGAAATCTATTGTCGCTGGGGAGCACGGGGCTAAATCACCGACCCCAGCACAGGGGTGATGCTGAAACCTCCCTTCGTGGAGGGAACTGGGAGGCTGCAGGGTAACAGTGGGACGTTATTTGCAGCAATGTGGCGCCTATTCTCTAGGCTTGTTTAAGCTTCCATGGGCCATAAACACTGATCACCACTTAGACTGCAGCACCTTAGTGATATAAGTCTTTTGTCTGCCTGCAGCTCTAGGACAGACTCTCCCTCCAGACCCCAGCCAGTGCAGGGAGGAACCCCCAGAAAACCGCTGGTTGCGAACAAAACCTTGTGGTGAGCCCTGGACCAGAGCTTGCCAATCCAGGTATGAAGCAAGCTACACATGTCATTTTAAACTTCTAGTAGCCACATTGAAGATTAAGAAGAGGTGGAATTAATTTTATAATGTATTTTCTTTAACCCAATAATATATCCAAAATATTATTACTTCAATATGTAATCAATATAAAAAAATTATTACTGAGATATTTCACATTATCTTTATTTTGTACTAAGTTTTCAAAATACATATGTATTTCACATTTACAGCATGTCCCAATTCAGACAAACCACATTTCTTTTTTCTTTAATTTCACTTTGCTTTATTGTGCTTCACAGATGTTTTTTAATCAAATTTATTGAGGTAATATTATACACATTTCAGGTATACAACATCACAATTCAATTATCAGTATATTCTGTTATGTGCTCACCACACAAAGCCTACTTTCCTTCCCTTACCATATATTTGTATATTTGACCCCCTGTATCTGACACTCCCCATCCCCACCCTCCCCTCTAGTAACCACCAGTCTATTGTACGCATCTATGAGTTTCGTTTGTTTTGTTAGTTTACTTGTTACTTTTTGTTTTATATCACACATGAGTGAAATCATACAGGTTTTATCCTTTCAATCTGACTTATTCTACTCAGCATAATACTCTCAATATCCATCCATGTTGCCACAAATGGCAATATTTCATCTTTTTATGGCTGAGTAGTATTCCATTGTAAATATATTTGCCAAATCTCCTTTATCCATTTGTCTGTCAATGGACACTAGGGTTATTTCCATGTCTTGGCTATTGTAAACAACCACAGTGAACACGAGTACATATGAGGTCTGTCCAGAAGGTGTCCAGAAGATATCCAGCCATGTAATATGAAAAATAGAGCCCTGGCTGGTGTGGCTCAGTGGACTGAGCACCAGACTGCGAGTCAAAAGGTCACCAGTTCGATTCCTAGTCAGGGCACATGTCTCGGTTGGGGGTCAGGTCCCTAGAAGGGAGCACGTGAGTGGCAATCACTCATTGATATTTCCCTCCCTCTCTTTCTCTCTTCCTTACCCCCTCTCTAAAAATAGATAAATAAAATATTTTTTAAAAAATAGAGACATTTATTGAAGAAGATATAAGATGCAAGAAACACTGTACATAGGACAATGATGCCTCAGTCCCCTTCAAAGTAGGCACCTTGGGACCTCACACATTTCTCGCAGTGTCTCCTCCACTGTTTAAAACACCCTGCAAAACCTTTCGTTGGAATTGCTGTCAGCTGCCCCATCGTATTTTCCTGAATCTTATCGATGCTCTGAAATCAATTCCTTTTCAAAGGTGATTTTAGTTTTGAGAAAAGCCAGAAGTTGCAGGGCACCAAATCTGGGCTGCAAGGGGGCTGAGTCATCTGGGTGATTTGATGTTTCGCCAAAGAACTCTGCACAAGATGTGGCGCATGAGTGGGCACATTGTCGTGATAAAGCTGCCAATCACCAGTTGCCCATAGCTGCAGCCTCCTGAATCATCTGAATAGTTTCCATGGAGGAATATTCAGGCTTAATGCAAAATTTGATGCAGATTCATTTCTCAGTCATTTCGAATGTGACAGCCACACAGCACACACGCTCATTCTATGGCATCTACCGCCCCCACTGACTAGTACAGTGAAGTCGTCATTGTTCACACATGTGCATTCCAGTCCACTCTCCCTGGCTGCCAGGTTATGTTCATGTTGCGCAAATTGTTCTTCTTATATAAACAACAGCTGGACTTTTTCCGGACAGACCTCGTCCACCTTTATAAATTAATGTTTTCACATTTTTTTTTTATAAATACCGAGAAGGGGATTTGCTGGATCATGTGCTATTTTATTTTTACATTTTTGATGAACCTCAATACTGTTTTCCACAGCGGCTGCACCAATTGGCATTCCTACAAAATGTACACAAGGGGTCCCTTTTCTCCATATCCGCTCCCACACTTGTTGTTTCTCAGACTAACCACATTTCAAATGCTCAGCAGTCACACGTGGGTGGTGGCTACAGTATTGGGCAGCATAGCTCTAAAGTTTGCAGAATATATCTAATCTGATCTTCTCAACAAGCCCTTTGCAGTAGGCGTCAGCCTCGCCATTTCATAGATGAGAGATTTGAGGCTCACACTGAATGAGTTGGCCTCACGTAAATCTAGACTCTACACCGCCTGCCTCCCTAAGCACCTATCGTTCCCCCACACTTACACAAACAGGGATAAATACGGCAAAGGTAAATCCAGCACTCACAAAATGCAGGGGCATTATTCACAATAGCCAGAGGTGAAAGAAACTCAAATGTCCATTATGGATGAATGCACAAATGAAATGTGGTATACACATACGATGGAATATTATTTAGCTTTTGAAAGGGAGGAAAATCTGATACATACTACAAGAACCTACAGAACATATAGCCAGTCACAAACAACAAACCCGGTGTGATTCCACTCACATGAGGTCCCTCGAGCAGTCAGACTCAGGCAGAAAACAGAATGATGGCTGCCAGGGGCTGTGGTTGGGGTGGGGGGAGGGGAATGGGGAGTTAGTATTGAAAAGATACAGAGCTTCAGTTTAGAAAACTGAAAAGGCTCTGGAGGTAGGCGGTGGAAATGGTTGCACACCCGTGTGAATGCACAACACTGAACTGTATACTTAAGAATGGTAAATTTTACGTTACGTTTTACTACAATAAAAAATCAGCTATAAAAATGCAGGTGTTATCCCAAACTCTGTGAGCATTATCACATTTCATTCTCACAACACACCCGCTTCATAAAGTAGGTGCTTTATTATCTCTGTGTTATTGATGGGAAAGCTGAGGCTTAAACACATTAAGCAAATAGTTCAAGGCCCCGTGGCCAATGAGTGATGGAGCCAGGATTTGAACTCAGGGAGTCTGATTCCCAAGATTGTGCTCTTAAATATGATGTCCTCTATGAAAACCCTCTGGTGTCTTCAAACAGAAATAGAAACAATCCAGAAAGGAAATAGAAATAACATTTGTTACCATCTGTTCTCAAGACAACAGTCACAAAACCCCCTTTGAAACATAAACTTGACCGTGCCACTTGCCTTCTCCAAACCAAGTTACAATAAAATGCAAATTCTTCATTCCTAGCCCCCAGGCCCTGCAGGACTATGGCCCCTTGATGCTCTCCAGTCTCACCCTCCCTTGGCCCATCATGCCCCCGCCACCCGCCTCCTTCATCTTTCTTAAACCTGTGAACGTCCAGGGCCTTGGCGCATGCCGTTCCTCCTTCCTGGAAGGCACTGCCACCAATGCCTGTGTGGCCAGTTCCTCCTTTCATTCAGGTCTTTAGCCAGAGGGTTCTTTGTTCCCTGTCTCTAAAACACAATATTTCCTCGCCCTCAGTCCATTCCCCTATTCTCCCTTTTCCATCATAGCCACTACCACTGCCTGACATTATAATATGTACTTAATTGTCTATTTCATTTCTGTTGCCTCCCCCTGCTAAAAGGCAACTCCATCAGGGCAGGGACTCTGCTTTGTCCCTACAGTGGAACCTGGCACAGAGCAGACACTCAGTGAACACTCGCTGAATGAGTAGCTGAACGGTCGAGTTCACTGACAGCTTCGGCCAATTCTCACACAGGGTGACCAGCCACCCTGGTTCACCAGCAAGCACAGAGGTCCCCGGGATGAAAGACATGCAGTGCTGGATTGAGGAAACTCAGTTGCAGAGATTAATGAATGGGAGCTGTAGCCACGTGAACTCTAAGTTCCCTTCCAGCAATCTGATTTTATAACCCCATGGCTCCCAGTGCTCAAAGTCACATACCTACAGGGCGGCAGTATAGGAAGGTTGTGCTTTGGGCACAACTAGACAGTTTGAACCTGAGATCTGCCACCTATTGCCAATGGGTAAGCCCTTCAACTGCCCTAAATCTCAATGACTTCCCCTGTAACATAAAGTAATCCCATCCCAGGGACCTAACATTAGGTCACAGTCAGATCAGCTATGTGTCATGGGTTGGGCTCGCTGGGAAAAAAACTCGAGATGGAAATCATTACACAGGAGTTTTTTAGGGTGAGGTGCTGGCCACAGCACAGTCCCAATGGAGGTGCTGAAGCTAAGAGGGCCCTTTGAGGTTACCCCAGGTTTGGGGGAAGGGGCTGGGCTTTTACCCCGGGGCTGTCAAGGGCCCTCGTCTTGGGCCAGGCAGCTCTCTGCAGCCAACAGTTCCCCCAGGACTAGGGATAAACCCTGAAGGAGGCCTCCTCTCCTACCATACCAGACAACACACTCAGTAAGTGTTCAACAAATGATACTTTTGCTGTCATAACCACAGGACATAATTCAAGGCCAGGTCTAGTTTGCTGCAAAGTCTGTGCTCCTTCTGCTGCACCTCTCCGCTCTTTGTCTGAATCTCTCCTGTTACCACCTCCACCTCAGTTCAAGTACTGGCTGAACAGATCCCATTTCCCTTCCCAGATAGTGAGTCCCCTGAGAGCAGGCCCCACAGCTGATTCACCTTTGTCCCCCTCCCACAGTTGCCACTGGCACCCTAGCCCCAGTCCTATCCAGGTTAGTCTACTGTATCACCCATGGTCAGAACAGCCCAGGCAGAACAAAACTCACCTAGAAACCATTTTGACTTCAGAGCGGGGGCCTGAAGTACCTCTCTTCTCCAACGGTCCCAATCTCCCTCCATTGGGCCAGGTTCTAATTGCCAACAGCCAGCTCATATCTGCCATGTAGCAAACAGAAAACCCAGAAGCGTCTCAGGGACTCTCCACTCTCCACGCCCCACTCCCCAGACTCTGCTGCAAAAGCATGTCTTCTCTCTTCATTAAAAGAAAAGAGAAGAGTTTAGGAGGGTTAGGACTAGAACTCACAGGTCTTGCAAGCCACGCTCAAGTCGGTGGCCTTCTCACTATACCTGCTGTCACCTTCCTGAAGATCTTCGCACCTTCTGAAGCCCTCCTGAGGCATCCCCTTGTTGGTCAACTCATCAAATGCTTCCGGAAGGAAGGGTGGGTCCCAGCCACAGCATCTGCTTGCTATATGACTTGGAGCAAGTTACTTGAAGATGGCTGTGTTTTTTCCCATGGGGAAATAACTATATTTACCTCACAGAGTGCTAGCAAGGATTCATGGGAACAAATGGCATAGAGCATGCATTCAGTTCACGTCAGCTGTCATAACTATTATTAGCAAGAGGCTGAAGGCAGAAAATATCTAGTTCTCAGGTTTTGCACTAATACATGGAGGCTGTACTTACATGACACCAAAACAACTAAATAAAAGGTTGAAAAAATCTCTTAACCATCCAGATGTTTGGTAGATGAAACACGAAATAACATTCCTCAGCCTTCTCCCCCATCAATATTTTACCCTCCTCATCTCCTGTGGGTCTATGATAAATATTTAAGTGACGCTTATAAAATGCTTTTTTTTTACCTAATAGGTATGGTTACTTAAAAATATAAAGCATCTGTATAGCACAACTACCATAAGCAGAGTTTTGAAGGGAAAATAAAAAGGATAAGCCAAGAAATGCAAAACTTGCAGTGCCTTTTATAAGCAAAGAGATAATTTCCTAAAATACAAGGAGTCATTTTGAAGCCATAGGACAAGATAAACAATCCAACAGAAAATTAAGAAATGAACATACAAATGGTCAACAGCCTCTCTAATAATGAAAGAAATACCAATTAAAAATGACAGTGAGACATTTTTCACCTACGAGATCAGAAAGCATTATATTACTTCTTGCTCACATTGATGAGTACGTGGGAAAACAGTCTCGTGCGCTGCTGGGCGTGGGAGGTATAAACTGGTGCCGCTTCTTTTAAGAGATAATTTGACACTAGCTATTGAAATTTCAGATGTTTACATCTGTTGACTCAGACTTCCCCTTCTAAATATATACCCTTCAAAAACATTCACCCATATGCACAAAGATATACAGACAGTTCCTGGCTTACAATTATCCAACTAAACTATTTTTCTATTTTATGATGGTGCAAAACTGATATGCACGCAGTAGAAACCATACTTCAGATTTTGAATTTTGCTCTTTTCCTGGGCTAGCGATATAAGGTATGATACTCTCTCCTAGTAGCGGGCAGCAAGATGCTTTTACCCAAATGTAGACTAATGCATGTGTTCTGAGCAAGTTTAAAGTAGGCTAGGCTAAGCTATGACGTTTATCATACGAGGTATATTAAATATATTTTCAACTTAGAATATTTTCAATTTACAATGGATTTTCGGGATGTAACTGCATCGTAAGCCAAGGAGCATCTATCTGGATGTACAAGGATGTTAAATACAATATTATTTATTCATCAAAAAATCAAAAACCAAGTAAACGGCCACCAGTGAGGCTGGCCATAAAATGGAACTCTGTACAGGCACTCGAAAAGAATGAAACATGGATCCACACAGATGTTTATACACAAATGTTTGCAGCCGCATTATTCATAATAGCAAAAACTGGAAACAAGCCAAATATCCACCAGCTGATAAATAAATAGAATGGGGCATTTCATAAAATGGAATATTATTGAAAAAGGAAAAGGTCTGTTACATGCTACAACATAAGTGAAACTTGAAACATTATACTCATTAAAAGAAGCTAGACACACACAAAAACATATCTATGATTTCATTTAAATGCAAGCCCATAAAAGGCAAATCTACGAAGGCAGAAAATAGAGCGAGTGGTTGCCTGGTGATAGAGATGAGGATGGGGAGTGACAACGGTGGGCTCTTAGGTGTGATGAAAATGTTCAAAAATTGGAGTATAGCATTAGTTGCACAATTCTGAAAATTTGCTAAAAAGTCATTGAATTGTACATTTAAAAGAGGCGAATGTTATGGCACATCATTTATAGCTCAGTAAAATAGAATGTGCTAGATCAATAAATTCTCACATGCAAACATGTCCAAGATAAACTGTTTTTTTTTAAAGAAGCAAAATAGTACAAATAATACCGTATGATGGTTAAGGCAATCATAATGATATTGATGCATGTTGGTGTGCACACACAGAAAATCTCCGGAGGAACAGATACGAAGCAGGTAACAGCGATGCTCGTTCCAGGAGGCAGGATTATGAGAACTTCACTTACCTTATGATACACTTCAGAACATACCTCATTTTTTAAATTAGACACTTTTGCTACATGTTTGAACATTTTCTTAAAACATTGGGGGGAAAGTGGGCATTACTTTTATCATTTAAAAAACACAGTGCAAATATTAAATAGGGCAAGGAGTGCTGTATAAAATTGACTGTTTCGTTGATACTGATCAGTCCCGGTTAAAGATGCCACATCTGGTTACAAGATGTATGGAATCTCTCACTCTCCTGGCTCCACCACAGCCTGGAAAACAGTCTGAAAGCCACCCAGCTCTGTCCTCCTCTCATTCCAAGCTCCCCAAGCAAACTATGACTAATTCTGCTTCCCAGCCACCTCAGAGCTGGGGAGAATGAACGCCCTGGAGGGGTATCTCCCTCAGTGTTAAACTATCTAGGGATACCATGGCTTTTAAAGCAATTTCTTGTGAGTTTGCTGGCAAAAAAATGGATTCCTCAAAGGCTAATAAAATAATCTGACTATTCATTACTCTGAAGAATGGGGTCAAGAGCCCAAGAACCCGGTCAAGACACAGAGACCCCAGGAAGGCCGACCCTGTGTGCCCAGCCCATCTCCCTGTCTTGGTTTCTCTAAGTTCAGACCCTGGCAGCTCGACAAATTTAGGTAGTATTTTTTAAATTATTTACTGAAGTGTAATAAACATATGGAAATGTGCACTCTTTAAAACAGCATTTTTATGAAAACTCTAAGTGCCAAGGATAAATCTTACCCTTTTCCAATGGAAACCATAATGTCAGTTTTTTTTCTTCTCCTAATGGGAGGTAAATGAAGCAGCTGAGCTAGTAACAGTCTGTAGCCTCGCTGGCCCCATCTCCCCGAAGGTCTGGACTAAGGCGCACGTGTGTGGGTGGTGGTCATTATCTCCCAACCCCAAGAATGATTTGCAAGTCAGGTACCAACAAGTCATGTCTTGGAGAAGGGGGCTGAGATCAGCTCAGGCTTCTCCAAAAGTAAGCTCTTTGGCTGCCATGAAGAAAGAAAGATGGAATGACCTCCGCTAGACTATAAACTGCATGAAACAAGAAGCATGTTTGTTCATCAGTGTAAACCCAGTGCTGGTCGATACAAAGTATGTACTCAATAAATATTTGTTACAACAAATACTAATTGACTGGAACAGAGAAGGTGAAGACAGACCCCGGAAACTAGGCCACAAAGCAGGAACGCCAAGAGTTTGGAAAGAGTTACTGCTAACCCAGATGGTGCCTTTGTGCCAGTTAGAAGAGGACAGCCCTCCCTCCCTGCTGATACGGCTCCGCACCAGAGCGTACTGCTTGGTGAGCAGAGCTTGGATTGGGCTTCAGACCCCACCTCTCAGCCAGGTGCCCTTGCGTACGGGACGACCTGCACCTACTCTATTGGTGGCCCTGCGTTGGTATCCCTGCTGTTCCTTGTGCCCACTGAAAGTACAAATCGTGTAGACTATTCCTTGCCAGGCTTCTGGGCAAATGCCCAGTTTGTCCACAGGAAAGGCTGACCTGAAATGAAAACCACAGGCCTAGAAAAATCTTCTAATAGTCAATAAACAGTTGTTGACTAATTATAGGACCATGTAATCTGAAACCCTGACCATCTGAAAAGGAAATACAGAATATCCCCCTGCTCGTTCCAACCCCTCCATACTTCTAACTCAGAGCAGAGCAGATGGGAGAGAGCAAACGACAGAACAGCCTACTGTATACCTTTCCATATAAAAACAGTTACTGAGCTTCACACCCAGATACCTCAAGGACAATGTTATCCGTGCTGCTCCTGGTGAGCAGGCATCATCTCCCCCCATGACTGCCGCAATGGCCCCTAACCGATCTCACTGCTTTCTCTTTGCCTGCCAACAATCTATTTTCCACATTCTGGGAGGGAAAATCTTACCAAAGGGAAAAACTGATCATGTCACTCCTTGCTTAACACCTATAATGGCACATAGATTAAAATATAAGCTCTTAGTGTGGCCCACAGGGCCCTCTATGACCCCGTATGGGCCAACCCTTCCCGCCAGTTCTCGTGACATCCTCTGCCTTACTCGTTTTGTTCCTGCCATACCGACTTTTCTTACAGTCCCTTCCTCTTTCTGTTTTTAATTCTCCAATGTTGTTGATTGTGCCCCAGAGCCTTTGTACTTGCTGCCTCCCAGCCCTGGATTCTGTTCTCCAGCTTTTCAGATGGCATTCAGATGACAACTTAAAGTGGCTTTTCCTGCTCTTTTGTCAGAAACACCAGCCCCTGCCCACCCCGCCCTTATTCTCTATTCCATTAGTATGTTTTATTTTCTTTGTAATGGTTAAAACACTATCTAAATTTTATCTTGCTTATTAATCTTTTTATTGCCAATCTCTCTACCTTCCTGTACCCCCCTTATTACCCCCACACACAAATACACACACACCAGAATGTAAGCTTAGTTCCCTCTCTATCTCTGGTATCTAGAACATAACACAAGCTTTAAATAATACTTTTGTAAAGAATTAGAATAATTATCATTGTAAGGCTCTAGGTTCGCAAAGTATACTGACATTTATCGTCTTACTTAACCTTAAAAACAGCCCTTTAGGGCAGATAGCACCACCTTCATTTTACCAATGAGGAAAAGAGAGGTTCAGAGGTACCGAGCAGCTCACCAAAGATCAACAAGGAAGAAGTTTAATTTGCACTTAAGTCCAGGTTTTCTCCCTCCGAGTCCAGAGTTCTCCCCTCAATATGTGGTTAACATCCAACAGTGCTTCCCACTCACCGAGCAAAAACGTTACAACACCAGAATGAGAACAAAGCAGTACTGGCGAGGTTGTTAAGCTCCAAGACAAAGAAAATATAAGGCTGTGAAACCATTTTTGGAAATCATCAAAATAGACAATTATGTAAAATGAGCCCTCTCTGAAATCCACAGATGGAGAAGTTGCAAAGCATCCAGATGTCATGCCTCGAGTTTGATCTGTTCATATAGAATTCCCTGATTCCAATGAAGGATGAAAAATACTGCATCTCTGCCCAAGAGTGGCAGGAAGGAACTATGACTAATAAGGAAAATTCATTGTAGGAAACTAACCACATGCTACAGGAGGATCAAATTTCTCACCCTTCAGACCAGAAAGTTAAAGGCATAAAAACTCAGGCATGTTTAAAACTTTCTTCTCAGTCCTAGGTCCAAGAAAATAACAGTAAAATTTCTCCAGGAGGATAAACTGAAGGGGCCTTTGGGGAAGGGGAGCTGGGTGGGAGGGAAATTTGATTTCTACTCTATTTAAAATGTTTTATATGTGTCTCTATAGTACATATTCAAAAAATGAGCCTAATTTAACCAAACAAATAAAATGAAGAGAACAGAATGTTTTAGGAAGCAATTTCAGCGGGTCTATTCTTCCCATCCCAGCCTCATTACCATATTTCACCTTTTCCAAACCAAACAAATGCAAGCAGTCAAACAAACAACCCAATAAAAAAATGGGCAAAGGACCTGAATATTCACTTCTCCAGAAAGGACATACAGATGGCCCCTAGACATATGAAAAGATGCTCAAGACTAATCATGAGACAGACACAAATTAAATCCACAATGAGATACCATCTCACACCTGTCAGAATGGCTGTCATCAATGAATCAACAACAAGTGCTGGTGAGGATGTGGAGAAAGGGGAACCCTTTTGCACTGTTGGTGGGAACACAGACTGGTGCAGCCACTTTGGAAAGCAGCGTGGAGATACATCAAAAAATTAAAAATGGATCTGCCTTTTGACCCAGCAATCCCACTTCTGGAAATATATCCAAAGGAACCCAAAACACTTATTCAAAAGAACATAAGCACCCCTGTGTTCATTGCAGCGTTATTTACAATTGCCAAAATATGGAAGCAGCCCAAGTGTCCAGCAGTAGATGAGCAGATAAAACAACTATGGGACATTTACACAATGGAATACTACTCAGCCATAAAAAAGAAGAAAATTTTACCCTTGTAACAGTATGGATGGACATAGAGAACATTATGCTAAGTGAAATTAGGCAGTCAAAGAAAGACAAATATATGATTTCACTCATATGTGGAATGTAATGAACAAACTGAACTAACAAGCAAAGCAGAGACAGACTCATAGACAGACAGCAGGCTGACAGCCAAGTGGGGGCTGGGGGTTAGAGGGTGGAAGGATTGAGCAAAAAGGAAAAAGGACTCATGGCCATGGACAACAGTGTGGTGATTGTGGGGGGGTGGGGGGGTACAAGGGACTAAATGGTAATGGAAAAAACACAATAAAAACTCTTAAAAAAAAACAGAGGTAAGCAGTCAGGCCTACTTCTCCATCTTTGTAAACATGACAGGTAGAAAGTTCTTCCTTTGGTCTCACTCATATCTAAGGCATTTTTCCTTCAAATTCTGGGCCCGCAGAGAGCTGAAAAGAACCATCCTCTCCAAATCCTTCATCTCACAGGCGAGACCAAGAGAACGGAAGAGATTTTTCTCAAGACCCCCGAGCCAGTTACCAGGGAAGCTGGAGCTGGAGTGCAGGGCCCTGCCTGCAGCGCTGTGCCCCTGCTGTGACACCAAGCTCCTTCTTTGCTCAGCACTCAGAGGACCCAAACCCCAACCGTTCACAAGCACGGGTCAGGAAGATCAGCCCACCAGGCCATTCTCTATGGCCTTCTCTTTTCCAGGCTTTGCGACAGCCTCGAGCCATTCCAAAGCACACAGCAGGTGGCTCTCCTCTGGAGGCAGGACCACCCCCAAGGGGAATGCAAAACTGTGGGGGTGTGCCACGTAACTGGGGAGCACTACCAGTATTTAGTAGGGAGGGGCCAGGGCGTGCAACAACCCCGCCCCATCACTTCTGCATCGCTTCTCTGAATCCTCTCCAACCCTTCAAAAGGTGGATGTCCATAGAGTAGAAACCCTGATAACTGCTAGCTGAATGTTATCAGTAATCTAGCATTTGATGGATCCTGGCAGCTAAACACTGTCACGAACAAAATTTGTAACAACCCAAGGAGAAAGACACAGCTGTTCCCATAACAGATCAAGAAATGGGGTGGGGAGGTAGTGGGGGGGGCAGTAATGCAGACAACTGTAATTGAACAACGATAAAATAATTAAAGAAAAAAGAAAGAAACCAAAAACAAGAAACCAAAGCACTAAGGGGCTCAGTCACTCGCCGGAGCCTTGCTAAAAACTATCAATGGAGCCTTCCAAATCCAAAATTACTCTCCTTAAATTATACCCCAGACCCAAGGCCTAAATGAAAACAACGTCACCTTTAAAATAAACTAGGCTGCGGGAGATTTAAACTACTAAAAGAGTCATCCATGGCCCAGTCCTGTGCCTCACTGCCAGGCTGTGTCTTCCAGATCCGCCCAGGAGGCATGTGGGGTGTCCTGATGGCCCCCCAGGAAAAACTACCCCAATTAAGAAAGGATAATTTTTACTTTCTCTTTCTCACACACATACACCCCACAAAGGAAGAACATAATTTAGAATAAATAGCAGGGTTTTATATACGATTAGCTTTATGAGGAAATCTCTGCATTGTCCTTATTTTTCTCATGTTGCTTCAGGCTGGGGGACACTTCAAGGCCTGGCCCATGGTCCAGGGACCTTTAGAACAGACAACCTCATTGGAACAGAGGGGACCCACGGCCTTGGACCTACTGTGCCAATTGCAGGTGCCAGTCTGGTTGAAGCCAAACAACCATGAGAGTTACAGAGGTGGGGAGGGGACGGGGGCTCAGAGAACCACGACAGTGGACAAAAGGCAGCAGGGCGGTCCCCCAGCCTAAGCTGAAGTTCTTCCCTCTACCATGAGCCATGTGCCAGTGGTCATTACCCATGTGAGAAGGGGACACAGCACAGGGGATAGAACAGTAGGGGCAGGAGGAAAGATGCCCCTACTGGCTCGAGCTCTCCTGCCCTTCTCTCCTTCTCCCTCCCCCCTGCTCCATCCTCCCTCTCCCTCTACCCTTCAGAATCAGGAACAGACTCTCTGAGCTACAGCCTCACCAACATAGGGAAAAAGCTAATACAACTTTAAGCTGCATCAACAGGATCAAGTGACGTATGATTAGCCTCACTGGCCCCCGTATCTTTCAGAGTACTTCTGAAAGGCGGTGCTTAGTCTGGGCTCCAGATCTTAAGGGATATTAATAATTTGGAAGGTTTATCAGTGGACTGCAGACTCAAAAATGGTCCTCATCTACTTGGAAAGATTTCCCAGAAAACACTGCTCTAGGAGAGACCCCAGCCTGGCTAGCCAGATTGGTTAAATCCACCCTCAAAATGAATTAGGTGGAAGACGTGGCAGCCAGATGGCTTTTTAAAATGTTGATAAGCTGATATGTGGCAGGAAAAAGAGACCAGAGGGTGAGAGAACAAGTCACCGAAAGCACAACAGAAGGATCTAAGCCTGAGAAGGCTTAGCAGAGAAACAAGTGCCTTGCACACATACCACCATGCCACCCCCACCCCAGCCCACGGCAGACGTGCCGTTTTCTCCTCCCACTCCTGGACCACGGCCTCAGAATCCTCCTCCACGCAGCCCTGCGGCAGCCATTAGCAAGCATCACAGCTGGCACATCAGATACGAACTATGCCCCATCCCTGACTTAGGAGTACAGGAAAGCAGTTTTCAAATAATGGAAATACTACTGTGAGTCAGCCAGCTTAGACTTACTCTGGGTTGTTTCAAAGGACAGAGGTGTCTTCTTGCAATTCTATTCAAGGAATACCTTTCCAACCTTTCCAGCACTGGCTTAGTCTGATCTGAGGTGGACAGTCTCTCGCCATTGGAAGTTCCAGTCAGAAGATTCACAGCTACCAGGGGTTCCTGAGTAAAGTGGGCATTTGGGCAAATTCTAAGATTCTAAGTGGGACGTGAGGTTCGATTTAATACCTCCGTACTGAGCACTTAATACGCAGCAGAGATGGGCCCACAAGCCATCATGGTGGATGCCGCGACCCCATTTATAGAGAAGGGCACCGCACCTCACACGGGGCGCGAGTGGTAGGTCCAGATGCAAATCCTGGTCTTGTGAGTCCAGGGTCTACGTGTCTCCCACCCACGTGTTTTAGCTGCAAACCACCGCCAAGGCAAGGTCTCCTTTGAAACTAACTGGTCCCAGATGGTGCCCATGCTGGCTGCTTTTTCCTCCCTAAAGACACTGCCTAGCTGTATTTGATGGACCCGAACCTGCTGCTCTGCAGTTGTTCAGGTCCAGGGCTTCAGCTTCTCACTGCAGGGCAGCAAGTATCATTTGCTCATTCAATCCCCAAACAAGATTTCTCTCCACAAAGGAGCACAGGTGGAATCTTTTACGTTTCGCTTAGTATCTTTGTCCTAAAATCCCAGGCACTGTCATCCTTTTAGTTGGAGGCGTTTATGGCTTCTGTACCAATACAAAAGTCCCTAAAATGAGGTGGCACCTAAAGCTGCTTCAATCATTGACTCCCCAGATAATTAGCTAACTGTCGGCTGTGAGGACCTGAGCACTGGGCGAGGGGGTAGGGGTGGGGGGTGAACAAGAAAGTTTGAATGAGGAAAAGGGAAGAAGATAGTTTGAAGAAAGCAAAGCAACCTCATCCTCATTGCCAGTCCTGCTGTGGCCTCAGGTGCATTTCAGACTCCTGGGGATTCTGCCTGGTACCCCAGTCCCCGTTCTCTCAAGCCCTGCCTCGTCCCACTCCTCCGGCAACAGTATCTGCCTGGTGCCCCAGGGCCTGGGTCTTGCCCCTGAGTCACCCAGGCCTAGTGGCCAGTACTGGGGAATACCCCCCTCTCAGACACCCCACAGTCCCACTTGCACAGACCTGCGCCTGCCAGGTGGGACTTCCCCTTACCTGTGTGGAGCTAGGGGTCTTTCTCCAGCAGCCCCCTCTCCCAGGGGGTGTAGCTCTAGGTTTCAGCCACTCCTGTTGGAGCCCCACCTACCCGCTCCTGCTACAGTTAACCAGACCACAGTGGCCTGTGTCCCCAGCGATATTCGCCTTCCCTACTGCTCTCTGAAGTTCCCTCCCTGACCTTAAGGAACCAGACCACATTTACATCTATCATTCTATTCTTTATCCATCTCCTAGTCAGAACTTTTTGCTTCCCACTTGCCCTGAGAGAGCCTAGATTTGCTGCTGGAAGGCATTCCCGGGGGTGTCAGCCCACAAGCCTTTCCTGTCTCTCTCTTTTTATAACGTCTGCACAGTGAAATCAGTCCCTTGTTGTACTATTATCTTCTGCACTGTCGAATGAAACAGTGTAGCGCATCTGACATTCTCATCACCACTATACATTTGTTTTACTTTCCACCTAGTTTATAGATATCAGTGGACAAAAATATTCTACTTCACTTTGCACCTGCTCATCAGGCGCCTAGCCAGAGAAGTGCTGTAGTAGACCCTCTCCTTTATTTTTTCCTTTTTACTGAATTTATTGGGGTGACACTGGTTAACAAAATGATATAGGTTTCAGGCGCACAGTTCTACAAAACATTATCCATACACTGTCTTGTTTGCTCACACCGAGTCAAGTCTCCATCCATCACCAGTAGACTCTCTCCTTTGAAAAGCAGGATTCTGGCTGGCATAGTTGGGGTGTTAACCCCATCTCCATGGCCACAGCGACTGGGGTTCAAGGACCACCTAGACTGGGCCAATGAGAGTCCCTTCCCCAGCAATACTGAAGTGAGGGAGGAGGAGAAGGAGATGAGGAGGAGAAGCAGGGAGGAGAAAGAAAGGAGGTAGAACGGAAGGAGGGAGAAGATGAAAGGAGGAAAACTAGAAGAGGAGGAAGAGGAGGAAGGAGAGGAGAAGGAAGAGAGAAGGTCTTTCCATGTGATCACCTCCAACAGAAACATGAACTTGGAAGCCGCAGGCAATTATTTTCTACCTGTCCTGCAGAAGTATCAGAAATAGACAGTTTGGTGAGAAGGAAGAGTGAAGCGGATGTGCAGAGAGAAGCCAAAATGAGAGAAAGTACAGCAATTTCTATATAGAACAAACCAGGGCTCTGCAGCACTCCCGTTCCTGGTCCCACACCATCCTGAGGCCCACCTGTATTTCCCCATCTGGGTTCCACAAAACATTTCTTGTGTATAATAAGCTCCATTTTCACCACCACCTGCTTCAGCTGCTTTCTGTTGCTTGGAACTAAAAGTTCTAATTCAAGCAAGGGCACATGTTAGGTATTTAGTAAATTCTTGCACATTGATTGAATATATTCCTGATTTCTTGCCACAGACTTCAATTCAAATAGCACTAGTGAATCTCTTTAGCATCTTCCATTAGGTCCTCTGAAACAAAGACCTCTAACTGGATAACTTATCTGTTAGCCACATTCATGCTCAATAACGCACATACCACGGTCACATTCAGACCAACTTGCATGCGAACACCCACAGGCACCTACATGCACATTACTTCAGTCGCACATAGCAGCACTTGGTGCATTTTGCCCCCTTCCCAGGTCTGTTGCTCCGAAAGAGCAGAGAGTAATGGAAGGAGACGGACGAGGAGGAGAGGAGAAGGGGAGGAGGAAGAGAGGAGGGGAGAAGATTTTATAGTCAAGAGCCTGGCAGAAATCTCTGTGGCAACACTTAGCAGTCATACATCCTAAGTAAGACAGTCAACCTCTGAGCCGCAGTCTGTAAGTCATTGCCACTGTGCCGACTGTTCTGGCAGCCGAGAGTAGAGTCCCTATCTGGGACACTGTGGACATTTCAAGCAGCATCTCCCAAAGACTGTTCTGCAGGTTGCTTGTTCTAGAGCAGGGGTCGGCAAACCACAGCCCGTGATTCAAATCTGGCCCACAGCTCATTTTTGTAAATACGGTTTTACCAGAGCACAGCCACATCCATTCATTTCTCTACCATCGTGGGCTGCTGTTGCATTCAACTGCAGAGTTGAGTAGTTACAACAAAGACAGTACAGCTCACAAAGGCTGAAATGTTTACTAGCTGATCTTTTACAGAAAAAGTGTGTACATCTAGAAGATGCCAAAATGTGTACCATAAAGGAAAAACAGTACCTAGGTTAATGAAGTCAGGAAACAAAGGGTTAAATAGATTTCTTTTCTACAGGACTTATCAGAGCCTTTAATACAGGGAAGTGTGCTGTGAATTCCTGAGAACACACTAGAAAGCTTCCCACACCCATCTGAACAGAAAGCCCTTTTTACCGTAGACATCTTGAGGGAAAAGTGTTTCGAAGTCTAGAGGACCTCCTCATCTGTAAAACAGAGATGGTAATAACCCCAACTCAAACTGCATCACAGGGCTGTTAGGGAGATTGAATGCAACAGCAAGTGAGTGGGCTGTGCAAACCATGGACAAATGAGAATTATCCCCTCAGCCCAGTAACCTGGAGGCATTTTCTCTCCATTTCCCACCAGCCACACAGAGGAAAGACACGCATGGTTACAAGGGGTCAGCTGTTTCCGAGAACCTGCTGATTCTGAAGAATTCACCAGGTCTTCATAGCAAATTGCACAACGGTAAGCTTAAAGGGAAGGGTTGCTGAGAGATTCAATTTGTTTCCATTAAAGATCATCAATTAATCTTGATTCTGGGTGGAAGACAGGTACGTCTCCTCCTGAAGTTTTGATTAGCTCCCCACACTGCCCAGGAGTGACCTGGGCGCCAGAGGGAGGGCTTCCTCGAGCAAAGCCATTTCACAAGCCATGGGGCTCTCAATGGGACAGTTGTCCCTGCAAAAGGAACATCTGACCCCTCCTTCCCCACAGAACTTTCCTCTCACTCCACACACACACACAAAGCTCCTTAGTCCGTCCACATCACACCTACAGTACCAACCAGGTTTTGTCACCAAGTGTTACCCAAGTCCAGTGAATAGAACTCACAGAGACACAAGATCACTCTATTTCTGACTCAGACCCATGGAAGCACCCAGGGAACGCTGAGCAGGTCAGGGAGGAAATGGCCAGCATCCAGCAATGACCACGAAGCAGCAATGGCCTTATGCTGAGATGTTATCCCATTTACACCACTTACACCATTTCCTTTTCCAGAACAAGAAATGGGGAGAGTGGGGGAGGGGAGCGAGGAAAGAAAGTAGGAATGGAGATGGACATATGGCAACACCACCTGCCTGCCCACCATCCTGCCATCCTCACCCTCTCCAGGCAGTGAAGACGGTGCCCCACACAGGCTCAAGCTCTTCCAGATGCCAAGTGCAATTATAGGGAGCCCCTGCCATTCTCGAGAGATAACACCTTCCTGGAATTCCAGTTCACAAACACCACTTCTGTCTGTGGAAGAAATGCCCTAAGTGAGGGCAGGTCTTTTTTTTTTTTTTTTTTAATTAAAAAATAAAAGCTTCACTTTCCCCTTTAGGGAAAGGTAAAAGGGAAATAACACCCAAAGGATGACTCAATAAAAGGATTCACTGAGGCAACTACAGTAAAAACACAAAATTGCTACCAGACGGCTGTAGCATGGAGAGCCAAGCAAGACCTTTGTCTGCACTAGAAGTAACTCAGATCAGCAGGGCATTTCCTCAGTAACAGCCTGAGATCCGTGCAGGGGGCGGGCAGCGGAGGGGGGCTGCTCCGCAAGGCAGTGGTACTGGAGTGTGGTCCTAAGGGTTCTGAAGTCCTGGGTTGGTCAATTCAATTTCAGCCTGAGAACCTAAGAGCAGAGAGACAGACTCAAGCAGGGTGAGGGTCTAGCAAATTCTACCTTGGAATGGAGAAGCCCACCAATAGGCCTACAGGTAGGCCTCACTCCCCTCAATTGCTACTAGCTGCCATCAGACAACAAGCTAACAGCCCTTGATGATCCCTGCTTCTGGTGAAGTTCTTGCAATTTCTACCACCAGTACCAAAGCTTCATGAGAAGATTTACTTCTTGTTCTCCCCCAGATCCCGACAGCTGACAGAGATTCTGAGGCTGATACAAGGGCTTCTAGAAACTCGGGCTTCCAAGCATAGGCCGCCCAGCTCATGATCCACCTAAGAGCAATACTGTCTCAACCACCTCCATCAAATGCATCTGGTCCCTCTATACCCTGAACCCCCATTCCACCTCCTCAAGGCAAGGATTGTCAGCTAGCTCAGAGGTCAGCTCACTATCTGCAAATAATTGCAGCGCAGTGCTGTGGAAGAGGAAGCCATTGCTCTCTATGGCTCAGAATGGAGAAGTCACAAGAAAAACCACGGGCAGCCTTGAGTACTTCAAAAGAACAACTGGGGTTATTCACTGAAGTGCAAGAATTGGGGGCTAGTGGTATATGATCTATGGGTACTTTTAAGGGCAGCTGGAAAGACATCTCTGCTCCCCCACCCCAACCCCCAACTGTCCCCTGTGGGTCCGCAGCTGCCCACCATTGTTGTTGAGTGAGCAGAGTCCAGGACTGCACCTTAATGATGACCATGCAAGGCATTCTGATGTAGCTTTGAAAACAAACCAGTGCCTACTGTATTGTTCATGCTTAAATAAACACATAACTCTCTTTTGCTCCTTTGGCCCTGGGAGGAAGATTTCAGTCAGACTCTCATGCTGGCACTGCTTGCGTTCTTGGTCCACTGTCTTGAAACCTATAGCAAGTCTTTCTGGAGACACGGATTTGATCTTGGTTCCAACTGCTCTGAAGATGCCTGCTTCTTTGAGGTAGCCCACCTGACTCACCTACTAGAAAGTGAATTCCAGGTACACCAACCACAAAGGCTGTGTTTGAAATCTGACCATCCCAAACACGATATGTCCTCCAAATTAATTAGTGGAAAAAAATTAATCAGTGACTTTTATATAATGAAAATAAAGTTCCATGACATTTTGATTTTTTAAAAAATCACCAGCATCACACCAGGGGGGTCACTAACTCCAGTACTTACAGAGACCAGGAAGTCTGGGGAACTAGCGTAGTAAAGCAGGTGAAGTGGGGGATGAAGACAGTAGCCAAGTCAGCCCCAATCCTGTCAAAGAAGACCAATGGGTGCTCAGCTCTGACCTGTGTCGCCATGTGGGAATGCAGGCCCAGAGCTGCCAGGTCTTTTGATTGTTTAAAAAGGTGCTAGAGGACTTCCGGCAAGATGGCGGCATAGGTAAATGCGCCGTGCCTCCTCGCACAACCAAACAAGGAAAAAACCAGAAATTTACCCAACCAAAAACAGCCAGATCTGACAGAAAATTGAACTGAGAGGAAGTCCGACAACCAAGGAATTAAAGAAGATATATTCAACCAGTCTGGTGAGCCGGGAGGAGCAGGGCGGAGGGAGAGCGCTCGGCGACCCCGTGGGGAGCTGGTGAGTGGACGGCAGGACCGCGGTTGGAGGGGCGGTTCCCGCGGGGCTGCAGCACACCCAGACGGGGGTGCCTGACCTAAGCTCGGCTAGCGCCCGGCTCATCCGGACCCAGCGGGGCCGAGACTGGTGGACCGGGCAGGTCTGAATTCACGGGCAGACGAACCGGAAGAGAAAGCAGGGCACAACCCATCGGCGCAGATTGAGAGCACCTGTGGGGGTGGAGTCCGCGGCAGAGGAACTCCCGGCCTCACAGGAGAGTTCATTGGGGAGACCCACGTGGGATTGGAGTTGTGCAGCCTGTCCACCGACCCCAGAGGGACCCCCGGAGCCGGTGCTGAGGGACTCGAATTGCTAGCAGGAGGCGGTGTGGGTGCGGAGAGCGGAGCAGGCACCATTGTGCCCTCAGGTCCCGCCCACACAGGCTACGTCACAGCACAGCTACCGTGAGTTTCCCTGCCCAGGTGAACCCCAAGGCTCTGCCCCCCCTTACAGTAACAGGCTCATCGAGGGGAAAAAAATGGCCCAAAGAAAGGAACAGAACAAAGCTCCAGAGCTAACCGACCAAGAGATAGACAACCTATCAGATGCACAGTTTAAAACCCTAGTAATCAGGATGCTCACAGAATTCGACGAAAAATTATTGAAATTGCTTGAACAAATGAGGAGAGATCTACAGGGAACCAATAGGGATAAGAAGGAAACTGGGACTCAAATCAACAGAGTGGACCAGCAGAAAGAAAACAATATCCAACCAGAAAAGAATGAAGAAACAAGAATTCAAAAAACGGAGGAGGGGCTCAGAAACCTCCAGGACATC
The DNA here is from genome assembly GCA_004026765.1 of Micronycteris hirsuta. Classification (NCBI taxonomy): domain Eukaryota; kingdom Metazoa; phylum Chordata; class Mammalia; order Chiroptera; family Phyllostomidae; genus Micronycteris; species Micronycteris hirsuta. The sequence continues at coordinate 127 of PVJI01000344.1, read as the reverse complement.
TGTAAACGTCCCAACATACGGATCATAGGGCTGCCAGAAGGAGAAGAAGAAATCCAAGGAATTGAAAACTTATTTGAACACATAATGATGGAGAATTTCCCGAAGCTGGTGAAGGAAATAGACTTTC